>SJYA01002245.1:0-132897 GCA_006410615.1 Neotragus moschatus
AGAACCATTCAACTTCAGCTTCTTCAGCATTACTGGTTGGGGCATAGACTTGGATTACGGTGATATTGATTAGTTTTCCTTGGAAACGAACAGAGATCATTCTGTCATTTTTGAGATTTGCAAAAGATCAGTTGCCAATAAATGTGGATATGTTTCTGTACTTTCTATTTGATTCCATTGATCTATTGGTTCATCTTGATCCAATGCCATGTTGATTTTGGTCACTGTGGCTTTATCAAAGATTTTGAAGTTAGGTACTAGGTCCTTCAATTGTATTCTTCCTTTACAAAGTTCTATGTTCCATGTCTGTATAATTTGGATTTAGTGATATTTACATGGGCTTCCCTGGTGGTAAAGAATTCTTCAGTGATAAAGAATCTCTGCCAATGCAGCAGACGGAGGTTTGATCTCTGGGCTGGGAAGATCCCTTGGAGAAGGAAATAGCAACCCATTCCAATATTTTTGTCTGAGAAATCTCCCAGACAGAGGAGCCTGGTGGGCTACAGTACATGGGGTCACAAAAGAGCTGGATATGACTTAGCAACTAAAAACAACAATACAAACAATATTTGGCACACATAAGACATGTGCAAAACCATTTGAAAAAACACTCAATGCTACCAAAACTTTGAGTTGCAATTTCAAAATTGCATGAAAAGTATCGGGCAAATTGAAAACAGACATGAACTTCCATGGTTAGAGGTTAGAGGAATTACATTTTATACGTTACAACAATTATTAATTCTACATTTCTTGGCTTAAACTTACTGCCTCGGAAATTATTTACAAATATAATAAAACTCATTTTTAAAATACTATTTTTAAAAAATTAAATTTTAGAGGAAGCTGCATATTGTCACTGACAAACAAATGTTAACTAAAAGATATTAGAATTATTTATTATGGCAATAAAAATGCTTTGCTGTATTGTAAAGGGTCTGAAAGTATCATTTTAAGAATTGTTTCCAGAATATAATGGTTCTTCAGTTCCGAAAGATGTCCATCTAATGTACTCTTAACAAAATGATTTACTATACTTTGCTGTTTTTAGCGTATGGCTTTGTTTTTCCACCACTGTAAAACAATGTCATTTTTTCTTCGTATAGATTTTTTGTTGCTTCTACTGTAGGATGGTTGGGTGTCTAAGTACTACAGTTTTATTTGTCTTATCAAAAGAAAAAATAGTCTGTGAAACTAGGTTTATTAATATTGCCAATAGCAATTGTCTACAATTTGGTCATCGATTTATTCTCTTTTATTTGGTTAATACCTATGTCAACCTATTCCTGAAGGCTTCTTGAAGGTTCTTTGCTGGTATATAATCTAATTGAAATTATTTTGCCTTGTGGGATAATCTAGGAGTATCATGAGATAATATTGTAACAGTTTAACTGATCACATTCAACATTTTTTGCATCTATCAATTGGCTTAGCTTGGAAACGCATAGAGGTAATGGTCTTTAGCCCAAAACTACAGACTTGATCTTTTTAGGCAGGAAGTCATATTTCTAATAGAAGAAATACCATCTCATTTCAACAAACTTCATCAATACCTTGGGCCATTTGTCTTGCAAACATAAGTCTCTAAGAACCTTGCCACTGGGGAAACTGTAGCTTATTTTATTTAATAATAATATAAGACAGATATTTATTTCATTCCTAAACTCATCTTTGTTACCTGGAAAGATAATCAGTCACCTGGCTTGACTTAAAAATGATAAAGAGAATGCCCTTTTAGAAATGCATTTAATAACAAAAGAATAGAATTTCTTTGTCACTAGTACACACTGAGATATTTTATTTTCACTTGTTTTGAAAAAAATTGCAGTTGGATAATGCTTCACCTAATTTTTGCAACCTTGAAATTCTTATTTCACTGGGCTTTCTATTTTCACTTTCTGAAGTTTTGCCATTGTATATTTACTGTAAATAATGAGCTCGTGAATAAATGTGAACTGGTACATTTTCTTTACACTTAAATTTCTAAAAAATGTTAATTTATAAGCTTCCCTTTACATATATCTCATGATTTTTTGATTTTACAGAACTTCTTGATGCTCTTTCTAGCCTTAAGGGCAGACTTGAACCAGCAAAATTAATACACAAGAGACTCCCCAAATATTATTTTAAAAAACAAATTGTCCTCTACCTGCCTTTTAAAAAATCTATTGCCTCCAGGGCATATCTTGTAAAAAAATAAAAAAGATTTCTTCAAGTAGGGAAAGACTGAATCTGATATTATTCTTAACACTGTCCTATTTATCTGTATATTAATTAGTTTGGTATAAGATTATTTCCTGGATATTAGTTCAGAGAATCCTTTGATAGAACTGCCCCTTTTATTTGTCAAATATTTATAGAGAACCTATTAAAATGATGCCCTCCAAGCATTCTACAAGGTATAATTCTGAATAAATCATGAACACACACAAAAATTAGGGACTTAAGAAGAAACTACGTGTATATCACATAGACATGTTATAGGCATACATCACTTAAATGCCGTAGGTACATATTTGACTTGTATGTCAAGCAACATGCATTTCACATTGTGTTTGGTACTGTGGGAATATAAAGCTGAATATGGAATTATTTTCAAGAGTCTGGATCTATTTAGCAAAAGAAATTCCAGCTGTTAAGCTTGAATAAAAACAATGACTATGATAGAGGTATGAAAAAACTATTTCTAGACAGAAGCAGGGAAGTTATTTCAGCTTCCCATGTGGCATTAGTGGTAAAGAATCTGCCTGCCAATGCAGGAGACACAAGAGATTGCAGATATGATCCCTGGGTTGGGAAGATCCTCAGAGCATGGCAACTCACTCCAGTATTCTTGCTTGGTGAATCCCATGGGCAGAGGAGCCTGACAGGCTACAGTCTATAGAGTCACAAAGAATTGGACATGACTGAAGCAACTTAGCATGTATGCATGCAGGGAGGATATTCACATTCTATGAAATAAGACAGATGAGGGTACTGAAGAAAACTGGGAGCCAAAAGACTTCCGAGGAATAGGAAACAGTATTAAACAAAAGTATTAGGAGGGAAAGAGACACCTGTCTTGCTTCTCACTATATCCTTTCCAAACAGCTCTGCAGCTGTTCAAAGAATATTTGTTCAGGATAGAAGAAAATAAGGAATGGGGGAGCATGGAGAAACCAGAACTCATGGAGAGGTAAGACAGATATGTTGCAAACCAAGTGCACATCCAGTTAAGGAAATGCCTTGTTCTTTGCACTCCTTTCTTATCTCTCAAATACTTTCTTATCTCCAAAGGCATCATATTATTTAGGCCACTGCTATTACTACTACNGGAAGTTATTTCAGCTTCCCATGTGGCATTAGTGGTAAAGAATCTGCCTGCCAATGCAGGAGACACAAGAGATTGCAGATATGATCCCTGGGTTGGGAAGATCCTCAGAGCATGGCAACTCACTCCAGTATTCTTGCTTGGTGAATCCCATGGGCAGAGGAGCCTGACAGGCTACAGTCTATAGAGTCACAAAGAATTGGACATGACTGAAGCAACTTAGCATGTATGCATGCAGGGAGGATATTCACATTCTATGAAATAAGACAGATGAGGGTACTGAAGAAAACTGGGAGCCAAAAGACTTCCGAGGAATAGGAAACAGTATTAAACAAAAGTATTAGGAGGGAAAGAGACACCTGTCTTGCTTCTCACTATATCCTTTCCAAACAGCTCTGCAGCTGTTCAAAGAATATTTGTTCAGGATAGAAGAAAATAAGGAATGGGGGAGCATGGAGAAACCAGAACTCATGGAGAGGTAAGACAGATATGTTGCAAACCAAGTGCACATCCAGTTAAGGAAATGCCTTGTTCTTTGCACTCCTTTCTTATCTCTCAAATACTTTCTTATCTCCAAAGGCATCATATTATTTAGGCCACTGCTATTACTACTACTAAGTCACTTCAGTCGTGTCCGACTCTGTGCAACCCCATAGACGGCAGCCCACTAGGCTCCCCCGTCCCTGGGATTCTCCAGGCAAGAACGCTGGAGTGGGCTGCCATTTCTTTCTCCAATGTATGAAAGTGAAAAGAGAAGGTGAAGTCACTCAGTCATATCCGACCCTCAGCGACCCCATGGACTGCAGCCTTCCAGGCTCCTCCGTTCATGGGATTTTCCAGGCAAGAGTGCTGGAGTAGGGTACCATTGCCTTCTCCAATTAGGCCACTAGATATCCAAATAGAAGCATTGCAAAATCATCTTAGTTTCTTATCTCTAATCAGGAAACTTCTATTCTACCACTCCCTTCACTACTCACCTACCTTCTACTTTCCACATATCAACCTACAAAATCTTTCTAAAACTCAAATGCTTTACATCTCCCTCTCTTCTGTATGCATTGATCACTCCCCCTCCTTCCACCCAATATCTTTAGGATAAAGTCCAAGCTTCTTCTCACTGTACACAACTGTCTGCAAGATTTAACTTCTGTCTCCCTCTCTACACGCCTCTGTAGCTATAGCCCAACTGCATTCTATGCAAGTCATATGAGAATACTGTAATTTCAGTAATGTGAAAGGTTCTTTCATATCTAGTTCTAGTAATTTCTTTGTCTTTTGTCTGGAAAGCCTTTCCATGTCTCTTTCACCTTGCCATTGTATATATCATGTTATTTTGACACTGCTTCTAAAGCTATCTTTTCTACTATAGGTTGGATTTTTCCTAAGAGCTCAAACTGATTCTGGTTCATCTTTTTTTTTTTAATCTATCAATGGCACCCCACTCCAGTACTCTTGCCTGGAAAATCCCATGGACGGAGGAGCCTGGTGGGCTGCAGTCCATGGGGTCGCTAGGAGTCGGACACAACTGAGAGACTTCACTTTCACTTTTCACTTTCATACATTGGAGAAGGAAATGGCAACCCACTCCAGTGTTCTTGCCTGGAGAATCCCAGGGACGGGGGGAGCCTGGTGGGCTGCCGTCTATGGGGCCACACCGAGTCGGACACGACTGAAGTGACTGAGCAGCAGCAGCAGCAGCATGAAGGCTACATAGATATTTGATAAATACTTATTGAATTAATAAAAAGCTACTATTTTTCATAGACAGAGATGAAAAATCTTTGCCCAGATCTTTGCCATGTCTCATCACTTTCAGGGTCTTTAGAAACAGCTTGTCTTTCTGTAACTAGATAAATTCATTATCTAATTTCACTTAGCCCTTACAATTTGTGTCATTTGAATTTGCTGATTGCTTTTTGTTCATTTTCTTAGTATTCCATGATGTCTTCTGGTCAACAAGAATTTGTGTAAGTTTTCATTATCTCAAGGTATTCAGTAATAGGTGTTACTTAGCTACAAATGTAGTCTTTATTCTCTTTTCTAATCAGAGGCTTATATCACCATTTTTCCTATCTTTATTTGGTCTATTTGCTAGCTATCAGAGTCCATTCATTCTAATTAGATGATCTTTATTAGACGGTCTAATTTCTCTCCTGATATACATTTAAAAGATCTTTAATTTATTTGACTATGTAGCTAGCAGTAATTTACACATATTTCTCTTTTGTTTTGACTGAAAATTGGCTTAGGTTTATCCTTGTGCTTTTCTGTTTTTTAATTTCCACAAACTTTTTTTAAATAAAAAAGATCAAGGAACAATCATAAATACTTATATTTAATACCAAATTTGAGGGAAAGGATTTTAAAGGCTCAGATGTTGGCTATCCATATATTTCTTTACATGAAAAATGTTTATACATAAGAATGGTAAGTTTAAATGCCTTTGGTGGATTTTTTTGGTAAATTTTAAACTAATTATACAGATTTTATTCAAAACTCAGAATACAGCTAGAAACATTTTATGTAATAATGGTTTAAGTCTGGATAATATGTCATATTGTATAATACAGTTGAACAAACACTTAGCTTAACAGATGCCATGATTCTGGCATGTTTTCCAAATTAAGTCAATAAGATACAAGATCAAATGCACAAACTTCAGGTTTATCACAGAAAAATCATTTGCCTCTTCTTCTCTCTAATAATAAAACAACTAAAATTACGGCTCTAAATGAATAGCCTTGGGAAGTCTTAAAGAAAAATAACCACACATTGTATAGCAATATGCCAACATTCTAACTTAAATTTGCATAGTAAAATTTCAGGGCAAATTTTCAAATACATAATCTCAGGGTTTTTGTTAATTGGTTAATTCCTTATTTTTCCTCCTCTTGTCCTCTTCCTCCTTCTCCTTGGATGGATGATATGCTTCTCTCCAGGTGAACCAAGGCATTTGAGAAGATATTGAGTTGGCTAAGAAGTTCATTTAGATTTTTCCACTTGCCTTTGTTCCTCCAATTTTCTCTTCACTAACTTCCTCAAAGTTTACCCATTTTTATGGGTTCACAGTCTGTGTACAAAACTTGTTATTATAGCCCTTTTTGAGCACCTATCACCCAATCAGGATTTCAGATGCTCAGAGGATATCTCCATGTGAGCCCCTCTCTCTTATTAAGCTATGTGTAACTGGTCCCATTACTTCATGGGAAATAGATGGGGAAACAATGGAAGAAATGTCAGACTTTATTTTTGGGGGGCTCCAAAATCACTGCAGATGGTGACTGCAGCCGTGAAATTAAAAGATGCTTACTCCTTGGAAGGAAAGTTATGACCAACCTAGACAGCTTATTCAAAAGCAGAGACATTACTTTGCCAACAAAGGTCTGTCTAGTCAATGCTATGGTTTTTCCATTGGTCATGTATGGATGTGAGAGTTGGACTGTGAAGAAAGCTGAGCACCGAAGAATTGATGCTTTTGAACTGTGGTGTTGGAGAAGGCTCTTGAGAGTCCCTTGGATTGCAAGGAGATCCAACCAGTCCATCCTAAAGAAGATCAGTCCTGGGTGTTCACTGGAAGGAATAATGCTGAAGCTGAAACTCCAATACTTTGATACGAAGAGTTGACTCATTGGAAAAGACTCTGATGCTGGGAGGGATTGGGGGCAGGAGGAGAAGGGGACGACAGAAGATGAGATGGCTGGATGGCATCACCAACTTGATGCACATGAGTTTGGGTGAACTTTGGGAGTTGGTGATGGACAGGGAGGCCTGGCGTGCTGCGATTCATGAAGCCACAAACAGTCGGACACGACTGAGCGACTGAACTGAACTGAACTGAACTGAACCTAAATGGGGCTCTTCATTTCCCTTGAAGTAAGAGCCCTACAGTCTCCTTTCCTGTTCTGGTTATTGTCAGCTCTGGGGCTTAGACTCATTTTGTTGTTGTCCTCTTCTATTTCACCTGAATATAGTAGGTCATGCCATCATGCCTCTGAACAATGTCCACCATTTCCCTCCTTCTTCTATTTCCTTGGCTACTTCTCTAGCACAGTAGGAAGGAGGTCTCATAGTAGGAAACTGCCATATTTTATAGTAGGTTTTTGGCTCCATTTCCCAAATATTTTCACTGACCAGTCTAGATGACTTAGCTTTCTAAGATGCTACTTGTGTACTGTCTCTTAAAATGATTCTTCACAGGACTTCCCTGGTGGTCCAGTGGCTACTATTCCATGTTCCTAGTGTAGGGGGACTGGGTTTGATCCCTGGTCAGAGAACTAGATTCCACATGCTGCAGCTAAGACCCAGCAAAACCAAAATTAAATATTTTGAAAAGATATTCTTCACTATTAGCTGCATCCAGTTTGCTCCTTTGCCTTTCACTGTCTTCCACAAGAGATCTACAATATGAATGCACCCCCTCACCTTCTCTGTCTCTGCAGAACATTTCCCTTACCACAGTATGGACTGGGAATCAGAAAACACGGGGTCTAAACTTGGCTCTACCTCATACACGCTGAGTCACAGGGATGGTTCTTTTACGTTTTCTGAGCTAATTTATCTATAAATAATCCAGGATTATTTGCGACATGCAAATGAAAATTAGCACAAATTTGAAACCTAAAGTGCAACAGAAATGTGAGCTAATGCAACGATGTCAAACTCACTCTCTACTCCCAATGCTATCTGCATTGAGGCAGTGCAGCTTTCTTTGCTTCTTCACAAAAAGACTAGAATGCTAACTACTGACACAGCATTGTAAGACAAATAACTCCATATTCAGAATGTCTGAGAGAGTTTTTTCCTCTGTTAAATTTTTAAAATAAAGAGACGTTTAAGAAGGACATGAGAAAGATTTTCTGTAGGATCACTGTTATTCAGAATCTGGCAGGATAAATCTTTCTAAAGAAGAAAGGGAAGCTAAGAAGGGACAGAAGAGATGAGATAAGAAAAAGAAGCAGTTTGATACAGTAAAGATAACATTTTATAATCCAACACCAGCCCTGGTTTTGACTTTTGAATGAATCAGCTGGCTGAGAACTTTCTGATCCAAAACAAGGCAAGATGCCAGCTGGCAAGTCTAGAGGCTGAATGCAAAGATCCTCCTAGTTCTATAAAAAGGTTTTAATAAGAAACATGCATTTAATTTATTACAGAACAAGCAAGGAAAGATCTGATCATGCAGTAGTACAGTATTTGCTAGAAATTATATGTTTAAAGGCCGACAAGATGAGAATTTTGACACATATAAGGAATTTTGACTTCATGCCTTGCTCACTGCACTGCAGATGTTTTTTACTTGTTTCTCAGTTTGCTTGCTTTTTTGCATCCAAAATGGTGTGATGCTAACCTAGCAGCAGGATGTGGGATCAGCTCTGGCAAATGAAACTCTCTTGTTCTAAACGATGTCGGTAACATCTCTAGGCATTTGTATCCAGGGAGGGGTAGGTCAGGGGTAAGCAGTGAAGAACTTAAATATACTTAAGCACAATTTGTGGATACTGGGGAGCCTTACACTCACCATTGACTAATTTTAGCCTATTTACTTAGTCCTCAAATCAATTTTAACAACATTAAGATATTAGAATATTAGATGCCACATTACAGGTTCTGTAAGAAATATGCCCAATGGAGCAAATCAAGGAGAATGCCACACATTTCATAATTTTATACTAAGCAGTCAAGTTTTCATTCTGGTAGGTCATTTGATTCTCTGCAGGTGGCTACGCCTGCCTCTAAAGAGAGAGCCCAGAGTCACATGTTACACAAATGAAATGCGATTATCTTTGTGGGTAGCATCGTATGATTTGGAACAAGTCTTTAGGTCTAATATAAAGATCCTTCAAATAAATCATCCAGCTAAGCTTCTGTGGACCCCAAACTCCTAATTTAAAAATGTTGATAAATGAAGTACCTCTTTAGTTAATAAATGAAGTATCTCTTTAGTTATCCTTTGTCAGCAACATTCATTTTAATGGAAAGTGAGTTTACAGGGTTACATGATTGAACTATTGAGCCAAGTCAGTGTTGGCAAATGATGGGCTAAATTATTGATGTTACACACTAATGAATTCTGATGAGAAATAAAACACAGACATTACGTTTCAAGTGGTTCATAATTATTTTTGTACTTTAAAAGCAATTTTATTCTTTTTTCAAATCATACTGGTTCTGTAAAACAAAAACATAGCTAGTGATTATACTAAAATTATTGAGTTTGTGGCAAAAAAAAATGCTCTTGTAAGTTTTCATTTCTATGAAGATAATGTTATTCACACTAGGTTTCTGCTTTCTTTATATACTTCTGGGAAAAGATAATTAAATTAAATGTCTAAATTTTAAAACCAGTGTCTTTAAATAAGATAATCTGCTTTGCAGCCATGGTTAGCATCTCAATAGATGTGTTTATAATCTATGATATGTCTATCAGCACATTTACTGGAGCTGTGTTGAAATACCATAATTATTTCAGGTAATAACGAAGATGGAGGGACTTCCAGGAAGCAGCTCTGTTTTAGTAACGAAGTTATCCTTGTTTTTAGTAACAAGGTGCTGTAAAGTGTGTATTATAAAATGATAGATGTTTGACGCAGTCAGAACCTGATGGTGATAACTAAAGCAGGCTCATACTCAGATGAGGAACACAGAGGTCTATACCTACCATAAGGTAATGACAGTGTCCTTCAGTTATTTCCTCATGACTTAACTGTCTCAGACTTAACTACATCGATCTGTGCTCCCCCTTCTTTCTGGTGAATGACTCAGACAAAGTCTCAATTTGAAGAGATCTTGTTTAGTCATTTAGCTGTGTCTGACTCTTTGTGACCCCATGGACTGTAGCCGGCCAGCCTCCTTTGTCAGTGGAATTGTCTAGGCAAGAATACTGGAGTCGGTTGCCATTTCCTCCTCCAGGGAATCTTCCCAACCCAGGGATTGTCTCCTGCTTGGCAGGCAGATTTTTTTTTTTTTTTTTTAATTGCTGAATCACCTGGGAAGCCAGAGAGACCTGAGACTGATTTTTAATTAAGAGACATGAGAGGCAGAAATTATAGTTGACGAGGTGTTAGTTCAAAGAGTCATCACATGCTGCTCATGAATCTGGACAAGTCCCTCAGTTTCTCTGCCAGCTCAGTTATCAAAGCCCTAAATAAAGCCACAGGTCCTCCTCTCCAACCAGTGAAGGCTATGGTAATTCCCAAATTAAGTAGGCTGTGAAACTGAAACCTACTTTGTAAACATGAGGTAAGTTTACTTCCTCATGTTTTAAGCCCAGGTTTGCTTGGTGATTCATTTTAGAGAATCACCAGAACTAATTGGGAGACTATTTCCTTTACCAACTGAAGGACATGACACAGGGGTTAGGAGAGTTTTCAAGTCAAGGTTTGGTCAACATCTGGACTATTACCCTGTGACAATAATACGTGTAGATCATCACAAAGATGAAAAATCCAAAGGAATTAACCAAACTTCTCTCATCATGTTGGATTGAGGTAGGAGATACAATGCAGTGCACTTTAGTTCTCACTTGATGTATACTTTATATGAAATTTTAAAAAGTGGGACTTGTTTATCTTAATGCTATAACATCTTATTCCTAGCTGAAAGGTTTCTGAGTCATTTTCTTCATACTCATAGTTCTCCTCTTTATCTATGATGGACTTGGCACTATTTGTAAATAACAAATCTACTACAAATTTTACCTTTCTTTGCATTAAAATTTTTTAAATCCTAGTATTTTCCTCTCATAACTGCTCTGTTCATTGTTCTATAATCATGATACTTTTGGATGAAAAATCATGTTTCTGGGTCAACCTCACATCAAAGTAGCATCATTATATAACAATGACGCTAAGTCGTATGAAAAATACCTACTGGATATGCTCTGTTAGTCACTAATTTTCAAACTTAAAGTTCTGTCTTTGAAAAACTCCTCTCCTCCACATTACTGACATGACTCTTCCACTTGAAAAATGTACTGCCTGTATAAAGTGAATTAAAAAAAAATACAAACTCTGGGTATTATTTGGTGTAAGTCCATGAAAAAATCAGAACACATAAAAATGTATGTCTTTTAACATAAACAATCCTGAATATGCTATTTTACTTTAAAATAAAGAATAGGTTTTGGCTTTAGCATTAACATAATAAAAGGAGTAGATAATTTAATTTCATAGAATTCGATATTAACAAATACTTTATTAACCTCCTGAATCTATATCATACTGATATATGTTGTGAAATGAATGGCTTTCCATTTTGATATCAGTATTTGAATTGAGGATTTCCTTTGTTTATCTTCGAATAGAAGGAAGATCAACTATCATTGTTACCCACAGGCACCAGTGGATGTTGTCAGAGAGAATCTTCCAAATACTTTGAGAGATGAAAGGCTCATAAGCCCGATATTATATGTAACAAAGTGTTAGTCGCTCAGGCTCTAGTGACTCAGTGCGACCCCATGGACTGTAGTAGTCCAGGCTTCTCTGTCCGTGGGATTTCCCAGGCAAGAATACTGGAATGGGCTACCATTTCTTTCTCCAGGGGATCTTCCCAACCCAGAGGTTGAGCTCACATCTCTTTCGTTTCCTGCATTTCAGGCAGAATCTTTACTATCTGAGTCACCAGGGAAGCCCATGTGTAACAAACAAAACCCCAAAAATTAAAGAGCAAAAAGTTATGAACAGAGTGAGTGGAAATCACCTGGAAGCAAACAGGAGTATAGAGTCTAGGGGGAATAAAAGAAATCTTAGACACACTTAGACTAGTCACTTGGCAGCCACATCAACACAAGACAAGAACAATGTTGACTTGGTTATGTTAATGGTCAAGAAGAATTTTACTTATTAATTTATTCCCCATCTTTATTAGAATGCTCCCAGGTACTGTCCTATGTTCTGTAAACTGAAGGCTAAGTTTAGCTGTTAATTAAACAATTGTACTCATCTTCCATGCTGGTAAAGTCCTGCTTAAAACCTTGCATGCTAGGTTTCAGCATTATGCAAACCAAGGACTTCCAGACATCCAAGCAGGGTTTAGAAAAGGCAGAGGAACCAGAGATCAAATTGCTGATATTTGCTGGATCTTAGAGACAGCAAGGGAATTCCAGAAAAACATCTACCCCTGTTTCATTGACTATACTCAAGCCTTTGACTATGTGGATTGTAACAAACTGTGGAAAGCTCTTAAAAAGATGGGAATACCAGACCATCTTACCTGTCTCCTGAGAAACCTGTATTTGGGTCAAGAAGCAGCAGTTAGAATCCCATATGAAACAACTGATTGGTTCAGGATTGAGAAAGGAGTATGACAGGGCTGTCTGCTAACACCCTGTTTGTTTAAACTATATGCTGAGCACATCATATGAAATATCAGGCTGGATGAGTTACAAGCTGGAGTCAAGATTGGTGGGAGAAACATCAACAACCTGAGATATGCAGATAATACCACTCTAATGGCAGAGAGTGAAGAGGAATGAAATAGTCTCTTGATGAGTGTAAAGGAGAAGAGTGAAAAAGCTGACTTAAACCATTAAAAGAACTAAGATCATGGCATCCATCTCCATTGCTTCATGGCAAATAGAAGGGTAAAAGGTGGAAGCAGTGACAGACTTTCTTTTCTTGGGCTCTAAAATCACTGTGGATGGTGACTGCAGCCATGAAATAAGAAGACAATTGCTTCTTGGTGGGAAAAATTATGACACACCTAGACAATGTGTTTAAAATCAGAGACATCACGCTGATGACAAAGGTCCATATAGTCAAGTCTATGGTCTTCCTTGTGGTCAGGTATGGTTGTGAGAACTCAACTGTAAAGAAGACAGAACACAAAAGAATTGATGCCTTTGAACTATGGTGCTGGAGGAGTCTCCTGAGAGTCCTTTGGACAGCAAGGATATCAAACCAGTCAAGTAAATCAACCCTGAATACTCACTGGAAGGACTGATGCTGAAGCTGAAGCTCCAATATTATGGTCACCTGACGCAAACAACCAACTCATTGGAAAAGTCCCTGGTGCTCAGAAACATTGATGGCAGAAGGAGAAGAGGATTGCAGAGGATTAGATGGCTGGATGGCATCACCAATGCAATGGGCATAAACTTGGGCAAACTCTGGGAGATGGTGAAGGTTGGGGAGACCTGGTGTGCTGCAGTCCCTTGGGTCCCAGAGGGTCGGACACGACTGGGCAAATGAACAACAACAAAAACAAAATAGAAATACTCCCTGAGTTGGGCCCACTGGAGATCTGGCTCTGATCCCTCTCTGACCTCCTTCTGTATTCTTCTCTATCAGAGCCCTGTGATCCACCAAACTATTCTGATTTTACCTGAAGGGAACCAGTCAAGCTTCATGCTCTTTGAATTGCCAGTTACCCCACACAGGGCAAGTTTCTGTGAACTTTTAAAATTCTGTTCAAAATACTCTCTACTTTTTTGTATGTAATTCATTTTTTGACCCACATGATTAAAATTATGTGAATTAATTTCCAAATATTGGGGGCATTTTTCCTGTATCTTTTAAGGATTGACTTCTAATAATTTCATTATGATAGGTCAACACTTTGTACACTATCTCAATCCTTTTAAATTTATTAATACTTGTTCTATGACAGTATATCAGCATATAGTATAAATGTGAAATATTCCTTTGTACTTTAAAACAATGCATATTCCAGCTCTTGTTGAATGGATTATTTTATAAATGTCAAATTGGTCAAGTTGGTTGGCAGCATTGTTCAATTTTTCCATATTATTACTGATTTTCTGTCTGTATGTTCCATCAATTCCTGAGAGGAGCATTGAAATTAACTAAGGTTAAGGAAATGGCAATCCACTCCAGCACTTTTGCCTGGAAAATCCCATGGACAGATGAGCCTGATAGGCTACAGTCTGTGGAGTCGCAAAGAGTCAGACACGACTGAGCGACTTCATTTTCAGGCATCTTTTTATGTCTAAGTTTTTTCTTAAATGTTTGCCTTTTGTATTTGAAATTTTCTTGTTGGATCTATATACCCATTTATGATTTTTATATGTGCTTGATTCTTTCTCTTAATGAAATGTCCTTATTGATACCTGGTAATATTTCTAGTTGTGAAGTTTAATTTATCTAATACTAAGGTAGCCTCTCCAATTGCATTATGTTTGGTGTTGCACTGCATGTCTTTTTCCATGCTTATATTTTAACCTATCAGTGACTTCATATTTAAAGTGTATCATTTACAGATAATTACATTTGAGTCTTGTATCTTTACTTAATGTGATGCATCTGTTTTTGTTATTTTTTAGTCCATTTATATTTAATATAAATTCAGTATGTTAGATTTAGGTGTACAGACTTGTTATTTTTACTGGATAGAGAATTGGATTCATTTTTTTTTTCTTTCACCAGTTTAAACATATTCTCCTATGTCTTCTGGTCTCCATTGTTTCTGATAAGATGTTAGAGGTAATTTTTAAATTTCCTTTTATTTGGCTGCTTTTAGATTTTATCTGGATCGTTTTATTTTTAGTTTTTAGACACTGACTACAATGTACCTAGGTATGACTTTTATGCACATATCTTTTGTGGGGTGGTTCTTTGAGTTTATTTGTCTCTGTAATTCATGTTTTTTCAAAAAATGACATTATTATTATACTTTTTATAGTTCAAATGCACCCCCAACTTGTTTTAAACTAACACCATGAGAGAAATACCTAAGAAGCACCTGCTGAAATTTTAGAACTTGGTCAAGAGTTATTTACTGAATGTTCAATGCATTTTTGGAATATCACATCTAAATTAGTCTGTTACCTGCAGCCTTATTTAAGACCTTATTTTCTCTCTTATCTTTCATTATCTTCCTTTTGGATGGTCTCAGTAACAGACATAGATAATTACCACAGTATGGTGGTTAAGAGTACTCTATAGGCAAACAGTGTGAATTTCAATCCTGTCTCTCCTATCAGCTGTGTGATCATGGCCAAAAAATACAAATTCTACATGCTTCAGTTTTCTCTTTCATAAAATGAAGAGACTATGATGAGTACAGTTCATTCACTCAGTCATGTCTGACTCTGTGACTCCATGGACCACAGCACGCCAGGCCTCCATGTCCATACCCAAATCTCAGAATTTATTCAAACTCATGTCCATTGAGTCAGTGATGCCATCCAACCATTTCACCCTCTGTCATCCATTTCTCCTCCAGCCTTCAGCCTTGCCCAGCATCAGGATTTTTTCAAATGAATCAGTTCTTTGCATCAAGTGGCCAGGTATCGGAGTTTCATCTACAGGATCAGTCCTTCCAATGAATATTCAGGACTGATTTCCTTTAGGATGGAAAGGATGGATCTCCTTGCAGTCCAAGTGACTCTCAAGATTCTTCTCTAGCACCACAGTTCAAAAGCCTCAATTATTCAGTGCTCAGCCTTCTTTATAGTCCAACTCTCACATCCATACATGACTAATGGAAAAACCATAGCTTTGACTACTTTTCCTTTGTTGGCAAAGTAATGTCTGCTTCTTAATATGCTGTCTAGGTTGGTCATAACTATTCTTCCAAGCAGGGAACGTCTTTTAATTTCATGGCTGCTGTTACCATCTGCAGTGATTTTGGAGCCCAAGAAAATAAAGTGTGTCACTGTTTCCACTGTTTCCCAATTATTTGTCGTGAAGAGATGGGACCAGATGCCATGATCTTAATTTTCTGAATGGTGAGTTTAAATCAGCTTTTTCACTCTCCTCTTTCACTTTCATCAGGAGGCTCTTTAGTTCTTCCACAGTTTGTTGTAATCTGCACAAAGATTTTGGCATAGTCAATAAAGCAGAAATAGATATTTTTCTGGAACTCTCTTTCTTTTTCGATAATCCAATGGATGTTGGCAATTTGATCTCTGGTTCCTCTGCCTTTTCCAAATCAATCTTGAACATCTGGAAGTTTACCGTTCATGTACTGTTGATGCCTGGCTTGGAGAATTTTGAGCTACACTTTACTAGTATGTGTGAGATGAGTGAAATTGTGTGGTAGTTTGAGCATTCTTTGGCATTGCCTTTTTTCGAGATTGGAATGAAAACTGACCTTTCCCAGTCCTGTGGCCACTGCTGAGTTTTCCAAATTTGCTGGCATATTGAGTGCAGCACTTTCACAGCATCATCCACGGCATCATCTTATAGGATCTGAAATAGCTCAACTGGGATTCCATCACCTCCACTAGCTTTGTTCGTAGTGATGCTTCCTAAAGCCCACTTGACTTCACATTTCAGGATGTCTGGCACTAGGTTATTAGTGATCACACCATCGTAGTTATCTGGGTCATGAAAATCTTTTTTGTATAGTTCTTCTGTGTATTCTCGTCACCTCTTCTTAATATCTTCTGCTTCTGTTAGTTCATACCATTTCCATCCTTTATTGTGCCCATATTTGCATGAAATGTTCCCTTGGTATCTCTAATTTTCTTGAAGAGATCTCTCAGTTCAGTTCAGTTCGGTCACTCTGTCATGTCCGACTCTTTGCGACCTCTTGAATCGCAGCATGCCAGGCCTCCTTGTCCATCACCAACTCCTGGAGTTCACTCAAACTCACATCCATCGNAACTAAACCTATGGTTTAAACTAGGCTATTGAATCCTCATATTTGGGCATACCTGAAAACCTGTATTCTTGAAAAAAAAAGCCTTTGATTTTGAACAGATTACTGAACAATGTTTTATGACTATAATTTGTGACCTTCTTTAATCAGATAATATTGACATAAGGATAGAGGTATTTGCAAAAATAATATTTCTTCTTAGGCATATATATTAAAGACCACCCATTTTCCTAAGTGACAGAAAATTTCTGTTATTGATTATATGAAAAAATAGTGAAGGGTTAAAATAGATGATATGTTTGTAATAGTCTACATCTGAAACTGAACTTATGATTTAGAGTTGTTTAAAGAAAGTAACCACTCTTCTTTGATACCTACTCTCCAATATTTACTTTAGACAAAAATAATTCTGCTATTAATTAATGAGTCTCTCCATAAAGATTGAAGCATTAAAAATACACTGTATTCAGTATGTTACCATATTCTACAATAGGGACAATATAATTAGAACTTTTAGACTTTTATGAATAAAACAACTTTTTTGCTAACATATTATCTATGTTAAATGTATAGATTCTCATACTTTTAGCAAAAAGAAAAAATGCTTTGGCATATAAATATTTTCTTTAGTGCTTTTATCATCATTTAAACAATAATGACCATTAATTTTATCCTAAAATACAGCCTATCTTTTTTAATCTATATCATAAAATACTTACATTTCATTAAGATTATGCTAANACTTTTTTGCTAACATATTATCTATGTTAAATGTATAGATTCTCATACTTTTAGCAAAAAGAAAAAATGCTTTGGCATATAAATATTTTCTTTAGTGCTTTTATCATCATTTAAACAATAATGACCATTAATTTTATCCTAAAATACAGCCTATCTTTTTTAATCTATATCATAAAATACTTACATTTCATTAAGATTATGCTAATTATAATAAACACAATCAAAATAAATACAGAGATTGGTTTTTCCTACTTTGATGATGACAAAAAAGTTGCTTATTCCATAAGTCAGTATGAATAAAAACATATGACTACTTAACATATTCAATCACTAACTTTATGCTGAATCTCAATAACTGCTAAACATTAGAAATGTGTAAAATAGCAATAATACAGGTAGAATTTATAATTAAGATAAAGAGAGAAACAAAAGAAAAATGGTGAAAAGGTAATTGAATTTTAAATTTTGAAATGTGAATCTAGATCATTTCTTTTTCTTCTTCTGAGACAAAGTTTTAACCTTGACCCTGTTTTTTGAACCTCAGTATATTAAGTCACATTAAACTAAAAGTTACATTTATTTTTGAAAAAGTGCTAAAAATGAGCCAAAGAAATTTAAGTTAATTCTTATTTAACTTTCACAATAACTGCTTGAGGTAAGTAGCTTTATTAATATTATCTTTGCAGATTAGAAAACTGAAGCACAAGTAAAACAACTGAGTTACTGTTGTAAAGATACTCAACACTTTTTGCATCCAATTCCATGCTTTATTAGTGATCTTTTTATTAATTGTCTGCTCCGGTTATAGGTTGGAAAACACCTTCATGTCAATCACCTAGAATGTGCTTTCCATAAATACAGGATATGCATCAGCAGATTCAGGCAACCATGAACTGAAAATGTTTGACAAAAACTTCCAGAAAGTTCCCAAAACCAATCCTTAAACTTGCATGAGCAGTCAACTATTTACATAGCATTTACATTGTATTTACAATGATTTACATAGCATTTACATTGTATTAAGTATTCAGATAAATTCAATCACTCAGTCCTATCCAACTCCTTGTGACCCCATGGAGTGCAACATGTCAGGCCTCCCTGTCTGTCACCAACTCCCTGAGCTTACTCAGATTCATATCCATTGAGTCAGTGATCCCATGCAACCATCTCATCCTTTGNCATTTACATTGTATTTACAATGATTTACATAGCATTTACATTGTATTAAGTATTCAGATAAATTCAATCACTCAGTCCTATCCAACTCCTTGTGACCCCATGGAGTGCAACATGTCAGGCCTCCCTGTCTGTCACCAACTCCCTGAGCTTACTCAGATTCATATCCATTGAGTCAGTGATCCCATGCAACCATCTCATCCTTTGTTGTCCCCTTCTCTTCCCACCTTCAATCATTCCCAACATCAGAGTCTTTTCAAAAGAGTCAACTCTTCCCATCAGGTGGCCAAAATATTGGAGTTTCAGCTTCAACATCAGTCCTTCAAATGAATATTCAAGAATGATTTCTTTTAGGATGGACTAGTTGGATATCTTTCTGTCCAAGGGACTCTCAAGAGTCTTCTCGAACACCACAGTTCAAAGCCATCAATTCTTTGGCACTCAGCTTTCTTTATAGTCCAACTCTCATATCCATACATGACTACTGGAAGAAAATCAAAGCTTTGATTAGATGGACTTTTGTTAACAAAGTAATATCTCTGCTTTGGAATATGCTGTCTAGGTTGGTCATAACTTTTCTCCCAAAGAGTATGCATCTTTTAATTTCATGGCTGCAATTTCCATTTGCAGTGATTTTGCAGCAAAAAAAACACTAAAATCTATCACTGTTTCCATTGTTTCCCCATCTATTTGCCATGAAGTGATGGTACCAGATGCCATGATCTTAGCTTTTTGAATGTTGAGTTTTAACCCAACTTTTTCATCCTCTTCCTTCACTTTCATTAAGAGGCTTTTTANTTCAGTGTTCTTACACTCTTTAATGATGTGTTCATCATTAATACTATAATGTTATTTAAATCTTAGTTTTCTGAATGCTGTTTTAAGCCAACTTTTTCACTCTCCTCTTTCAGTTTCTTCAAGAGGCTCTTTAGTTCTTCTTCACTTTCTGCCACAAGGGTGGTGTCATCTGCATATCTGAGCTTACTGATATTTCTCCTAGCAATCTTGATTCCAGCTGTGCTTCATCCAGCCCAACATATCCATGATGTATTCTGCATAAAAGCTAAATAAGCAGGGTGACAATATACAGCCTTGATGTACGCCTTTCCCAACTTGGAACCAGTCTGTTGTTCCATGTCCAGTTCTATGATTCCTGACGTGCATACATATTTCTCAGGAGGCAGGTCAGGTGGTCTGGTATTCCCATCTCTTTCAGAATTTTCCACAGTTTATTGTGATCCACATAGTCAAAGGCTTTGGCATAGTCAATAAAGCAGAAATAGATGTTTTTCTGGAATTCTCTTGCTTTCTCCATGATCCAGCGGATGTTGGCAATTTGATCTCTGGTTCCTCTGCCTTTTCTAAAACCAGCTTGAACATCTGGAAGTTCACAGTTCACATACTGTTGAAGCCTGACTTGGAGAATTTTGAGCATTACTTTGCTAGTGTGTGAGTTGAGTATAATTGTGCAGTAGTTTGAGCATTCTTTGGCAGTGCCTTTCTTTGGGTTTGGAATGAAAACTGACCTTTTCCAGACTTGTGGCCACTGCTGAGTCTTCCAAATTTGCTGGCATATTGAGTGTAGTACTTTCACAGCATCATCTTTTCAGATTTGAAACAGCTCAGCTGGAATCCCATCACCTCCACTAGCTTTGTTCATAGTGATGCTTCCTAAGGCCCACCTGACTTCACATTCCAGGATGTCTGACTCTAGGTGAGGGATCACACCATCGTGGTTATCTGAGTCATGAAGATCTTTTTTGTATAGTCTTCTGTGTATTCTTGCCACCTCTTTTTAATATCTCCTGCTTCTATTAAGCCCATACATACCATTTCTGTCCTTTATTGTGCCCATCTCTGCATGAAATGTTCCCTTGGTATCTCTAATTTTCTTGAAGAGATCTCTAGTCTTTCCTGTTCTATTGTTTTCCTCTATTTATTTGCATTGATCACTGAGGAAGGCTTTCTTATCTTTCCTTGCTATTCTTTGGAACTCTGCATTCAAATGAGTATATCTTTCCCTTTCTCCTTTGCCTTTTCTGTCTTTTCTTTTCTCAGCTATTTGTAAGGCCTCTTCATACAACCATTTTCCCTTTTTGCATTTCTTTTTCTTGGGGATGGTCTTGATCATTGCCTCCTGTACAATGTCACTGACCTCCATCCATAGTTCTTCAGGCACTCTATCAGATCTACTCCCTTGAATCTGTTTCTCACTTCCATTGTATAAACATAAAGGATTTGATTTAGATCATACCTGAATAGCCTTCTGGTTTTCCCTACTTTCTTCACTTTAAGTCTGAATTTGGCAATAAGGAGTTCATGATCTGAGCCACAGTCAGCTCCTACTCTTGTTTTTGCTGACTGTATAGAGCTTTTCCATCTTTGGCTGCAAAGAGTATAATCAATCTGATTTTGGTGTTGACCATCTGGTGATGTCCATGTGTAGAGTCTTCTCTTGTGTTGTTGGAAGAGGGTGTTTGCTATGACCAGTGTGTTCTCTTGGCAAAACTCTGTTAGCCTTTGACCTGCTTTGCTTTGTACTCCAAGACCAAATTTGCCTGTTACTCCAGGTATGTCTTGACTTCCTACTTTTGCATTCCAATCCCCTAAAATGAAAAGGACATATTTTGGGGGTGTTAGTTCTATAAGGTCTTGTAGGTCTCTGAACCATTCAACTTCAGCTTCTTCAGCATTATTGGTCAGGGCATAGACTTGGATTACTGTGATAGTGAATGGTTTGCCTTGGAAACAAACAGAGATCATTCTGTCGGTTTTTGAGATTGCATCCAAATACTGCATTTTGGATTCTTTTGTTGACTATGATGTCTACTCCATTTCTTCTAAGGGATTCTTCCCCATAGTGGTAGATACAATGGTCATTTGAGTTAAATTCCCCCATTCTGGTCCATTTTAGTTCACTGATTCTTAAAATGTCGATGTTCACTCTTGCCATCTCCTGTTTGACCACTTCAAATTTGCCTTGATTCATGGACTGAAAATTCCAGGTTCCTCTGCAATATTGCTCTTTCCAGCATTGGACTTTACTTCCATCACCAGTCACATCCCCAGCTGGGTGTTGTTTTTGCTTTGGCTGTGTCTCTTCATTCTTTCTGGAGTTATTTCTCCACTGATCTCCAGTAGCATATTGGGTACCTACCAGCCTGGGAAGTTCGTCATTCATTGTCCTAATTTTTTGCCTTTTCATACTCTTCATGGGGTTCTCAAGGCAAGAATGCTGAAGTGGTTGGCTATTCCCTTCTCCAGTGGACCATGTTTTGTCAAAACTCTCCACGATGACTTGTCCGTCTTGAGTGGCCCTACATGGCATGGCTCATAGTTTCATTGAGTTAGACAAGGCTGTGATCAGTTTCATTAGTTTTCTGTGATTGTGGTTTTCATTCTGTCTGCCCTCTGTGAGATAGGGTTAAAAGGCTTATAGAAGCTTCCTGATGGGAGAGACTGACTGTTAGGGAAAATGGGTTTTGTTCTGATGGGCAGGGCTATGCTCAGTAAATCTTTAATCTAATTTCCTATTGATGGGTGGGCTGTGTTCCTTCCCTGTTGTTTGACCTGAGGCCAAACTATGGTGGAGGTAATGAAGATAATGGTTACCTCCTTCAAAAGATCCCATGCATGCACTGCTCCACTCAGTGCCCCCAACCCTGCAGCAGGCTACCACTGATCCACGCCTCCACCAGAGATTCCTGGGCACTCATAGGCAGATCTGGGTCAGTCTCTTGGGTCACTGCTCCTTTCTCCTGGGTCCTGGTGTGCACAAGGTTTTATTTGTGCCCTCCAAGTGTCTGTTTCCCCAGTCCTGTGTAAGATCTGGCAGCTCTATGGTGGGGTTAGTGGCGACTTCCTCCAAGAGGGCTTATGCCATACCCACATTGACCACACCCAGAGCCCCTGCCCCTGCTGCAGTCCACTGCTGTCTCCACAGGAGACACTCAAACACAGTTCTGGCTTAGTCTCTGTGGGGTCTCTGAGCCCTGGTGTGCACAAGGTTTGTTTGAGCCCTCCAAGCATCTCTGGCGGGTAAGGGGTTCGATTCTAAATGTGATTTCACCCCTCCTACAATCTTACTGGGGCTTCTCCTATGCCCTTGGACGTGGGGTATCATTTTTTGGTGGGATCCAACATTCTCTTGTTGATGGTTGTTCAGCAGTGAGTTGTAATTTTGGAGTTCTCACAGGAGAAGATGAGTGCATGTCCTTCTACTCTGCCATCTTCATGACTTCATCTCCATAACTTCCTGGCAAGTAGTTGGGGAAACAATGGAAACAGTGACAGACTTTATTTTTTTTTGGCTCCAAAATCACTCCAGATGGTGACTACAGCCCTGAAATTAAAAAATGCTTGTTCTTTAGAAGAAAAGCTATGACTAACCTAGACAGCATATTAAAAAGCAGAGACATTACTTTGCCAACAAAGGTCCATCTAGTCAAACCTATGGTTTTTCCAGTAGTCATATATGGATGTGAGAGTTGGACTATAAAGAAAGCTGAGCACCAAAGAATTGATGCTTTTGAACTGTTGTGTTAGAAAAGACTCTTGAGAGTCCCTTGGACTGCAAGGAGATCCAACCAGTCTATCCTAAAGGAAATCAGTCCTGAATATTCATCGGAAGGACTGATGTTGGAGCTGAAACTCCAATACTTTGGCCACCTGATGTGAAGAACTGACTCATTGTAAAAGTCTCTGATGTTGGAAAAGACTGAAGGTGGGAGAATAAGGGGATGACAGAGGATGAGATGGTTGGATGGCATCATCGACTTGATGGACATGAGTTTGAGTAAGCTCCAGGAGTTTCTGATGGACAGGGAGGCCTGATGTGCTGCAGTCCATGGAGTTACAAAGAGTTGGACACGACTAAGAGACTGAACTGATTATTTAAATATCCAGTGAAATATATAGTGGGATGTATTTGTAGCTCATTGTAAGAAAGATTGGAAACACAGTATTTGTCTTAGCAGTTTTGATGATTTGATCTTTCGAGTTACAAAATTGACCTAAATTTTTGAGCAGTATTTTCAGTGAGTAGACCGCAAAATCAGCCATTTGGCTAGAAGATTGAACAGTAATAAAATTAGATGCTATATCAAACCTTAGGGGCCTAAGGTTTATTCAATAATCCTTTTTATCTTCCCCGTTCTTTGCTGTTCCAGGTAAATAAGGCCCTGACCTCCATAGTCCACAAGCGGAGGTGTCCGTCCTCATGCGCAGTGACAAGGATGGGTGGTGGTTGCGTATCTGTTTCATTGGTGGCTCCAGGAGGCTTTTTGTCCGCTGGCTGTTGCTGTCTCACGGCAACATCTGTTTGCTCACCTGTTGGAAAATTAGTGAGTTACCAGTGTTATACTTGGTATTTCAAATTTTATAGAATATAAAAGAGGAAGCAAGTAGGAAAATAGAAGAAAAAAAGTCACATTCTTTTCCCTAGAATTTTTTTTTTTTTTTAATTTTAGAGAACTTCAGTCAGTTCAGAGAACAAAAAACCTTTAACAAATGGAATCCGGTATCACTGGAAAAAACTAGAAGAGTTCATTTTGGGTTCTATTACAGAAGCTTCTGTACTGTATGTGGTAGTTAAAACTAGGTATACATCCTGTATGAGTCCTACACAGTCAAAAAAGGCTTATGAATCTAGTATAAGCTTCAGGGCAGCAGGCTGGAGACTAAGAAGCTCAGTAGTACTTTGGATTTTTAAAATCTAAAGTTAATAGTTATAAAAGCATCATAATAATGTGAACTCTGCTTCTTAGATTACTGTATCCTATAGCACCTCAGCATTTAGTCACAAAAATATATATACTTTAATTCTAAGTAGTCTATCACCTAAACTCCCTATGGCAAAGAAGTTAAGAAAGGGAGGTGATTTCATACTGACCTTTAACCTCACTCTCATGTATGCTCTGTTTGCTTCCCTAAATTCGGGGAGAAAAAGAGAATATTTATGATACTGTAAGGAAATGCAATGCATAGATTTTTTTTCATATTTATATTTATATCTCCAAGCATTAATTTAAAAGTTATTTTACAGTTACTTCTTTGAAAAGATGCATTGCAGTGATTTTCATGTTTATAAATAGGGTATTTATAACACAGCCTTTTCCTAGTGGCTCTGGTGTAGCATAATAACGAGAGGAATTAAATACCTAGAGCTTGCTACGTTCTTGGTGTATAATGTCTCTAATTCCATTAACAACCCTACCAGTTAGGTTCTCCTATTCCCTTTGTATTGCTGAAGAAATGGAAACTCAGAGGTTAAGTGACATCTCTAAAGCTAATCAGATAATAAATGGAGTGCTTGGATTTAAGTACAAGTCTGTTTGACACATCCTTACAAGCTGATTATTTCCACTATGCTAGCACTTTTAAAATAATTTATGCAGTGAAAACTTTCCTTCAAACAAAATCTTAACTAGAAATAAAAATGTGTAAAAAAATATGAAATATGGAACCAAGAACACAATTTGAAAACCATTTCATTACATTGTGTTGTAACATATTCACATGCTGTCTCTTTCCTCTGTGAGATGTATATAATACGTTTTAGCAAAAGAGATAGTCTAAAATTATTTAATGAACATAAAAGTAGCCTATGTAATTTATTTTATTCATGATTATTTGCAGATAGGAAAGCCTTGAAAAATAGTGGGGAAAAAGATAAAAACAGTTTGCTGCTGCTAAGTCGCTTCAGTCATGTCTGACTCTTTGCGACCCCATAGATGGCAGCCCACCAGGCTTCTCCATCCCTGGGATTCTCCAGGCAAGAACACTGGAGTGGGTTGCCATTTCCTTCTCCAATGCATGATAGTGAAAAGTGAAAGTGAAGTCACTCAGTCCTGTCCGACTCTTCGCAATCTCATGGACTGCAGCCCACCAGGCTCCTCCATCCATGGGATTTTCCAGGCAAGAGTACCGGAGTGGGGTGCCATTTTAGACATTGCTTTTTAGGGAAAACAAAAAAGATTTTACCTACTACATGCAACAAATTATTGAGCCAACATTGGCGATAACAGGAAGGCACACTCTCCTTTTCTCTTGCTTACCTTGCTACTCTGTGGACCCTTGCTAGAATCACACTGGGATGAAGAACATACAGAATCCTGACTTGATCTCCTATAAGGAGAGGGAGGAAGCCCAAGGAGGAAAAGTTAAGATACTCTTTCATACTCAGAAGGTGCTCTCCTCTGTTTTAATTTCAGCTGGTTACTTTTTTTTTTTTTTTAATCATCTCTGGATTTTAGTGTGGATACTGCTCAGGTGTAGGAAATAAAAATCTGTTTTTTCCCACTGTTAAGGCTAGATTTAGTCCCAGAGGCTCTGACACTGAAATGGTGGGCAGTGAGGTGGCTGTGAGGAGGCCTGGAAAACCTAGTAACTTCTGTTCTATAGTTTTTAATTCTGCTAGAATGGGCTGAAAAATGGCTTAGTATTCTGGTGCAGATATATACAGATGAGGTCCTCAAAATATTCTCAGAATGAGAACGTTTCAAGTCAAGGAGTAAGGAAAATGTTATATTCTGGCTCACTTCTGGATGATGAGATAGCACAGAAGTATTTGATTTCTCTCCAGAGATGTGTTTTTCGTTGCCTATTGAAATCAGAGTTCTCGAGCAAATATAAATAGGAAAAACACCTTTTCTTAAACTTAAAAAAAAAAAAAAACCCTTGCTCTCTTGGAAATGGATGACAGTTGCTTAGCTATAGCAGATGTCATATGAAACCTGCTTCCATATGATCTTTCATATTTGCCCTATAAATCTTTTTTTTTTTATGCTTTATATCAGTGCTCTTAGAGTTGTATTTTAGCTGCAAGTGGGGTCAAGTGAGCATTTTTCCTCTCTGCTGTGGGACTGAAATGATAAGGGGAAACTGGATAGCCACACAGCAGTTAGATCCCCGTGGGGCCACCCATTTACAGAAACAGTAATAGGGAAGAAAGCTGAAGCCAAGTATGTCAGTCCAAATATATCTTCCCTCAGCTGTGTGTGTGTGTGTGTGTGTGTGTGTGTGTGTGCTCAGCCATTCTTGTGTCTGACTCTTTGTGACCCATGGACCATAGCCCACCAGGTTCCTCTTGTCCATGGCATTTTTCAAGCAAGAATACTAGAGTGGGCTGCCATCTTCCTCCTCCAGGTGATCTTCTGGAACCAGGGATCGAACCTGCATCTCCTGCATCTCTTGCATTGTCAAGTGGAATCTTTACCACTAGTGCCACCTGGGAAGACCCTTCTCTCAATTGTACCTTCCTAAATGCTGGGATGAGGAGAACTCTTTTTATATCATCCACTTACGTCCCCGACAATATTTTTTGATCAGTAAATGCTGAGTTACCTTACACATTCAGGATTATGAAGGAGAAATAATATGTCATTAATTCTAAAGCGTTTAGGGTCCAAATCGGGGTCTACCGTGAAGCAATCTTCTGGTCTATACCTAGGAATAAGCATACATTCACAAGAAAAACATTTACAAATAAGATAATGTACATTATTATATATTCCATGCAGAGGTAATCAACTCCTGAAATGTTGATTATCATTGAACATGGAGAGAAAACCCAAAAGTATAGCATTTGAACTCGTCCTTAATAAACATCTATGTAACAACATGATCTTTTAGTGTTTAGAAGTCTTTTAATTCAATCAGTTTGTCTATTAGTTCATAGAGTGAGCTTATACAACCTCCTGGAAGTTTCATACAATTTAAAGAATAGATTTTTACTCTTTGAATAACCGAAATGAGAAATTAGAATAAAATGTAGTTACTACCCTTAAGCACCTTATAATTAAGTGGAAAAGGAAAGTAGGTAATTCAGTAATAACACTATTCTTCCTGCTCCAGTCTCCCATTGACTCAGATTCCCAAAAACACCTTCCTAGGTAGTTTCATGGAAGCAGAAGGATGGTCCCCCACTGTCTGCCCTGGCACTTCATAGTGGGCTTTTAAAGCCATGTTGATATTCCTTATAGGAAATAGATGTTGTAACAAACTGTTCTTTTTCCTTCAGTGAAAATTACCTCTCCTAATTTGGAAGGGCAAGTGTTGAAGGACCTGCTGGGGGGTGAATCAAGCTCAAAGGAGGAGACTGCAAATTTGATGACTTGTTGAGCTCCAACTTTTTATGTATTTCTGCTCTGCAAGTGAACTGCATGGTAAAGTGGATTATTCATTAGCAATAACAATTTCTATGTTGCACCCAAAAAAGCATAGGACTTGGAACAGAAAAAGAAGGACTGTTTCTCTGGACTGGTGAAGGGCTCTTAGGCAAAGTTTGAGGTAGAGGTCGAGATGCCCATCCTTTAACTTTAGAGTCTTTAAACTGGACCTCGATTACTTTGGACAGTTAAATTATATGTTTTGCAAAATACTCCAGTGATTCTAAATCAGTTGTTTTAATATAATCATCTTTTTGTGGGAAGAGGACACCATGACCCACTGTAGCCAGTTATTCTTCTGTGGGTGCTGGATTTGCATGCACCCCTTGGCAAACTGCCTAGCACTTCAAGAATAGATTCAAGAAGAATCTCCACATTTGACCTGGGAATATTCTCAGGGGAGCTGCAATCTCTTTTAAGCTGTGGCAGTAGATTATGGCCTTTGCATTTCTAGTCTAATAGATGCTTTCCCCAAATAGTGAGTCATACGTAAGCTGACACAGTGTGAAAACTGTATTAATAAGATGAGGAATTGTGTGGTGTTATTATTTAGGAATAAAGTGACATGTATACAGTGTGTGAGAAAAGCCTAAGGGCAAGGATTGGAGGAAAGGAACTGAAGGATGACAGGAATTCTAGGCGCAGGGCCCAGCAGACCCTGAGCTGAGGTAAAGAGGAGGGGTTTGCAGAAACAGCTACTTCAGCTTAAGGTTCAAAGAAAAGCATACCCAGAGTCCCCCCCAAAAAAGGAATATTTCCTCCCAAAACTTGGCTAAAAGTAAAAACTCTGACATAGACTGAAAAGGGGCATAGAGTCCAGGAAGACGTATGCAAGTGCTGTAGCTAGGAAAGGGAGAGATTTCTTTTACTTTTTCTTCTTCTTTTCCCTTGTCTTCACTGACTCTCTCCTCCTTTATACCTCTTTCCTTGCCCCAAATGCTTAAATAGAATTGATTTTATTTTTAATTCCTTGTTAAGGTTCTTGGCCATCTTATACCTCAAAGTACAACTTTAGAAACTCTCTTGATATAGGGTGACACATGGCCCTTGCTTAGAGCCCAATTACACAACTGAGGAAAGGTTATTATTTTTAACCCATCCATAACAAATAATACAATGTTACATTATTATCCTTTATCACCAATGGTAAGCATATTTAGAAATGGATTTCCAAGGGAGGGTAAATTTTGTGGAACAGAGCAAATCTAGTTGGTTGAGATATAGAAGTGAATATGTAATGCCCTTGTTAGTACTGCCCTGTAGTATTGGGTGGAGCTCTTCTTCCATAAGAGCTTATGGGGAAAACCCAAAAGAACTTTTTGACCACCCCAATAAACTGGATGTGTTGGAGTGGTGGATGAGAAGGAAGACCCATCTTAATTACCCCTCACCATTTGATGCTGGTGTCACTGGGAATACCAGATGAGATGGGGGAGGGTAGATCGGGAAGGAATCTTGGGCATGTGGGACTTTAAGGGTCTTATTAGTCATCCATATGGTAACTGCCAGTAGACAATTGGATATGTGTGCTTGAAACTCTTAGAGTATTATTGAAAATTGCTACGTATTTTAAATATTTGTTAAAGTTATGTATTTGGACAAGACTGTACATACTCTGTGGACAAAGTACATACTCTAGTACCTACTCAAGAAGAGTAAATGTAAAAGCATTTGGGAATACAAATAATTAAGGTTTACTTTATCCGTATTATCCTGGGATTTAGACACTTAGTACATATGCTGCTTATAAAGATAACCTCCAGGAAAGGCTCCTTGAGAAAATTATCCTCACTTTTATGTATTGCTTTTTTTTTTTTTTTAAGTAATGAATGTTACTTTGACTCTTCGGAAGTGCAGCTTTTTAAGGAAATGAGTATAGTATTTAAGGAAACAATGCAACTCACACTTCTTTGACAGTTGATGTTACAAAATTCCATAAGATGATCACACCATTTAAGGTTCCAGCAGCTATCAAATTATATCCTTCTATTTGTAATAGATCGATGCAATTCACTTCTATACTAACAGCAGGATTCTGAAGAGGGATAGAAACAGACCAAGTAACCATCATGAACACAGTATCTAAGCACAGTACAAACACAATGTGTATACTTTGTTGTTCTCTCATTAACTTAAACCAGAAAAAGTATATATTTAAATCCTAAAGCATGAAATTTAGTAAAATATAAATTATTTTGGCATAAAATACTTTAATTTGTAGAATTTAATAAAGCAAGAAAAAATATACTTTTCATCTATTGTCTTCTTCCTTCAGCCTAAACTATCAACCGGTAAATTACCTTCCCATCTTTCTCTTCTCTTCAAACTTCTTGAAAGAATATCCTATATTAGCTCTTCTGACTTACTGACCTTCCTTTCACCCATGGCCTAGCTTTTGCTCCATGCCACTCTATGAAAGCTTTTTCTAAATGTCACTAGGGACTTTCTTTGGCCAGTGCTATTTGATATGTTTCAGTTGTCTTGCCTCGAGTATTTTTTGGTAACTATTATGTTAGGTTCTTGGGATATATAGTTAAACAGAATGTCAGTAAACCCAGAGAAAATTTTAATACAATTCAAGCATTCAGATAAACTGTTCAGATAACTGTTAATTCAGATAAACTGTTAATTATGTACAAATTTTTTTTGAGAGTTTATGTTTTATTTGACAGACATACTAAGGATTTTAAGCCCAGGAGATAGCATCTTAAGTAATCCTGGAAAAACTGCTCCAAGGAGGTGAGGAGGAAGCTATGATATATAGGAATTATTCAACAAAGGACACAAAACATTACTGTTAATAAAAGAAAACTCAACTTAAGGAATTTAACACTTTTCTATATATGAGAAGATGCAAGAGTCTGGGCTCTCTTCATTCCTTTGATATGCACCTCAGCTATCTGGGGCCAGTATCCTGTTTTCTCATCCCGAGTTTCCTCGGTGCTCACCATCAGAAGTGGCTGCAGTCTGTTGGCTGCTGGATGGTAAGTATTCTTTGTTTCCTTCCTGAGTTCCCTCAGGACATACCAGCTCACCATCAGAATTGGCTACAATCACTGATGACTGTGATATCTTTTTTTATTGATATGGCAGACAACATTTTATTTCTCAGTTCTTCATCTTGGTCCAAAATTTGAGACATTTCATGATCAATTTTTGTCCCATGGTGCTGGGACGTTCTTAGATCTGGCAAAAATGTTTGTTGATATGCCACTTTGGATGTTAATTTTTGGATTAGATTCTGTTGATAATTAAAGATTCCCTGGATCCTCTGTCTTACAAGTCTGTTATGATCCAGGAAATGTTTTCACCTTATTGCTTCTTTCTGTACCTAGAATCACACTATTAGAATTATTTTATGAGTCATAAATGTGATCTATTTCCTCAACATGTTTAGCCATCATTAGTTTTGCCACAGGGCCTAGTTATACATTGGGTACAGTAAGAGACAACAACCTTATAAAATAGACAGGATCTAGGTAATACAGCTAGTAATAGTAACAAAGTGCTAGGGCAGCATGGAGACACAAAACACATTTGGAAATGAAGAACAGATTAAAACAACGATTGCATCTTTGTTTACAAAGCTATACTTTATCAACTTTGTTGTAAGTTATAGCATAAAAGGAAACCTCTTTTGGAATACAAAGATTAAAACTAGTATATTTTCCAAAAAGTCATAAAGTTATAAACTATGTTTATCAGTTCATCTGATCCCATAAAGTTAATTCTTGTTGATCTGGATGAAGTCATCAGATTTTCCATTAGAGTTTTGTTTTGAGAGTTCTGGGGAAAGATAGCATGTCTTTCAGTTTATCAGTCATTTTTTGTTGTTCATTTGCTAAATCATGTCTGACTCTTTGTGACCCCATGGACTGCAGCACACCAGGCTCCTCTCTCCTCCACTATCTCCCAGAGTTTACTCAGATTCACGTCCATTCAGTTGGTGATGCTATCTAACCATCTCATCCTCTACCGCCCCCTTCTCCTTTTGCCTTCAATCTTTCCCAGCATCAGAGTCTTCCAGTGAGTCGGCTCTTCACATCAGATGGCCAAAGTATTAGATCTTCTGCTTCAGCAACAGTCTTTCCAATGAATATTCAGGGTTGATTTTCTTTCAGATCAACTGGTTTGATCTTGCAGTCTAAGGGACTCGCAAGAGTCTTCTCCAGCACCACTATTCAAAAGCATCAGTTCTTCGGCACTCAGCCTTCTTTATGATCCAGCTCTCACATCTGTACATGACTAGTGGAAAAACTACAGCTTTGACTATACAGATGCCCTAAAGCATAAAACAGTGGTGGCATGAGACCACATCCTGCCCAGTGAGCTCAGTAAGGTAATGATCCCTAGGACAGGATACACAGTAGGTGCTCATTAAAAATACATGCAGTGACATACAAAAGTCTCAAAAACCTACTAAAGAATATTTAAGTATTACTGTGTGATTCAACTTACATAGCATTCTAGAAGAAGGAGAAACAAATCTAAGAGAAATTAGAGCAGTAGTTGTCTTGAGTGAGGGGCAAGTATTGATTGGCAGGGGCATGAAAGTGTTTTATCTTGATGGGATTTGGATTGTGTTTTGAATACATTCCTATTCAAATTCATTGAATAGCACACTTGAATTCTGTGCATTTTATTATTTGTAAATTTTACTAAAAAATGTAAATAGTGAATTCTAGTTAAAGATACATATACTGAAGTATTTGGGGATGATATGTACTGATATCGTCATCTTTGAAATACATTTTAAAAACAAGGTGGATTGAAGGGTGAGTAGAGGATGAATATGTAACTACATATGCAATTAAGCAAATATTTCAAAATATTTGTAAAGAGTAAATTTTAAGTGGAGGGTTTTATAGGTGCTCATTTTATAAAGCTGCCAGTTCTATATTTGTGAAATTTTTCATAATGAAATGTTGAGAAAGACATACCTATGAACCATACACTCTTCAGGAAAGAGATTTTGTAATTACAAAGACTTTTTACACCCCTGGAAGTCCACCCATGGACTGAGAATTCAAGGATCCTAAATTAGGGAGTTAAGGACCCTGGTTCTGTAACTCTAAGGATCTACTACTAAGGACTTGTCAGGAGATACTTCTTTTTATGTATGTGGAAAACAATATTGGTTTCTTTCAATCTACATATAATTTTGAAAATCAGAGAATATCCTGTAACAGAAATAGTCTGATGATATATTTTCCTTATTTAGATTTTTAATACAAAATTTTTAGGACAGCAAGAAAAAAATTAACCAGATATCAATAAGTGATATCACCAAAGCAATATAAGAACCTGAAAAAATAAAAGCTGAAAACAAAAAGTTGAAATTTTATTAACTGATATTGGAAAATCTAGTTAAAATCATATAATGTAAGCATGGTGAAATAATAATTAGCCGGAAAATGTGAGCAACAATTTTTTGACCTCTTGATATGACCCCAAGCTTACCCTTCTTGTCAAAATCTAGGAGATGTTAAGACAACCTAGCTGTTTTTACATAGATGAAAACATGAAATGCTAATGGACTCCCTGAGTGGTGCTGAAAGAATACTTGTGATTATTTCCAAGAGTAGTTTCTAATAAACTGTTGAAACCTCATCTACACCAAGCTACTCAGAAATTAACATTGCCGTGGCAAAAATGACCATACACAAAGTGAAAAAACAAGTAAGAAAATGGGAAAAAATATTTGAAACTTCTCTCACAGAGGACTGGTATTCCTAATTCATATTCCTAATTATTTATACATGTATGTGTGTATTCTTATATTCCTAATATATAAAGAGCTTTTTAATATATTAGAAAAAAGAAAAATCTAGATAGAAATATAAACAAAGAATAGACAAATGATACATGTACATAAAAATATTTAACCTAAAAACTTGTCATACTTGAAACTTATCCAGAACTACTAGGGTCATATCAAAACAACTTAGAAACCTGAAGTGTCCAACTAGCTTGAGATGGGACAATGTGAGAATTAATCAATAATGCAATAGACTGAAACACATCAAGAATATTTAAATTTTTGATCTGATAATGATACTAAACAAATAAAATACACTGACCACTTTTGTAGGATGTTAGAAAACCAATTTCTTACTTTGAAAACTGATAAATGTAAGAAAACAGTCAGTCAGTTATTTTGATTTCCTATCTGAACTGTACCTCGGGATAACTAAATAGTTGATAATAATTTTTATTTAGAGACACATTCCAGCTAACAAATTAATCAGAATGGTAAAATGGCAACTCTGAATGAAATAATAAACCTAGGTAGTGATCATTAATGGCTGCTGACATCCCCTCCAAAAAAAATCATTATGTGAATTTTAATGGAGGTAATGACATGTGCCATAGTGACCTCCATGTAGTATGGAGTCTTTTTTTTTTTTAATCAAAGCTGTATGCACCAGATATAATTGCCAGATTAAAGGAAGTAAAAAAGAACCTCTTCAATTTACCACAAGGGTGCAATCAGCAAAATCTGGAAAATGAGAAACCAGGCACCGATTGTTTAGTATCGTCAAGAAAAGATAGGGAAAGACAATTACAGCTTTAAAGATACATCAACCAAATGGATCTTGATTGGATTCTGGTTGAAACAAACTGTAAGAAGTATATATTATATGAGAAGATCTGGGAAAATTGAAATCTGTGATGTGATTATATTAAAGATGTCTTATAAATCATTTTAGAAAATATTTGAGAAAATACTGGTACCATTGTTCTATTTTTGAGTCATTACTGTTTAGAGGTACATACTGAAATATTTAGGGATAAAGTTACACAATGTTGAGGATTTGCTTCAAACTAATCCATCCATTGACAGTGGTCATGGGGAAGTGGTAGAAATAATGAGAAAAAAAATTGGCCATAATAGATACTTTTTGAAGCTGGCTAATTGGGGGCAGGAGGAGAAGGGGACAACAGAGGATAGATGGCTGGATGGCATTACTGACTCGATGGGCGTGAGTCTGAGTGAACTCTTGGGAGTTGGTGATGGACAGGGAGGCCTGGTGTGCTGCAATTCATGGGGTCGCAAAGAGTTGGACATGACTGAGTGACTGGACTGAACTGAACAGTACATGAAAATACATGTATTATTTTCTCTACTTTTGTATATGTTTGTAATTTTTCATAATATAAAGGAAAAAAATTCAAGAAGAAACTTACACCAACACGCTGAGAAAAGTTTTTCTCAACTATCAACTCTACATCTGGGAAGGGAATAGCCATGCTTCTTTCTTTAGTAGACACCCTTAGGTGCACGATACGATTCCCATTTTGTAGGACAGGCACAACATCAGGCAGCTCCCATATCACTGCAAGGGAAATTTCATCTTCTTTACCCTTTAATAGAAATTCAGTGAGTACATGAAAAATTGAGTTAACTATTTTGAGCTGTTTTAATGGCATAGAGAAAAATAGAACATACAGTGATATACTTGCCACTCAGCTTTGGTGGCTCAGACAGTAAAGCGTCTGTCTACAATGCAGGAGACCAGGGTTCAAGCCCTGGGTTGGGAAGATCGCTTGGAGAAGGAAATGGCAATCCATTCCAGTACTATTGCCTGGAAAATCCTATGGACAGAGGAGCCTGGTAGGCTATACAGCCTATGGGGTCGCAAAGAGTCAGACATGATTGAGCAACTTCACTTTCCCACTTTCAGCTTTATCGGATCTTAAGCTCTACCTGTCCCTGTCTAACATAATTCCTCTTTCTTGTTTACTTTCTGGAGGTAACTAGTAAACTGAATATGGTTAGTCATCAAAGTTTTTACCCACAGGCCATATTCAGGTTTTAGTCATATATATAGCTTCCCTGGGGACTCAGATGGTAAAGAATCTACCTGCAATGCAAGAGATCCATGTTTGATCCCTGGGTCAAGAATATCCCCTGGAGAAGGAAATGGCAACCCACTGCAGTAGGTGAAGAATCCCATGGACAGAGGAACCTAGGAGATTACAGCCCACAGGGTCACAAAGTGTCAGACATGACCTAGTGACTAACACTTTTCATATGTATGTTGCATGATATGATACTGCTTTCAGGCTTCTAACCTTTTTATAAAATGATATCAAACTTTATGGATTCTTACTCACCTTGCTTGTTTCACTTAATTTTTTTTTGAGATTTATACAAGTAATTACATGGCACTCTAGTTCATTTTGGAGAAGGCAATGGCACCCCACTCCAGTACTCTTGCCGGGAAAATTCCATGGACGGAGGAGCCTGGTAGGCTGTAGTCCATGGAATCACTAAGAGTAGGACACGACTGAGCAACTTCCCTTTCACTTTTCACTTTCATGCATTGGAGAAGGAAATGGCAACCCAAATCAGTGTTCTTGCCTGGAGAATNTCAAGAGGCTTTTTAGTTTCTCTTCACTTTCTGCCATAAGGGTGGTGTCATCTGCATATTTGAGGTTATCGATATTTCTCCCGGCAATCTTGATTCCAGCTTTTGCTTCTTCCAGCCCAGCGTTTCTCATGATATACATATTACTTTTTTATTTTTTAAACATTATAGCAATGAAAGATTCCAAGGGATAAGAGGGTGGGGATGAGTTTAGTTTTATTTCATCTCTCTACAAATTGAGTAAATTTGTAGACCAAGCTCTGATGAAAGTAAAGTTGTCAACATGAATGGCTGCATGAGCTGGGGCAAGGGGTGTGCACGTGTGTGTCAGGAGCAGGTGGTAAAAAAATGGGAAATAAAGAATAAGAATGTTCCGTCTAAGGCCATCCATTGAAAAAAATGGTAAGCTATAAGAAAGACTAGTGCCATCTCTAGCCAAAACTTTATTTAGGCCCAAAGTTCCTCCTCTGAAGTTGCTCAGTCGTGTCCACTTTGTGACCCCATGGACTGTAGCCTACCAGGCCCNGGAAATAAAGAATAAGAATGTTCCGTCTAAGGCCATCCATTGAAAAAAATGGTAAGCTATAAGAAAGACTAGTGCCATCTCTAGCCAAAACTTTATTTAGGCCCAAAGTTCCTCCTCTGAAGTTGCTCAGTCGTGTCCACTTTGTGACCCCATGGACTGTAGCCTACCAGGCCCCTCTGTCCATGGGATTCTTCAGGCAAGAATACTGGAGTGGGTTGCCATTTCCTTCTCCAGGGGATCTTCCCGACCCAGGGATCAAACCCAGGTCTCCTGCATTGTAAGCAGGCGTTTTACTGTCTGAGCCATCAGGGAGGCCCAAAGTTACAGTTTCCTAATGACTTCTTTGCATCTTTTAGGTTCTTCTTTCACAGGCTGAAATGCCATAAGTGTCTATGCCCAGTTTGCAAGGATTATGCTACTTGCAGGTTGTGGCTATGTTTAGATGATACTTATTTTAATGCTTTATTTTGTAAATTCAGAAAAAAAAAGAAAAGAAAAATCATACTAAACATTCATTTAGTCATGTATTGACTTGGCTATCAACTTGTTTTCACTTTGCTACAAATTACTTAAGACATAATTAAATAGAATTGTGTTGATTCCTTGACTGTGTCTCAATTATCTAAAGGAACATTAATCTTTTTCCTTTGGTCTTTATGTTATTCAAATTTTAACCACATTTCTCAGTATTTCATTTTATATGTTGAGGAAATTGTGTCCATCAGTAAGAATTCCACATTCTCATCATGGCAGAATTACAAAGAAAATCTTTTAAAAGAAATTTACAACTATTTCTTTCCACTGAAGAACTTCCTTTCTAGTACAGTGCCATTTTGGATTGCTCAGACAGCAAAGAAAGATTAATTGAATTAGGGAAGTTTTTCACTCCTATCTTCAAAAGGGGAAGAATAAGGGCAAAGAATCCTTGAGTTCTAGGCAGGGAAATATCCACTCAACAGCCAGGGTAAATGATCTAATTTTCATTTTAAATATGAAGAAGGCTTTAGTGTATTTAGGTGGTAAAAGACACTCAGGAAAAACAAATTTAGTCTACTTCAATCCTTCCAAAACATACTTAAACAGATTGCCATGTTAACCATTAAGTACACAAAGCAGTTTTGATGACAAACTGAAAAAGTGACTTGAACTCCTTGAATGCATTATGGGTTATATGGTTCAGAGAGGAATCATTGCTCTCTTTCATAAACCCTACTGGGGAGCAGCTCTGCTAGTGAGTTATCCTCAAATAAGGATATAAACCATGTCAGAGGTGGTAGCTGTATGTAAATTTAATCTTTTTGATACCTACTCCAGAAGGATCCTGGCTAATCCCTTCAGCAAACATTGCATGGGCAGTGTCGACCAGCTAGCCTTTTTTGCTCTTTGCTTGGACATGGGCAGGGTTAATTAGGAATATCCTAGGAAGGCTGGTGGAGAAATACTATCCTCCACTGGCTGGCAAGAGAAGAGTTAAATGGGGATTATCCACGCTCAGTTGATTTTCCCAAGAAGAGCACATAGAGTATGTGGAAATGGGATTGCAAACCTGGATCATTCTGATCTTTCCGTTGCGCTCCAAAGAGAGGAGCAAGTATTGGTGTTTCTCCTGAGCTTTCAGGAAAATCAGGCGGTGCAGCCAGTGCTCTTCCTCTTTCCAGTCTTTCCCTTCTGGTAACACCTTCAACTCTTGTCCACTGCCAAAGTCCCAGATTTTAACTGTTCCTGAACACACAGAGAAAAGAATATATAAGCAAAAATCATTTCTAAGAAGAATGGCTTTTATCTCAGAGAAAAATCAATCTAACTGAAAGCTTTCTTCAACAATTTATCCTAAGTTTATTCCCTATTGAGACTGACACACGAGTCTCCCTAACATTGCTGTGTACAAAATATATTTCTGTATGCTTTCATTGTCACAGGCTGATAAAAAATGAACAGGACCAGGCAATGTCTTGAATGTTGTGAACATATTCTTTGAAATTCTCAGACTCTCCTTTGTGAGCTTTCTGTCTTCATTGGGTCTTTTCTGCTTTTATTATCCCAACGCTTTCCAGTTTGCTAAATACTCTCCAGTATCTGTCTTTCTAAAATCATGCCACAGTGATTATGAACAGTAAAAGGTCACTCTAATAGTGTCATTTCCTAAGGTGCTAACATATTTCAGAACTAGATCCTACTGGGTAATAAAAGGATTAAAAGAATTCCAGCAGGTAGAAAACAAAATGCTTTGAGTTGTTGGTTACATAGAAAGGAAATGCAAAAAGGGTGTCTGTCAAGTTTCTTCTTACATTTGAAATCATACATTCTAATTAATTTGGTTCATGTAGGAGATCCTCATGAAAGGGCCAGGTGAAATGATAGCATACTTATTGAATGCCTATTTCTAGGTCATTACTCAGTGTAGAGAATTATCTTCCAGCATGGATTTTTAGTGACCTCAGGTTGCATTTATTCACACCCCATCAACTCAACATTCTGGATTTTATTTCATGTATATTGTTATCTGCAATATACATGAAACTTTAAAAACTTTAAAACTTTAAAAACTCTGACTTTTACTGAAGATACTCAATCCATCAACTGGCTTACAAACAAAAATTTATCTAGCAAATATATCCCTGGAAGAAATATAGGCTTCCCTGGTGGCTCAGCTAGTAAAGAATCTGCCTGCAATGTGGGATCCCTGGGTTGGGAAGATCCCCTGGAGAGGGGAATCACTATATATGTATAGTGATACAGATGGTCATATTGTCTAGGTCATGTTGTCTCTCTCATGGGAGTTTAGAATAAGGTAAGGTGAAAGGAGAGAAGGCTGGTTCTAACAAGTTCTGTGAACTCTCCATAGCAGCAAATGACAGCCCAACTGGAGCATGACATTCTTTTGGGGGTGACATGACACATCCCCTTAAGCATCTTAGACTTATCAGTTGAGTTCAGTTCAGTCGCTCAGTCGTGTCTGACTCTTTGCAGCCCCATGAATCGCAGCACGCCAGGCCTCGCTGTCCATCACCAACTCCTGGAGTTCACTCAGACTCACATCCATCGAGTCAGTGATGCCATCCAGCCATCTCATCCTCTGTCGTCCCCTTCTCCTCCTGCCTCCAATCCCTCCCAGCATCAGAGTCTTTTCTAATGAGTCAACTCTTTGCATGAGGTGGCCAAAGCATTGGAGTTTCAGCCTCAGCATCAGTCCTTCCAAAGAACACCCAGGGCTGATCTCCTTCAGAATGGACTGGTTGGATCTCCTTGCAGTCCAAGGGACTCTCAAGAATCTTCTCCAACACCACAGTTCAAAACCATCTTATAAACAAGCCCAATATAGAATCCTAAATGTGATATGGCAAAGTTGGATGGATATTTTGTCTGGTCCCATATTTTCAGTAAAAATATTAGGAAAAGCACTAAATAGAATGTCTGCGTCAGCTGATGGGGCTTCCCTGGTAGCTCAGTGGTAAAGAATTGTCTTGTTAATGCAGGAGACATGGATTCAATCACTAGTGGAAGATCCAGTGAAGAAGGACATGGCAATCCACTTCAGTATTCTTGCCTAGGAAATACCATGAACAGAGGAGGCTAGAGGGCTACAGTTCATGGTTGGGATCACAGAAGAGTTGGACATGACTGAGCGACTAAACACCAGTAATAACTCTAAGCTGATGGTACTCAAAACTAGAGGGACAGAATGAGTCTGTGCAACACAGATAAGTCTCAGTCAAAATGGACTGAGATGGTATATATGAAAGACTTTGCAAACTGATAAACATCTATATATGTAAGGTATTTATTATGATTAACATCAATATCAGGACATTAATGCCCATTAGAGAAGAGCCTAGCTCTGTTCATTCAGGTACAGCAGTCTCACTGGCATGTTTACATATTCTAGCTCGATTCACACTTCCCCTCTAACCCAAACAACTTGTGACGAGATCCTAGAACAAATTCTTGGGACACTAAAGCAAGGGGGCCATATTCTGCATATTAGTCTGACCATTATATGCTCCTGTGGCAAAAAGAAATCCACTTTCATCAATAGCTGCAGCAGTCAATTCAACATTGAAGCCATGAGGGTCTAAAATCTGGTATATTTGGAGGCCAGTTTCGAGTTCCCATACCTACAAAAAAGAACAATAAAATACTTTGTAAGACCTTCAGTTTTCATCAATGTTACAATACTCAAAATAGCCTCAAAATTGGCACAGGGCATACCTAACACCTTTTCCAACATTCTGCCATGAATGTTGGTTTAATCAAAGAAAGGTCTAAAAGATGCAGTCTAATAGTCACTGTGTTACCCCAGAGTGTTTCTATAATATATATAGGTGGGATGAGACAAGCCACAACTGTTACAGGCAGCCCCTGTCTATTTAGGAAGCAGTCAGATGCTACTCTCAGCATGAAGCAAGCTTAGCAGCAGGCTAGAAATATAACAGGTCAGTAGATAAAGAAATAAAGTTGAATGTATTCTCTGTTGTCATTTATCCAAATTATCTAGACATCATGGGACAGAATCTACAATTAATAGTGTGAAATCTGAGAGAATCTGAGGAAAGGGCTCACTGACCTTTCCAAGGAGTGTTCTGATTAGGGACATGGGCCCAGTTCTTAACAGAGAGAACAGGGGAGGAAGGGCAGGGGAGGCTGAGACTTCAGAGAAGGTTAGGTATAATTGAAAAGCCTAGAAACATGTCAAAGCTCATCATTATCTCTTTAGAAATGCAGTAGAAGCATGAAACCTGCAGTCTCAGTCTGAATCTTTCTCTCTTCATGGCTCTGCCAACTTCAGGTGTCTGTTAGACTTGTGGTAAACAAACTGAACTGGCAACACAGTTTGAACTCGACGTATTTGGAAACAGAGGCAGCATAAACAAAGGGCCAGAGATGGGAAGGTACAGAGTTCCTCCAGGGAACCGAAAGTCAGTTGTTGCAGCTAGAGTGAAAGAAGGAGAGTGGGAGGAGATGTAGCTGATGTAATCACTGATCTGGAGACCAGATAACAGGGCCCATTGACTGGGCTGTGGCAGAGCCAAGATCTGAATGAAGTCAGGCTGGCCCTAAAGCCCATGCTCTTAACCTGTGTGCTCCCCTGGGTGTAGATGAGGTCCTAAAGAGAGAATGAGGACTAAGGACCACTACAGGAAGGGGTCTCAGGGGCCACCCATTTCGTGGCCTAAAGTAGGATCTGTCTCCAACCAGTCAGGTATGAAAATTCACCTAGATGTCTTCTTTTCCCCTCCCCACCTTGCGAGGAAGACACTTTCCCTTTCAGAGGTCAGTATTTCTTGAAGACAGCCAGGTTTTAGTTTCCCTCTACTTACTCTGTGGGTATTATTAGAAATAATTGATAATTACATGAACTTAGGAGATTTTGGTCTGAGAAAATCTCCAGCAGCTAAGCACAGAAGGTCAAAAGTTGAGAGGGAATTTGAAGAGAAATGCTCTGAGAAATGCTTTCTCCTGCTTCCTATGTCTCCTTTGGAGAGCATGCATGAAATAAAAGGGTAAACACTTCAGGCAAACACCTCCAGCCACCACTGCTAGATGAAGTCAGTGGTCGTAAATACAAATACAGTTGGGATGATCCAGACTCTGGCCTCTAGGGAACACGTTAATGACATGGCCTGAGGATTGCAGAGGAAAGGATGTTGGTATTCACCTCAGACAAACCTGAGTTCGTATCCCAGCCACGATGCTTACTAGTTATATGAACTGAGGCAAGTTGCTTGATCTTTGAATCTTAATTTCCACATCTTTAAGTGGAACCTCACACAGAGAACTAGTGTGAGGATTAAACAAAATTGTGGATTTAAGACACTTGGCACATATCCCACACCTATCGGGATTAGAGTAAACATCTATACATTTCTTTCCCTTCTTCTTAACAGTCTCTTTCCTATAGCTTAATTAAAAAAAATTTTTACACACACTAGGCTTTTTTCCTTGACATATTTCCCTTAAAATTCCTGTTTTAATCATAAGAATTAGCTTCTAAATTGAACCTGTAGCCTAACAGCAAGCAGTCTGAGCTGCATTAAAAAGCTTACTTTTCAGGTATTCATGAAAGCTTAAAAATAGCTCCAACATAAGGTTCCATTATATATTTATTTAATCACTCAGACTCATCTATAAGAAGAGAAAATTCTATCTTTGCTTTTTTCTTCCTGAAGAGTCAATATGTACTCACCTTAATTATGGACTCAGAGCAGATGGTAAGTACTTGGTGAAAATATTTGTTGTAAAGCATGACATTGATTTCTCGTTCATGGGTGTGAGGGACCTGTTTTGTGTCTTGTATCATCCTAGTTAAAGGATACATGTCCATAACACTAGATCCTTGAACAGAAATAAGAATCTCATAAATAACAAATGTTAGATTTGAACCACAAGGCATTTTATTCAACTAATTGTGTTTGGAAATAGCTAATCGGTGAGATTATTAATGCCTAGGAGACCAAATGAGGTAAAAACACATTCATTTATTCAAAAACATCTTTGACAAATAAAACAAATATGATTTAGCCAGAGAAAAACATTCATTTTGGGCTTCATTAATTTTCAGGTGTAGGGTACTTGGACTTCCTTGGTATCTTCTTTTCAGTGACCACTATTTTCCTACTTTTTATAGTCTAGGTTTTTCCTTCTTTAGAGTGCCTGCTACATTATCTAGTGTACAGTAATAAAGATGATGGCCACCTTTTTGCTGATGGAAAACTTCCATTCAGTGATTGGGATATGTTAGAAAGGTGTTTCAACCAACGAATAGTAAAGCACTCTGTAAACATGGTCTTGTGCTTCCCTGGTGACTCAGTGGTCAAAAAAATCTACCTACACAATGAAGGAGATGAGGGTTTGATTCCTGTGTCAGGAAGATCCCCTGGAGAAGGAAAGGCAACCTGCTTCAGTACTCTTGCTTGGGAAATCCTATAGATGGAGAAGCCTGGCCAACTACAGTCCAGGGGGGTCATAAAAAAGTCAACCTAGCAACTAAACAGCAACAACAAAACAAGCCAGTGCTTGCAACAATATTAAATAAGATTAATTTCCAAATTACCACAGTGAATTAGATGGAGACCAGGTATTTCTTTCTTGCATTTTTAAAATTTATGTGTTTATTTTAATTGGAAGACAATTACAATATTGTGATGGTTTTTGCCATACATCAACATGAATCAGCCACAGATACACATGTGTCCCCCAATCCTGAACACTCCCTCCCACCTCCTTCCCCATCCTGCCCCTCTAGATTGTCACAGAGCACCTGCTTTGAGTGCCCTGCTTCATGCATTGACCTCGCACTGGTTATCTATTTTATGTATGGTAATGTAAATGTTTCCATGCTATTCTCTCAAATCATCCCACCCTCTCCTCCCACCGAGTCCAAAAGTCTGTTCTTTATGTCTGTGTCTTCTTTGCTGCCCTGTATGTAGGATCATCAATACCATCTTTCTAGATTCCATATACAAGCATTTAATATACAGTATTTGTATTTGTCTTTCTGACTTACTTCACTCTGTGTAATAGGCTCTAGGTTCATCCACCTCATTAGAACTGACTCAAGTGCATTCCTTTTTACAGCTGAGTAATATTTCATTGTATGCATTTACCACAACTTCCTTATCCATTCATCATGGCATTGGTTTGCTTTTATAGTAATCCTATAAACTACAAGTATGATTTAACCAATCAACTATGTATTCTGTTTTATAGTTGATAGTGTTATAGTTGATAGTTGATATCTCTAGTGTAATGTCTAGAAATATACATAAGGATCTCAAAGCATTCCACAGTTCAAACAGAGTGAAACTTCTTCCTAATTTATTGGTGTGGAGATTAAGCTACCAAAGACTGGCCCTTCTTTTTCTCAAGTCTCTCCATAGAAATCTGAACTGCAGCAAAAATTTCAGCAAGAGTTACTGAACACTTTCCTAAAGCATTTCAGTTCTAAGATAAAGTCTACTCATGTGTAAAGAGAAAGGAGAGGGCTCTCCTGGCAGTATTTCTCAATTCAAATACAACAGAGTAGAGATCTGAGAGGGATGTGGTAACCAGATAATCAAACAACACGTGGAACACCTTCATATTCTACTGACTGTAATGGATTTTATCTGAACTGACAACAAAGCTAGATATGCTTATGAACAAGTGGCAATTCGCTCCAGGTTTGGCTAGATACACAGTTTAGCAGTATAGAAACAAAGCAATACAGAGAAAGAGAGTAGGTCCAGGAGTCAGAAACTTTGGGACTGAATCCCACCTGTATCTCTCAGTCCCACCTGTATATCTCAAGTCCTTATACTAGTCAGCTGAAATAGTTAATATTTAGTCTTATCATTTATAAAATAGGATGAATAATAATTCCTACTTCAGTGGTGATTGCGTAGCTCAAATGAAATAAAGTCCATGAAAGCACTTTGTGAAAGAACTAATCAAATGGTAGTTGTCTTATTAGGGTAACAAGAACAACAGTGGTGACAGTGAGAGCATGCTCTGTAACGTGGTGTTGCTGTCCCTGGGATTTGTGAGATTTCTGTGGCCGCTTCATTTGACCAAAAGCACCAATTAACATCTGAGAGCTAAGCTTCATGCATTTCTCATGTCATGTTGATGGTTGCCGTTAATGTATGTGATTTTAGTGATTAAGCAATACACAGAGCTCTATATTGTTGTAAGCAGAGTATTGTCCAAATTACATAAAGTTAGGAAGAAATTTTGATCTTAGGGTTGTCTTTTGTGTTTTTGCTTTTACGTTGATACTTGAGGCTTTAGTTACTCTGATGATAAACGGAGTGGAAATGCTGAGCAGCCTGCAGTCCATGGGGTCGCAAAGAGTCGGACACGACTGAGCGACTTCACTTTCACTTTTCACTTTCATGCCTTGAAGAAAGAAATGGCAACCCACTCCAGTGTTCTTGCCTGGAGAATCCCACGGACGGCGGAGCCTGGTGGACTGCCATCTATGGGGTCGCACAGAGTCGGACACAACTGAAGTGACTTAGCAGCAGCAGCAGCAGTAAATCAAACATGCCAGTTGGGGCACTAAGAAAAAACTTGTTTGTAGCCATTTTTATGTTATTCTTAGAGGAGATAGTATAGAGGAGGGGTGCTTACAACGGGAGTTAATTTCTGTTTTAGAAGGTAGAAAATTATCCATCAAACATGAAGTTCTAGTTCACTTCTAATCCAAAAAACACCTAAAAGTTAAAAATAATTCATATTCTCCACTAGCAGAGATAGCACCAATTATTTTTCTGCCCTGTTAATCCCACAGGAACTCGGAGAAGGTGGTCAATAGGAAATGCATTCTGGGTTGGTGTTACAGAAGGAGGAACTATTGTTGATACTGTGCATGTCTTCTAAAGCTTCTTCTGAGGATATGCATGTGAGCAATGTTCCACCCAAATGCCTAACAGGGTCTTTTGCCTCTTTGGTAAATAAGCATGTTTATCAGGGGCAGCAGGAAAAGGAGAAAAAGAATCTGTGAGCATCAGTGCTGGTGGCTCTTCATTCAGAGCCCTATCCTCTCTCTTCACTGTCCTTTGTCTAGAAGCAAAGGCAGGTGGGAGGGTCGACACCCTCCCCACTGAGTAACTGTCTCAGTACCAGAGTACATGGGGCCAAACTGCCTCCCTGAAGAAAAGGGGCACTGACTCAGCATGCTGGTGCAGCTGTGCTAAGATGGATCGTATTCCTGCTCCAACGCTCAATGCAGAGCTGGATTTGCCCTGTGTGTAGCAGCAGCTTTAACCCTACTACCTTGCATCCTAGGTTCAAGACCTCATCCACCAAGCTATAGAAAAATAGAAAGCCATAGAAAAATAGAATTGAATTCAGTTATCTATTGTGAGGAATCACAGTTTATGAATTTCCCATCTAGTTTTGTTTTTCTTCTGGTCAGTGAGCAAGTGCTAGTTTAAAAAAAAAAAGATTTTAAAAAATCAAGATTTTATTTGTCATTAACTGGGTGCAGGCATGCTAAGTCGCTTCAGTTGTGTCCAGTTCTTCGTGACCCTATGGACCATAGTCCAGCAGTTTCCTCTGTCCATGGGATTCTCCAGGAAAGAATATACTGGATTNAGAGTACATGGGGCCAAACTGCCTCCCTGAAGAAAAGGGGCACTGACTCAGCATGCTGGTGCAGCTGTGCTAAGATGGATCGTATTCCTGCTCCAACGCTCAATGCAGAGCTGGATTTGCCCTGTGTGTAGCAGCAGCTTTAACCCTACTACCTTGCATCCTAGGTTCAAGACCTCATCCACCAAGCTATAGAAAAATAGAAAGCCATAGAAAAATAGAATTGAATTCAGTTATCTATTGTGAGGAATCACAGTTTATGAATTTCCCATCTAGTTTTGTTTTTCTTCTGGTCAGTGAGCAAGTGCTAGTTTAAAAAAAAAAAGATTTTAAAAAATCAAGATTTTATTTGTCATTAACTGGGTGCAGGCATGCTAAGTCGCTTCAGTTGTGTCCAGTTCTTCGTGACCCTATGGACCATAGTCCAGCAGTTTCCTCTGTCCATGGGATTCTCCAGGAAAGAATATACTGGATTGGGTTGCCATGCCCTCCTCCAGGGGATCTTCCCAACCCAGGGATAGAACCCATGTCTCTTATGTCTCCTGAATTGGAGGGTGGGTTCTTTACCCCTAGTGCCACTGGGAAGCCCATTAATTGGGTGCACTTACCTGTAATAAGCACACGATGATTGGAATCAAATATCATAGAGTAAATCTGCATGTCTCCTGGTCCTCCCTGGCTATCGTGGAAGACTTGTAATAGTGAAAGAGTCTGTATATCCCAGACTCTGAAAACCTGGCGGGATAAAGAACATGGGTCACCATTTTCCTACTTTACTTTCCCTACTCAAAGCTATTAAGGTGAAGCATCTTCAGAATCTGCAATATGCCCTTAAAAACTTGCAGGAAAGTATGATTTGAATGATGAGCACTCATCTGCCAAACTTTAATTTGGTTCTTGATTCAACTGTTATTCATTAATGACAGAAGAAAAGAAAAGCAGTGACTAAGAGTTTGCCAATAGGAACTAGATTTTTTTCTGTCCTCAAAAAAGATAGGGGAAAGACATAGAGTTTATTATCCTTTAAGACTCTAGAGGAATAATAAAGGGCTGGTTATGACTAACAGTTTATCTGAAGCCATATTTCTCTTTACACTATAGGTTAGAAAGTAGAGACACGGCATAGTTCAGGTGAAGGGTTTCAAAGTGCTCTTTCATGACTTAAGATGAGAACGTCTTACTAAACGAGGTTTCTAAGAACCTTCCCTGTTCCTATCCAGGAATGAAGAATTACAGAAAGCAGTTCTTAGGGATGGTGTAGATATAGGAGGGACTTCCCAGGTGACACTAGTGGTTTAAAAACAACAACAACAACAAAAACCAGCTGCTAACGCAGGAGACCAAAGAGACGCACGTTCAATCTCTGGGTCGGGACAATGCCCTGGAGGACAAAGACCATAGGTAAATACATTATTAGTGCTCTCCTTTGAGGAAGGAAAGAGACCTAGGTTAGTTACTCAGACAGAACTTTGGATAATATAATAGAAAGAAAAATAAAGTACAAATTCAGCAAAACTAGGTCAAGTTTACTTTGTCACTTGAAACAGCTAGTCTTAGTATTCATTACTCTTTTTTTTCTTTTTCAGAAAGTTACATTGTGATTAAACTTCAGGGGAGAAAAGTGATTTGATCAAGGATTACAAGTGCTAGCATGCATCCGCATTAAATAATATTTTTATGTCGTAATAGTCATTATTATATACATTACCTATTGCTATTATTATATAATACTAAATTGGAATATGTGTTGAATAAATGAGTGGTAATTTTATGGTGGTAAATCTTTATAAAGATTTGAAAAGTAGTTTTGTTAACAGAGGTTTTAACTTTTTACTTAGGACACTTAGAGTTAATTGAATTCAAAACTTCACTGTTGTGAAGGCAGGTTGGTACTTCTATGTAGGAACATAAAAATGTTAAAATCACGTGATCAGGAGCTTGGGTCACATGTATACCATCTACAGGCCACTATTACTCAGAACCTGTGCAATTGGGAGTCATTACTTCCTTTGTGCTAGTAAAAATGTAAGTTTGGGGAGTAGCTACAATATTGAAACTTATCACTGTCTGTATGACAGAGTAGAGGAATCCATTAGGACAATTTATGAAGTTAGGTTCAGAGCCTATTTATGAATTAGGTTCAGAGAAACAAGTAGGGGGAGAATCTAAAAGTGGAATCAAGGAGTGTCAAAGAAGTTTATCTCTGTTTTGTTCCCAGTTCTATTGTTTTGTTTGAGATGCTTCATGGTTGGCAGTCTTTTCACTGTTCGTGTATGTGCTCTGAACTGTGGTTGGTGGAAAGAACAAAGTGAAAGTGAAAATTGCTGTCATGTCCAACTCTTTGAGACCCCAAAAACTTCTCCATGAAATTCTCCAGTCCAGAATACTGGAGTGGGTAGCCTTTCCCTTCTCCAGGGAATCTTCCCAACCCAAGGATCAAACCCAGGCCTCCCAAATGCTGGTGGACCCTTTACCAACTGAGCCACAAAGGAAGCTCATGGAAAGAACAAAGGATGAAGCAAAAGAGGCTTTGGGTTTCAGTTCTAGTCCATCATTTAAATTTCTTAAGCCTCCGTTTTCTTGTTTCTAGAATGGACATAATGACACCAGCACTCTCCATCAGTGAAACAATGTGAATATCTTTTGAAAGCTGTGATGTTTTCTGCACAGTGATTCTATTTTCTACTTCTGTGTGTTTTTAGGGAAGTGGTGACGGTTGGGCTGGTGGAAGGCGCAAAGACCTTCCTCATTATGTTGCCTCTCTCCTCTAGGCTTTTCTGCTGCCCTCTCCCCTTAGGTTGTTCTAGTTACTGTCATACCAAACTGCTTCCAGTTCCTAAAACCTCTTTGTCTCTGTTGCCTCTGCACATTCACACATACTCTTGCTATCATCTACTGTTTCCTCTCCTCACTTTTATCTGTCTAGCTAACTGCACAAGCTGGGATCAAGACTGCTGGGAGAAATATCAATAACCTCAGATATGCAGATGACACCACCCTTAAGGCAGAAAGTGAAGAGGAACTGAAGAGGTTCTTGATAAAAGTGAAAGAGGAGAGTGAAAAAAATGGCTTAAAATTCAACATTCAAAAAATGAAGATCATGGTATCTGGTCCCATCATTTCATGGCAAATAGATGGGGAAACAATGGAAATAGTGAGAGACTTTATTTTCTTGGGCTCCAAAATCACTGCAAATGGTGACTGAAGCCATGAAATTAAAAGACGCTTGCTGCTTAGAAGAAAAGTTATGACCAACCTAGGCAGCATATTTAAAAGCAGAGACATTACTTTGCTGACAAAGGTCTATTTAGTGAAAGTTATGGTTTTTCCATAACTTCATGTATGGATGTGAGAGTTGGACCATAAAGAAAGCTGAATGCTGAAGAATTGATGCTTTTGAACTGTGGTATTGGAGAAGACTCTTGAGAGTCCCTTACACTGCAAGGAGATCAAACCAGTCAATCATAAGGGAAATCAGTCCTGAATATTCATTGGAAGGACTGACTTTGAAGCTGAAACTCCAATACTTTGGCCATGATGTGAAGAACTAACTCATTGGAAAAGACCCTGATGCTGGGAAAGATTGAAAGCAGGAGGAGAAGTGTATGGCAGAGGATGAGATGGTTGGACGGCATCATGGACTTGATGGACATGAGTTTGAGTAGGCTCCGGGAGTTGGTGATGGACAGGGAAGCCTGGCGTGCTGCAGTCCATGGGGTCACAAAAAATTGGACATGACTGAGCGATTGAACTGAACTGAACTGAATGGATCCAACTAAGAGAGGCATACAAAACAATGAGTGGGCTCCAACCAGAGCCCAGGCACTGTCTGGGGCAGAGTGGCAGCAGAGGAGCAGCTCTAGCTGGGCAGACAGGACCACAGACACTCTCACCATTCCATGGTAGTGCCCAGAGCAGGTCTCCTGGTTCAGGAAAAGAAGACTGAGAAGGAACTAAGCCAAAGTAGCCTCTGGTTCAGGGACTAGATCTATTTCTAACCTGAGGCCTACGTGCCTATGTGAGGAGATATGGGGTAGCAAGCATATAGATACACACACACACACATACAGACACCATGCTCCTAAATATTAAAAACAAAACCTATTTTTAGAAAAGTTCAGAGGATATCTTTATGAACTTGAGTTTTAAAAGATTTAATTTTTTTTAAGTCATTATTTTATCTTATTTTTTCCATCATTTTTAAAAGTGAATAAGCTAAGCAAATACATATTTAGATTCTTTTCCCATGTAGGCCATTACACAGCATTGAGTAGAGTTCCCTCTGCTATACAGTAGGTGCTTATTAGTTATCTGCTTTATTTATAATAGTATATTTATGTCAATCCCAATCTCCCAATTTACTGCTCCTTATTTCCCCACTGGTGACCCACTGGTTTGTTTTCTACATCTGTGACTCTATTCTGTTTTATAGATAATTTCACTGATATCACTTTTTAAAGACTCCACATATAAGCAATATCATATGATATTTGTTTTCTGTGTCTGACTTACCTCACTTAGTACGATAATCTCTAGGTGTATCCATATTGCTGCAGATGGCATTATTTTGTTCTTTTTATGGTTGAGCAATATTCCATTTTATATATGTACCACATCTTCTTTCTGCACTCGTTTGTTGATGGACATTTAGGTTGCTACCATGTCTTGGCTATTGTAAATAGTGCTGCAGTGAACATTGGGGTGCATGTATCTTTTCAAAATAGTTTTTGTCCTTGCCAGATATATGCTCAGGAATGGGATTGCTGGATCACATAGTAACTCTATTTCCAATTTTTAAAGAAACCTCCCTACCTTTTTTTTAGGGTGGTTGCATCAATTTACATTTTCACCAACAGTTAAGGGTCCCTTTTCCACACACCCTTTCCAGTGTTTATTGTTATAGGTATGTTAATGGTGGCCATTCTGATTGGTGTTAGGTGATATTCCATGATAGATTTGATCTGCATTTCCCTAATAATTAGTGATGTTGAGCATCTTTTCACATGCTTGTTGGCCATCTGTATGTTTTCTTTGCAGAAATGTCTATTTAGATCTTCCTCCCATTTTTTTAAACTGTTTTATCATACTGAACTGCATGAACTATTTGTATATTTTGGTGGTTAATCCCTTGTCCGGAGAAGGCAATGGCACCCGATTCCAGTACTCTTGCCTGGAAAATCCCATGGGTGGAGAAGCCTGGTGGGCTACAGTCCATGGGGTCGTAAAGAGTCGGACACGACTGAGCGACTTCACTTTCACTTCTCACTTTCATGCATTGGAGAAGGAAATGGCAACCCACTCCAATGTTTTTGCCTGGAGAATCCTAGGGACGGGGAGCCTGGTGGGCTACTGTCTATGGGGTCACACAGAGTTGGACACGACTGAAGCAACTCAGCAGCAGCAGCAGCAGCAATCCCTCGTCAGTCATTATATTTGCAAATATTTTCTCTCGTTATGTGGGTTGTCTTTTCATTTAAAATTATTTTTAATTGGAGGAAATTGCTTTACAATGTTGTATTGGTTTCTGCCATACAACATGAATCAGCCATAAATATACACATGTCCCCTCCCTCCTGAATCAGATCACTTACTTTCCTCTGCATCATTCGATTTACTACTTATGGCTTTTTAGCTCAGCTTTCATCTTGGCAAATGATTTTTTTCTAATTTTAACTGGCTCTTCTTTATAGTTTCTTGGTTTTTTTTTTTTTTTTAATATTGATAGGCATTTCTGTCAATAGCCTTTCTTAATTTGTCCAGTATTTCTATTATCTTGGGATCTAGCAGGCTGGACAGGTCTGTTTCATTGTTTGTTCTTTCATGGGAATTCTCTTGATCTTTTAACTGAGAGGCTCCTGTGCGTCTTCATTTTACTTACATTTCTCTATAGTTTGACAGTTGCCACTGTCATCTTGAAGGGCTGCTTTCATGTGAGACCATCCCTGTGTGCCCGCATGAGTCTAACATTTTTGGCACGAGGGCGCTTTTTAAGTACGGATGCCTGCCACATCTTTCCTCAGTATGCCACTCCTCTCTTCACTTGAACACTTAGGGGACGATGTGGTGTGATTAATTGTCTATTTTCAGTTGTATCTCAGGGAGGCCGAAGAGGAGAGATACGGGGGAACAGCCAGTTGGTGGAGTAGTCAGAACACAAACAGTATCTATCGATTATATGGGCATGGTGTATGCTGCCCTGAAACAATTACAATAGTAACATCAAAGGTCATTGATCACTGTAACTAATACAGTATTAATTGTGGAAAAGTTTGGAATATTCCAAGAATTCCTAAAATTTGACACAGAGACATAAAGTGAGCAAATGCCATTGGAAGAATCGTGGAGATAGACTTGCTGAACTCGGGGTTGTGGCAAACCCTTGCTTTGTAAAAACCTCAGCATCCTCGAAGTGTAATAAAACAAAGCACAATAAAACAAGGTCTGCCTGTATTCTATTATCCTCCTCAACTTTCTCAAATGACTCACCCAAGGTCATAAATTATTAGAGCCAGAACTTAAATTTAGTTTTACCTGATTTCAGAGGCCATGTGCTAAGCCATGTGCCTGGAATTGAGACAGGGCAGGAAAAAAAATCTTCACTTAGGACAATATCTTAGACATAGTCACGGATAATTGAAGCCCAGCTGAGCAGCAGGCCAGATGGGCAAACCTCTGACTTGCTATGAGTTATCCACTTGGTACTTGGCTTCAGGACATTGCTTCTTGCTCTAAGCCATACCCAGAGCCTAGTTAAGCTTTACCTTTCCTGCAGTCCTTTCATATCACTTTCCAAAGCAAAAATTTAAGAAAATAACAATGTTTAAACACTCATTTTCATCTGTTATAAATCATAAAAGCATGTCTCCTTCTCAGAAAAATAACCGCTGATAACTATAGAGTTGTGCTTGGGAAGATCGCGCGTGTAAGTTGGTTCAGTCATGTCCGACTCTTTGCGACCCCATTGACTACAGCCCACCAGGCTTCTCTGTCCATGGGATTCTCCAAGCTAGAATACTGCAGTGGGTTGCGAGGCCCTCCTCCAGAGAATCTTCCCAGCCCAGGGATGGAACCTGTGTCTCATGTCCCCTGCATTGGCAGGTGGGTTCTTTACCACTAGTGCCACCTGTCAACCATTATTCTTGTTTTTGTTAATAAAATAAAAGCAACTGAAACTTACATTTCTATTTTTTCAATATCTGTCAGCTCTTCAGGAGCAATAAATGTGGCATAGCTATTAAATACTTGAGGTCTGCAACTAGAAAAAAAATTTTACCCGGAGAAAATAATATCCTGGTGGAAAGTTTGCAAATCTCAGAGGAATGATGAAAATCTACTTTAAGAGCTTAGATAAAGGCATAGAGTAGGCACATGACTACCCGTGGTGATTTATTAAGACTTGATGTGATGAAAGCTAATTTATATGAAGTAATATGAAGGAATGTTAAATGTGTAAAACCTGTCTATGATTTTTACTGAGAAGAAGAAGGAGAAAGGGGGGAGGGGAAGGAAACTGAGAAGGAGAAGAGGAAGCTAGCTTAAGCAAAAATATGTATGTGCCTGGATTGCCATTCTTTGTGCCTAAATTGCTCCTTTCCAAGATCTTCATGGGGCTGGCTCCTCTGGTCATGCAGGTCTCAACATTTATGTCACCTCTTCAGAGGTGATACTAAATCGTATCACATTGTTGTATTTTCTATTCATTGGAATAGTTATCATTCTGTTTTATTATGTGTTTGTTACTTTGCTTGTCTCCCTCTTCCCCTAGAATGTACACTTCCTGTGGAAAGGGCCCTGACTGCCTGGTTCAGTTTTCTGTCTCCAGAACCCAGAACAGTACCTGAAACAGACAGGACACTCAAGAAAGAAATGCTTGCTGAATAACTAAATGAATGATCTCTCTATCACAGTCTTGTGAGCTAAGCACCACTACAGTTTACAGACAAAGAAATTGGGGGGAAGATATTAAGTACTTTGCCCCAGTAGAGCTGCTAGGGTGCTTGAAAGAGCATCACTGAATACACTCACCTCATCTAAAGGAAACTGGAAAGCTAATCTCTGCTGTCTCTTCACCTCTGGACATGAATGGCCTGAACGTTTTTTGTTTAATTAATTAACTTATTAATTGAAGGATAATTGCTTTACAGAATTTTGTTGTTTTCTGTCAAACCTCAACATGAATCAGTTATAGGTATACATAAACCCCCGCCCTCTTCAACTTCCTCCCATCTCCCTCCCCATCCCACCCCTCTACGTTGATACAGAGCCCCTGTTTGAGTTTCCTGAGACATACAGAAAATTCCCATTGGCTATTTATTTTACATATGGTAATGTAAGTTTCCATCTTACTGTCTCCATACATCTCACCCTCTCCTCCCCTCTCCCCATGTTTGTAAGTCTGTTCTTTATGTCTGTTTCTCTATTCAGTTCAGTTCAGTTCAGTTCAGTCGCTCAGTCGTGTCCGACTCTCTGCGACCCATGAATCACAGCACGGCAGGCCTCCCTGTCCATCACCATCTCCCAGAGTTCACTCAAACTCACGTCCATTGAGTTGGTGATGCCATCCAGCCATCTCATCCTCTGTTGTCCCCTTTTCCTCCTACCCCCAATCCCTCCCAGCATCAGAGTCTTTTCCAATGAGTCAACTCTTCATATGAGGTGGNAGAGCTGACTCATTGGAAAAGACTCTGATGCTGGGAGGGATTGAAGGCAGGAGGAGAAGGGGACGACAGGGGATGAGATGGCTAGATGGCATCACCGACTAGATGGACGTGAGTTTGAGTGAACTCTGGGAGATGGTGATGGACAGGGAGGCATGGTGTGCTGTGATTTATGGGGTCGCAGAGTCAGACATGACTGAGCGACTGAACTAAACTGATACAATATTTATCTTTCTCTTTCTGACTTACTTCACTGTGAATATAGGCTCTAGGTTCATCTATCTCATTAGAACTGACTCAAATGTGTTCCTTTTTATGGCTAATATTTCATTGTGTATATGTACTACACCTTCTTTATACATTCATCTGTCGATAGACATCTAGGTTGCTTCTTTGTTCTAGCTATTGTATATAGTGCTGCAATGAACGATGGATACATGTGTCTTTTTCAATTTTGATTTTCTCAGGGTATATGCCTAAGAATGGGATTGCTGGGTCATATGGTGGTTTTATTCCTAGTTTTTAAAGCAATCTCCATCATAATGTTTTAGTTTTTATGTCTCAACAATCTTACTGTCTTTCCAGTACCATTTTAAAAATTAAAAATAGTCTTATTATAAAAGCAATGTATATTTTTTGTTAAAAAGATATAAATACAAGAAAAAAAAAAGAAAAGATAAACACGAAAAGAGAAAAAAAATGAGATCCATCCACAACCTTGCTACCCATATAATCACTATCATCCCTGATAATATATGAAGTGAAGAAGTGATGTGAAGTAGTGTCTGACTCTTTGTGACCCTGTGCACTGTGGCCTACCAGGATCCTCAATCCACAGAATGCTCCAAGCAAGAATATGGAGTGGGTTGCCATTTCCTTCTCCAGGGGATCTTCCCAACCCAGGGAACGAACCTGGGTCTCCTGCATTACAAGCAGATGCTTTACCGTCTGAGCCACCAGGGAAGCCCGATAATATATGATAGACACGTATATTAAAAATGGGTTAATATCTTACATATTATTTTAATATATTTTGCATAATATATTGTGTATACATTTTCATATCAATATTCATCCATATGGTGTTGAAAGTCTTTGTGACAATTTCTATGATATAAAAAGAGATCTCATAAATTGCTGATTTAAGAGTTGGAGGAATTAGAGAAAGGTGGTCAAATGATACAAACTTCCAATTAGAAGAAATGTAAGTACTAAGGGTGTAATGTATAGCATGATAACTATAGCTAACACTGATGTATGACATATAAGAAAGTTGCTAAGAGAATAAATCCTAAGTATTTTCATTAGAAAGTTTTTTTAAAAAGCATTTTTTTCATTTTTTGGTTTCAATATTAGATAATGAATGTTCCTTAAACCAACAGTGGTAATAATCATTTCATGATGAATGTAAGTTAGATCATTATGTTTAATGATACATTAATCTTAATCTCATATAGTGTTATATATCAATTATATCTCAACAAAACTGATGAATAAATTTCTGAATAAAAGCCTTAGTTTTAAAAACTGAATTTCTCACTCCCTATCCCTTACCTTTTCTTTTTATCTTCCTTTTTATTCCTTTACTTTTTTCTTTTTTCTTTTTTAAACCAATATAAGCAATAGCACCTTAAACATCCTTTTACATTGATCTCTGGGCACTTATCTGATTATTTTATTAGACAAATGCTCCCCAACCCCCAGCAGCACTATGTAAACATGCCTGTATTCTTTCCTTTCTCCTTCCTTCATCCTATTTTCCTACTGACTTGTTAAAAATTTTTTTATTTGTATAAGAATAGTATTCCAGTTTATGTCATTTATGTTACATGCTTCCCCATCTGTTATCTGTCTTAACCTTTTTTAAGGGGGTAAGGAGGCTGTCTGGGGTCAGGATAGACACAAGATTGGCTACATTTATTTAATGCAAGTATGCAGATGTCATTTTTCTTTACATGTGCAAAATTGGGATAACTATAGGATTGTTACCAGCATCAAATAAGTTGTGATGTAGAATAATGAGGACAGTGCTTGACTCTTGGTAAGCATTTGATAAATGACAGCCTTTATAATAATTTACAGTTTGAATGTTCATGTAGTCACTTTTTTTTTCTTTAGTTGTAGATGTTACACATAGGAATTACCTGATGACTATATGAATATTCACCTGTGTTTTCTTCTGGAAAATTTTACAACTACTATGGTTTTATATTTTATATTTAAAATATTTAATCTATATGGAATGTATTTTGTTGGTAATTATGAAATAACGATTTGATTACTTATTTTTTCCTAATATGGTTAATCAGTTTTTCCAACATTTAATGAACAAATCATCTTTTGCTCACAAACTTAAAATGCTACTTCTGTCATATATGAAATTTCCATTCACACTTATGTGTGAATCTTCTCTTGTTTCATAGATGTGTCTGTTGCTGCATTGACTGCTGTTCTATTTATTGAGGCTTTATTACATGGTTTAATATCTGATAGGGAGTGTCATCTTGTAATATTATTTTCTAAAGTTTCTAGGATATTTTTGTATGTCAATACTTTTATAGTAACTTTAGATTTGGCAAACTGAGGTCTAAATAATCCTTTCCTGTCTGTGCTAAGTCACTTCAGTCATGTCCGACTGTGACTCTATGGCCTGCAGCCCGCCAGGCTCTTCTATCTATTGAATTCTGCATTAAGAATACTGGAGTGGGTTGCCATGCCCTCCTCTAGGGGATCTTCCTGACTCAGGGATTGAATATATGTCTCATATCTCCTGCATTGGCAGGTATGTTCTTTACCACCAGAACCACCTGGGAAGCTCCTAAATAATCCTAAATAGCATTAAATATACATAGCTTTATTTGATGCAGAATATCTTTTACAGTATTATACTCTCATTTAGGAAAGTCCCTACATTCATGTTCTTAAATAAACGTACCTCAGAACTTCATAGTTATCTTAACATTAATAGTGAATATTGTTTGTTAAGATTATTTCTAGACATTTCATACAACTTTGCTCTTGTGAATGCTATCCATTTGACCATTTTCTCCTAACTGGTTTCTATTCTTACATAGAAATTTATTTTTATAAATTGCAATCATGAATATAACCACCCACTTTACTGAATTTATCTGTCCTAAAACTTTTAAGCTGGTTTTATTGAATTTTCCCAGCAATCACATTATTTGCAAATATGCAGTCTCCTCATTTCTAACAGTCATAAGTCATTTTTTCTTTTTTTATTACTTTGTTTAGAACATTTAGAACAATGTAGTAGTGATAGCAACAACAACAGAAATACTTTTTTCTTTCTTTGCTTTTTTAAAAATTGACGTATGGTTGATTTGCAGTGTTATGTTAGTTCCTGGTGTAGAGAAAAGTGATTCAATCATACAAGTATACATATTGCTTTTCATATTCTTTTCCATTACGGTTTATCACAGGATATTGATATAGTTCCCTGTGCTATCCAGTGGTGGTGGTTTAGTTTCTCAGTCATGTTTGACTCTTGCAACCCCATGGACTGCAGCCCGCCAGGCTCCTCTGTCCAGGGATTCTCCAGGCAAGGACACTGGAGTGGGTTGCCATTTCCTTCTCTGTGCGATACCTTTATTTTGTTTATCTAATAGTTGTTTACCCATTTTATATATAGTAGTTTGTATATGCTAATCCCAAACTCCTAATTTCTCTCTCTCCCACCCACTGGCCCCTTTGGTAACCATAAGTTTGTTTTCTGTGTCTAGAAATCCTTATTTTTTCTGTCTTTAATGATCACAGAAGGGCCATATTATGTTTTACTATTGAGAATAATGGCTCGCTTCCCAATGTTCTATTCCTTTTACTCTTGTCTTTAAACATGTGTTCTTTCTTCTTTGATATCAATAGAAACAGAACAGTGACTTCTTATTTTCCTATCCATATTAACAATATTTTTCCTTTTGACTATCTGCTATTTTAGTGAAAAACTGTACGTATCCCATATTTTCCAATAGTTGACTTTAAGGGAAAGAATCGTTCTGTTCTGTTTTTGTTGTTTTCTTTTGGTTACCTTTGCAGAAGAAAGGCTGATAACGTGCTGCTCTTTCTCATTTGTCACGATCTCGGTGATACTGAACATGTGCCCCACAAGTTTCCCCACTGGCTTGGTGCTGATGTTGGGGTGCCACAACCGGAGCACTTTATCATCTCCTGAAAGAAGGGCATGTGCAGATTGCTTATGTTCTCAGGGATGCAGGCGGTCACAGTTTAAAGAGTCTTTCTCATCTTTAATCATGTCCTAATAGCTCAGCTGGTAAAGAATCCTCCTGCAATCAGGAGACCCCAGTTCGGTTCCTGGGTCAGGAAGATCTGATGGAGATGGGATAGGCTACCCACTCCAGTGTTCTTGGGTTTCCCTTGTGGCTTAGCTGGTAAAGAATCCGCCTGCAATGCAGGAAACCTGGGTTCCATCCCTGGGTTGGGAAGATCCCCTGGAGAAGGGAAAGGCTACCCACTCCAGTATTCTGGCCTGGAGAATTCCATGGACTGTATAGCCTATGGGGTCATAAAGAGTTGGACATGACTGAGCGACTCTCACTATCTTTCTTGTAATATCAAATCACAGTCTGTTTCTTCCAGGATGCTATGATTGACTTGCTTTGTAGCTGCTGCTTCTTGTCAAGGCTGTTTTGTAATCCTTGTATTTACATATATAAATTTGAATTCTCATAAATATTCTATGAGTTCTTTTCTTGATTTAATATGTTCCTACTCATTTATGCATTAATGTATTGTGCGCGCATGCTCAGTCACTCAGTTGTGTCTGACTGTTTGCAACCCGTGAACTGTAGCCTGCCTGGCTCCTCTGTTCATGAAATTTTCCAGGTAATAATACTGGTGTGGGTTGCCATTTCCTACTCCAGGAGATCTTCCCAGCCCAGGTACCAAACCTGTGTCTCTTGAGTCTTCTGCATTGGCAGGTGAATTCTTTACCACTGCACCACCTGGGAAGCCTGAGACTGAATCTTAGAGGAGTTAAATAACCTATCCAAGGCTTGCTAGTAAAAAAAAAAACCTACTATTTGTTCCTAGATAGTCTGACTCCAGAGCCTAGGCTGAAAGCCATCACAGGCTTAGTATCCTAGCTTGACAGATAAGGAGTCAGGCCAGCAGGATAGCTTAGTCCTCTCATCTTTCTCCTCAAGTTTCTTATATTTGTCATCTTTCCTCTTACTCTCAGCAGATAATCTGAGCCCTTAAATGTTGGTAGTTTTAAGCACTCTATCGTTAGCATTAACTTCTCTGTTAATGCTAAATCATTGGCTTTTGATCTTTTTGTCAAGGACTCCTTTGAGAATTTGATAAAATTTTGGACTTTCTGTCCAGAAAAATGCATGTAGACACACAGGTATTCAGCCTAAGGGACTATGCTGCTGCTGCTGCTAAGTCGCTTCAATCGTGTCCGACTCTATAGGACTCCCTTAAAGTCCACACATGGGCCCCAGGATAGGAATTCATGCTCTCACACATTGAAACAGATTCTAGAGAGATAAAGGTAAACTGTAAAACAAACAAATTTGTAGTAAATATAGGAGAATTTGTTTCACACAGTCTCAGGCTAGGGAGGGCCTTTCTAAGTGTGCCAGCATACCAAAAAGCCACAAAGAAAAAGAATGACAGATTTTTGACTTTATACAAACTTAAAAATGCTATAGCTGTGTGAAAACTCTGTAACTGTGCTAATTAAGGAGAGCACCATGTGCAAAGTAGAAAATCCCTGTGTAATGTGGACTGTCCTCTTACCTCCAGTGACAATCACGTTTGCTTTTATACAGTAACAGAAAGTGTTTGCTCCTCTTGGCATGGAAAACTCTCTGACAGGCCTGTAAAACACAAGCTAAATGTAAAACTTGTTTATTTTTCTTTCTAAAGTTAATTCCAACTTATAAATAACGTTCAAGAAGTTCATCTCTAAGTTGTTGTGAATCTATCTACCCACAGAAAAAAAATTGTAAGTGATGATTAAATTCTCACTGACCCACAGAATCTGTTTGTTCTATGATATGATATTAATACAGCATTTGCATTGTTTCTGTTTAAAACGAAATCCATTCCTCTACCCTGGAGCTGAGGTTGTGCTGGTGTTAAGAATGGACAGAGATATATCACCTCTTAAGCCAGAAAGGGCATTGTTCAGCTCAATGAGTCTTTTTGGTAGAACAAAATAGCAGGAATGTGTTTGGACATTTCTCCCTCTCTCATTACCCACATCCAACTTTCTGTCAAGTCTTGTTGATTTTACCTCCTAAATAGACATGAAATTGACCACTTCTTCCCATTTCTATCATAATATCTTGGTTTGGGCTTCCCTGGTTGGGTTGATCCAGTGGTTAAGAATCTGCCTTGCAATGCAGGGGACATGAGTTCGACCTGTAGTCCAGGAAGATCCCACATACCACGAGGCTACAAAGCCCATGCACCACAACTACTGGGCCCACAGACCCTAGAGCTTGTGCTCCCAGCAAGAGAAGCCACTGCAGTAAGAAGCCTGCACACCATAACAGAGTAGCCTCTGCCTACTGCAACAAGAGAAAGCCCACATGCATCCAAAAATGAATAAATAAGTTAAAAATAAATAATATCGTGATTCAACTCTCCATCCCCTCTCACCAGAACTACTGCAATAAACTAATTTTCAGCTTGCATTATTTTCTATTCCTCTTTCCCCAGTCCCACTCCAAATCCCATTAAGTTGCAGCCAAAGTGAGCTTCTAAAATATGAATGGGTCACATCACTTTTCTCCAGTGGATTCCTGATGCTCTCAGGAATACCAGGTTCCATCACTTGGCCCACAAGGCCTAGGTGGCACTGAGTGGTCCCTGTCATCTTTCCAGGCTCACCCCACACCTTTTTCCTCCCTTTGATCCAGGCTTGTGGTCTCTTCAGCCTCCTTTCTGGCCTCACTGAACTCTCTTCCTCCTCAAGAGCTTCTGCACAGGCCAAAGTTGTTTCTCCCCTGGATTGCAGCCACACTAGCAACCACCCTCCTCCAGGTGTATGTGCTGTGCTTAGTTGGTCAGTCATGTCTGACTCTTTGCAAACCCATGGACTCCTTTGCAAACCCACCAGGCTCCTGTGTCCATGGGGATTCTCCTGGCAAGAATACTGGAGTGGGTTGCCATGCCCTCCTCCAGGGATCTTCCCAACCCAGAAATCGAACCCAGGCCTCCTTCATTACAGACAGATGCAGGTGTCCGCTTGAATATTAATATCTCTGAAAGGCCTTTCCTAGACTCCACCCTCCTGCCCCCACCAACTACATTAAGCCTTTTGTGTTATTTTCTAGTCTGGTACTATGTTATTTTCCCTTAGGCATAAAGCACCTGACCTTAGTCTACTCTTGCCTTGTATGTTTCCTTTCCTTTTCTTTGTTGTAAATAAAATGGTAGTATATACTGTTCTGTTCCTTGATTTTCCACTTAATAATAAATCTTGAAGATCTTTCCAAATCTGTACATTAAAAAAACTTTCTTATTCTTTTTAAAATTGTCATAGAGTATTCCCTTGAATAACTAAATCCTTTAATCTCTGAGGAACATCAGACTGTCTCAAATTTTTTGTGATTACAAATAATATTGCAATGAGCAGTCTTGTAAAAGTGCCATTTTTCTATAAGTTCTTAGAAATGATACTGCAAGTCAAGGGATACTTGCATTTGTAATTTTAAAATATATTATCATTTCTTTTTAATTATTTTTTCCCACCAGACTACACTTCTTTAAATGGGGCTCGTTCCAAAAACTGGGCCTTATAAAGCATAATTTATTATATATAGCTTGTATTTGAGGGCTATCTTTGAGATAATGAACCTTAAGAGACAATGCCCAGAAGCACCTTGGATTGCAATTATCACCTTAAACTTCAGGTAAGAATAAATTTTCTTTGTAAGTGCCCAATTGTGGATTTGGGTTATAAAAGAAATAGATATGAATTAAACACAAGCTGTAGAGTTCTCAGAACACAATCACAGAGTCAATGAGAGAACATGGAAATGAAATCTGATGGTTGGATATCATGTCTACAGGAATACTTGGAAGAGTACTGAGATGAGGCTAATTGGAGAGGAGAGCCTAGGGAAATAGAGATACAGAATACAAGAGATTCAACAAGAATTTATTAGGCAATAAGCACCCCACTCCAGGACTCTTGCCTGGAAAATCCCATGGGCAGAGGAGCCTGGTAGGCTGCAGTCCATGGGATCACAAAGAGTCGGACACGACTGAGCGACTTCACTTTCACTTTTCACTTTCATGCGTTGAAGAAGGAAATGGCAACCCACTCCAGTGTTCTTGCCTGGAGAATCCCAAGGATGGGGGAGCCTGGTGGTCTGCCCTCTCTGGGGCTACACAGAGTCAGACACGACTGAAGCGACTTAGCAGCAGCATAGACAAATTTGTGACTGATTATTTGTGAAAGTTGAGGGAAAAAGGAGTCATGTGGGGTTGCTAAATTTCTGTCCATATTATTTGATGGATCATGGTGCTGAAATAGGAGGGAAGGGGGCATGGCACAAACGTTTAAAAAATGACGTAGCCCGAAAACACGGCATAGAGAATTAAATAGATCCTCAGATGTTCGAGAATCTGGCTGCAATGCAGGAAACCTAGGTTTGATCCCTGAGTCAGGAATATTCCCTGGAGGAGGGAAGAGCTACTCACTTCAATATTGTTGTCTGGAGAATCCCATGGACAGCAAAGCCTGGCAGGCTACAGTCCATGGGATCACAGAGTCGGACACAACTGAGCAACTAACACTTTTCAAGATGGCAAGCTAGTCAACTTCCACTAGACCTTGAGCCTCAGTGTATGCTCACTGTACACCAGCACATTAAATGATACACTCATATGCGCCATGACAGTTCCAAGTACAACCATCAAAGATCACAAAGTGGGCAGAGGCCCAATTTCTGAAAATTTCTACCCTCTCCCCAAAATAGTTGGAATAATCCTCTCACTCATTAGCCTATGAAATTATTAACCAAACCATATTTCAAAGCCTCTCTCTCTCCTTCTGAGATGACCCATACTGTCTATGGAATATGTTTCTCTCCAAATCTATTTTTTACCTAGCACTTTGTCTCTCACTGAATTTTTTCTGTGATGAGACATCAAGAACTTGAACTTCATTAAGTCCTGAAACCAGGTGTGTGATCTCAGCTAAAAGGTTCAAGTCCCAAACTGAGGTGCACAGTTTCAGCTGGCGAGTCGTGAAGGGACAGTGATAAGGTAAGAAAACACGGAGAGTTAGCTCTCAGTCCTAAAGGGGCCAACAGGACACCATGAGCCAGGTGTACTGGGGAGGATGCTCTGCCAATGTCTGCTCATTTTTGACTGGTGGGTCAACCCTGTATGCTTATGTATATCCAGCAGCAGGTCCAAGACAGAACTATTAATCTCTGTACTCTTTGAGTTTTTGCTCCTATATTCTTAATCACTCCTGCTGTATTTCTTTCTTTTGTTAACCCCAGAACACCTGTGTGACCAAGATGAACTTTTTATTTTACTCCCCTCCCTCTGATCCCTACAAGTGTTGACACTTTATTCCCAGCTTGCAGCCAGAGCAACTCCCACTCATCACGGACACCACTGGGGATAACTTCTGTTCCATTCCCTTTCAGCGACTTTTCAGGTACTAACACCTGATTGGAAAAATACCTCGGAAGGGATAGCATCTAAAATCATAAGGGCAGTCCTTGACTAAATTATGGATGGATTTTGACTTGAATGGAATTTTGGATAGCATGGGAGTTAGAGACATCTCCTCAGGTTTAGCTCTGAAATGGATCAGACTGCATCAATCCCAACAAATTACCTCTCTGGGCCATATCCTCCAGGATTGGGAAAGATTCAGACAACAGAAATTAAAAAGAAAAATATTTATTAGGTACATAACCTACCATATGGGCTTCCCTGGTGGCTCAGTGTAAAGAATCTGCCTGCAATGCAGGAGACACAAGAGACACAAGTACGATCCCTGGGTCGAGAAGATATCCTGGAGAAGGAAATGGCTACCCACTCCAGTACTCTTGCCTGGGAAATCCCATGGACAGAGGAGCCTGGCGGGCTACAGTCCATAGGGTCACAAGAGTCAGACATGACTTATCAACTAAACCACCACCAACAACAACCTACAATATGAGTTAGGAAGCCAAGAAAAGTGACCACTCAATGGGTCCCTGGGTTATACTATATTGCAGTTGGGTGCAGCTTTTTCAGTAGGGGCTCTTCCCTGACCGCTGGGAGCAGCTATTGCTCCAGGGGAAGCCAGGGTACTAACCTCAGCTGCCACCCTGCTGGCCGAAGCCCCTCCTTCAGCTAAGGCTATTACCCCCGGTGGAGTAGCTAGGGATGAAAAGAGGTACCTCCCCTCATATTCAGGAACCTCTTCTTTCCCTGAGATACTCAAGGGGCCCATCCTTAGCCCAGCTTGCATTCACAGCGATTATAAGTTACCAACCAACTGCCCCTTCAGTTTTGCCTCTGAGAGAAGGTCCTGATAGAAATCAGGGAACAATAAGAAGACGTCCATGTACCTTTCTCAATGTCTGATCTAAGTATGGCAGAGGACAGGTTGAGAAGTTTATCCGAAGATCCTGAACTTTTTCAAAGGGGTTTACCCAACTAGTGAGAACTTTTGATCTCTCCTGAGGAGGTTTACAGCTCTTACTATAAGAGGATGCCGCTGTTGCACCCTTGAGGAAAAGCAGCGTACAATACTGGTGGTCACAGCGCTTGCAGACCCCCTGGCAGCCCGAGTCCAGTAGACCCATGCAGGGTCTACCACCAGGTGGGGAGTGACACTACTCTGAGACAGACTCACAGTGGATTACCAGGTAAATTCTACTGATAGAGATAGGACCATATGATTAACTGGTTAATAGAAGATAGGAAGAAACAGGCTTCCCAGGTGGCTGCAGGAGACATAAGAGTCATGGGTTCGATCCCTGCTTCAGGAAGATCCCCTGGAGGAAGGCATGGCAACCCACTCCAGTATTCTTGCCTGGAGAACCCCATGGACAGAGAAGTCTGGAGGGCTACAGTCCATAAAGTTGCAGAGTCAGACATGACGAAAGCTACTTAGCGTGTGCATGCACACACACACACACCACACACACACAAAACACACAAATAACCTTAGAGTAAAACCCGCTAATTATGAAAAAGTAAAAGAGGTCCAACGGGGCAGGATGAACATCCTGCAGTTTTTCAAGGGAGACTAGAAGAGGCTTTTAGGAAGTATAGAGATGTAGATCCCTTCTCCTCCAAAGGACAAACCCTTTTGGCTATGCATTTGATAGCCCAGTCTGCCCCAGATATCAGGTGCAAAATTCAGAAAGCTACTGCTGGTCCTCAAACTCCAGTGAGTGATTTGCTCCAATTGGCTCATTCAGCTTTCAATAATGGGAATATTGCCAAAAAGGCTGAATGCACCCAAAGAAATATACTAAGGGTCCAAATGCAGTGACTTTGTCTGCTCAGAGACCACCAACTGGGAGGCTGACTTTGCTGAGCCAATCTGTCCCTAGTGGACCACAGGGTCCATGGGTACCCATACAAGGCCAGTGTACTCTGTGTGGACAAAAGGGGCACTGGAGGGAGGATGGCAATTAACATGCCTTTGCAAACAGCCAGAACATTGGAAAAGGGAATGTCCCAGATGCCAGAGAGTGACCACTGAGGACCACTGATGATTTCACAATCAGAAGACTGACAGGGCTCAAGGCTGAAAGCTTCTCTGCCTAGAGATACTACCTACATAACCAATGTTGAGCCATAAGTGACCATTGATGTGCTGGGCCACTTGATAGAATTTCTTGTAAACACGATTGCAACCTTCTCCATAACAACCCAAAGGGTTGGAAACCTTAGCAATCATAAGGAATATGTAATGGAGTGTCAGGGCTTCCCTGGTGGCTCAGTGGTAAACAAAAGAATTCACCTACCAGTGCAGGAGACTTGAGTTTGATCCCTGGGTCAGGAAGATCAGAAATGGCAACTCACTCCAGTGTTCTTGCCTGGGAAGTTCCATGGACAGAGGAGCCTGGCAGGTTATATAGTCCATGAGGTTGCAAGAGTCAGACATGACTTAACAACTAAACAACAACAGAGTTCAGGGAAGAGACAAGGGCATGGTTTCCTGGAACCCTTCTGTGAAACATCAGTGGCTAATTGTCTTCACATTGCTTCCAGTTTGTGTCTGATTGTCCCATCCCTTTAACAGGGAGAGATTTAACTAAATTAGGGACCACTCTGTTTCTGGAGGAGCAAGGGGCTCACCCTCATCACCAAATGGTTCTAACAGAAAGTGAAAAGGAACAGATTGAAGCTGATATGAAACCCTTAGTAGACCCTGGAGTGTGGAGTATGGCAGTTCCAGGCTTGACCAAAAATATCCAGCCAGTGGTTATTAAGACCTGGGCAGGAATATCCCTGCAAAAAGCAATACCCCCTAAAACCAGAGGCACAGAGAGGAATCTTTGCCCTTAGTAAAGGAATAACTTTTGGATGGATTGATGGTACTCTGTCAGTCACCATGTAATATGTCAGTATTGAAAGTGAAAGTCGATCGGTCATGTCCAACTCTTTGTGATCCCATGGACTGTAGCCCTCCAGGCTCCTCTGTCCATGGGGATTCTCGAGGCATGCATACCAGAGTGGATTGCCATGCCCTGCTCCAGAGGTTCTTTCCAACCCAGGGACTGAACCCAGGTCTCCCGCATTGCAGGTGGATTCTTTACCAACTGAGCCACCAGACCCGCATTTTCAAACCCACTAAGGAGTATCAATTTGTACAAGATCTAAGGACTGTTAATGAAGCAATGGAATCCATCTACTCTATTGTGCCTCATCCTTATACTATCATGACTCACATGCCCAAGTCCAGATGATACAAATATTTATTGGTAGTGGTAGACATTCACTGGATGGGTAGAAGTTATTCCCACACAGAGAGAACAGGCCTCAGAGGTAACAAAACACTTGTTTAAGGAGATAATCCCATTTTGGATTACCTCAATCTATACAAAGTGATACCTCTGAATTTACCTCTAAAATGCCCCAACAAGTAGCTAAAACCCTGGGGGAAAGTACTCCCTTCATACAGCATAGAGACCCCAATCCTCAGGGAAAGTGGGAAAAATGAATGATACTTGGAAGTGAACTATAGCCAAATTATGCCAAGAGACTCAGGAAAACTGAGCCCCAAATTACCAATTACTCTAATGAGAATAAGGGCAGCCCCCAAAGAAAAGCTAAGATGGAGTCCCTATGAATTACTGTATGGGAGACCCTTCTTAACAAATGATTTTGTATTAGATGAAGAAACAGCTGTGCTTCTCTGGTAGCTCAAATGATAAAGAATCTGCCTGCAATGCAGGAGACTCAGGTTCAATCCCTTGGGAAGATCCCCTGGAAAAGGGAATGGTATTCTTGCCCAGAGAATTCCATGGACAGAGGAGCTTGGCTGGCTACAGTCAATGAGGTCCCAAAAAGTCAGACATGACTGAGCAACTAACACACAGAGAGATTACAAAGAGATTATACTATAAACTCGGACCAAGTACAACTTGTCCTAATAGATGGGAGACCCCTGTAATTTAATGATCACTCAAGAAAGCTATCGGATTGTTGTGGAATAAAGTACGCCTGCTTAACTATAATGTATGAGATATGCCCAGAGTCATTAAGTGAAAGAAAAAAAATCTTACCACCTTTCAGCTGATTTGAATAAGGACTATGACAGTCCAGTGGCGCCACACTCCAGTGCTCTTGCCTGGAAAATCCCATGGATGGAGGAGCCTGGTGGGCTGCAGTCCATGGGGTTGCTGAGGGTCGGACACGACTGAGCAGCTTCACTTTCACTTTTCACTTTCATGCATTGGAGAAGGAAATGGCATCCCACTCCAGTGTTCTTGTCTGGAGAATCCCAAGGACGGGGAAGCCTGATGGCCTGCCGTCTATGGGGTCACACAGAGTCGGACACAACTGAAGTGACTGAGCAGTATGACAGTCCTAGTTTGACCTCACATGGTCAGACACTCTCCCACCCAATAGGAATGAGAAGCTAGTGATGTAAGCCGGGCATCTACTTGAAGAATGAGGAAGAAGGCAGTCTTTTCCCCTTCCCTCACTTTCCTTTGATTATAAAAATGTAGCACACTTAATCCTCAGGGCAGAGTCCCGCCAGCCTGTTTGCATTTCTCACAAGTGTCCTATGTTAGTAAATCTACTTCTTGCCTATCACTGAATTCCTTCTGTACTTAGGCACAAAGAACCTGAGCCACGTAAGTCCTGACACCAGGAGAGTGATTCTAATTAAAAAATCATGAGTTCAGGTCCCAATCTGGCTTTAGCCTGAGTTCGAGTCCCACCATATGGGGTCAAGTCCCATTCTGAGGTATACCATTTCAGTGCTACCAAGAAAAGTTAAAAATGCTCTAAAAGGCATAGATTATAAGGTGAAGGAAGTAAAATTTAGCTATGAACAATAAATTTAAGGGGCTATGAGATATCTAGATGGACATGGTGAGTAGGTATAAGTAAGCCTAGTTTCAAGACAGCTTGGGTTTCATCAGTATACAGGTATTAATATATTGGGATAGAGGAAAATAGCCCAAGATTTGCATAGAAAGTGACTATTAAGGTTGGTTAAGGACAAAACTCTGGAGAATGCCACCACAAAAATAGCAGATGCAAAAAAAGAAATCACAAGGGAAAAGAACAAACATAAGATACTGGGAGAAAACTCTGGCTTCCCAGAAGCCAAGAGAATAGAGTTTTAGGGAGGGTGATCAGTAATATCTGATCAAATATCTTGCCAAACTATCTTCCAAGGTGGCTGTGCTCATTTTACATTCCCAGAAGCACTGAATGAGAGTTCCTATTGTTCCACATTCTTGCCAGCATTTGATGTCAGTGTTTTGGATGTTGGGCACTTGTAGGTGTGTAATGATATCTCATTGTGACTTTAGTTTGCATTTCTCTAGTGATGAAGGATGTGAAACATCTTTTCATATACTTATTGCCATCTGTATACCTGCTTTGGTAATGTGTCTGCTCAGATCTTTTGCTTATTGTTCAATCAGGTTGCTTTATTGTATTATAAGAGTTCTTTGTATATTTCGGATAACTGTCCTTTATCACATATATATTTTGCAAATATTTTTTCTCCTAATCTAGGGCCTGTCTTCTTGTTCTCTTGATGGTGTCTTTTTCAAAACAGAATTTTTAATTTGAATGAAGTCCGGTTTGCCAATGATTTCTTTCATGCAGTTGTATCTTAAATGTTATTGCCAAACCCAAAGTCATCTGGATTTTCTTCTAGGAGTTTTACAGCTTTGCATTTTATCTTTGGATATATGATCCATTTTGAATTATTTCTCTAAAACTTGTATAATGACTATGTCCAGATTGAGAGTTTTTATCAGGAATGGGTGTTAGATTTTGTCAAGTGCTTTTTCTGCATCTATTGATGTGATCATGTGATTTCTTTCTTCTTTAGCCTTTCCTAATCCCAGAAAGTTCTCTCATGCCCACTTGGGATCCCTACTTCCCCCTGCTCCCAGGCATCCACTAATCTACTACTTTCTATTTCCATCAATTTGTCTTTTTTGGGCATTCCCTTTAAATGGAACTCTTCATATGCAGTCTTTTGTGTCTGGCTTCTGTCACCTAGCATAAGATTTTTGAGGTTTATACATGCTGTAGGATATATCTCGCTTTTAAAAATACAATGGCTGTTTTATAGTTACTATATATTAGTATAACCTTGCTATACATCAATATAACTATTAATAAATATTTAACTAGGGAGAAACTAAGATTATACACTATTCAAATTCACCTGTCTATAAGAAAGCCATTTTGTGTATTTATTAAACATGAAACATGATGATTGTGCTACAGATACTCATAGGTAATTGGCTGGTCAATTGACCTATGAGAATGATTTTTAACATATAAAGTTTTACCAACAGAATTATATATGGAAAAAATAGATATATCAGCATTGATTTATTTTAATAGAATACAGCAATAAACAACAAATGAGCAGAATTGCTTCTAAGAAAAGAGAAATCATGTTCATATTTGTATAACTTCAACTGCCTTCTGAAAAATCTAATTAATCTTGTTGAACAAATGGGATATTTAACATCTGATTCTTCTCAAAACCAATTTAAAAGCTCCAAGGCTGTCGTGAGTTTAAGGAAAACACCTGAAAGTCACAAAATGTTTATGTATATAAACAATTGTACTTACAAATTATCTTCAATTCTTTTCAAGGATTCCAAAACTAATGAATGAATGTTGTCTAAGGAGCAGGATCCAAAGCAATTTAAGGCTGGAATATATCTAATTTTCATAACCCAGTCATTATGTAGCTTCCTTTTAACACTGGGAATTACAAAATAAAAGGGGGATTATGTTAGACTCACAGACACATCATCTTGAATTTCTATTTGGTATTTCACTTTTACTTTAATCAAATTGCAACTCTGAGCTATAGTAAAGCCTCCATGTATTAACAATATCCTGTGCGTTGTGCAACTTTCAACTGTCTAACTACATTTTCATCATCTAGCATATTTTAAAATAAAAAATAAAAGTTTGTCATCAGATTTTGAGCTATAGTTTCAGAATTAAATTTTAATCAAGATGAATTTCTCTCCAATATTGACCCTATCATCTTTTGTTGCTGTTGTTTAATCGCTAAGTCATGTCCAACTCACTTGCGAACCCATGGACTATGATATCCCAAGCTCCTCTATCCCTGGAATTTCCCAGGCAAAAATACTAGAGTGGGTAGCCATTTCCTTCTCCATAGGATCTTCCCAAAGCAGGGATCAAACCTCAGTTTCCTGCATTGGCAGGTAGATTCTTTACCACTGAACCACCAGGGAAGCCACTTCATCCTTACCGTATTGAAAAAATTCTGATCAAGTAAACAGAAGACTGTTTTATTTTAATTTTTATCTTCTATGAGTCAATTCATTTTCATATTGCCCATGAGTACATTCAAAACTGAAGAACAAGGAAGTTTGCAATCCCAGATCACTGGTGAAGCTGAGGCTAGGACAACTGTCATCTGTGTGCCATGTCTGTGCTCAGTTGCTTCAGCTGCATCCGACTCTTTGTGACCCCATGGACTGTAGCCTAACAGGCTCCTCTGTCCATGGGATTTCCCAGGCAAGAGTACTGAAGTGGGTTGCCATGCTCCCAAAGAGAAAACCCATATCTTCTGCATCTCCTGCATTGCAGATGGCTCCTTTACCTGCTGAGCTACGGGTAAAATACACCAGGGAAGCCAGTGTATTTGTTTCCTCAGTCAAAAACACTGGTTGAGCTTAATGGCCTCAATCCCAGGTACTGAGGACATAAAGATGATTAATGTAAAACCCTTATCATCAAGTTTCTTAGATTGTAGTTGAGAAATAAACATGATTATAACTCAAGGCAGGAAAGTTTGACAATATTGGATTAAACAGAGTGAAGAGGGAGATTTCTTTTTTCCATGTCACATTGTGTTAAATTTTGAACTCTGGATCTGGCTACTTTTTTCAGTTTCTACAATGTTTTGCCTCAACATTCAGCCTAAGTATATATATATGTGTGTGTGTGTGTGTGTGTGTGTGTGTGTGTGTGTGCTTAGTGGCTTAGTCATGTCCAACTCTTTGCAACCCCATGGACTATAGTCCACTAGGCTCCTCTGTCCATGGCGATTCTCTAGGCAAGAATACTGGGGTGGGTTGCCATGCCTTCCTCCAGGGGATCTTCCCAACCCAGGGATCAAACCCAGGTCTTGTGCATTGCAGGCAGGTTTTCTACTGTCTGAGCCACCATATATACTTCAGTCTCAAATAATTTAAGTCATGCCCAGGTGTCTCAATGGTAAAGAACCCACCTCGCAATGCAGGAGATTTGGTTTTGATCCCTGGGTAAGGAAGACCCTCTGAAAAAAGAAATGGCAACCCACTCCAAAATTCTTGCCTGGGAAATCCCATGGACAGAGGGGCCTGGTGAGCTACAGTCCACAGAGTCGCAAAGAATCAAACACTGCTTAGTGACTAAACAGCAGCAAGAGGAGACACATATCTCAGTAAAGAGAAGATTCATGTCTCGGCATCTAAGAGCCTATCATAATAGGAATAAAGTGCTTGATAATGGATAGAACAGCCCATCATATTTTGGGAACGTCTCCCATTAGAGGCTAGTACTTTGGTGGAACTAAGTCATACTGTTCATACACGAAAGATGGAAAATGGAGCCAGACAAGTATTATGTCATTCTTAGGGTTTCAGCAATGGACTAGTCTTAATTCTGTTGTAGCAATAGCTGTAAATGAGCTTTTAAGTACATATTCTAACTCTGGGATAAAACATTTGCTATATTAATAACAAAATATAATCCTGTATTTTTAAGGTTTTTTTCTTATTGTGAAAGAAAAATTTTGTTTGTACAAAATTTAGAAAGTAGAAAAACATAAAGAAGAAAATAAAAGTCACTTCTCTTAGGTTCCAAAGAGAATCATTGTTAACGTTTGGGTATATTTCCATTCAGCATTTTTCTTTCTACGTAGAAGTACACAGACACATATACATGGACAAATATACATATGGATATCTGTGCATTTTTTAAATTAAACTAGATTCAAATGTACATGGAAAAACAAAAGTATTTTTACTTCATATTATATTATGAATATTTTCCATATTATTAAATATTTTTCAAAACATAATTTAATGGGGATGCACGGCATCCTCTAATATGGTTATACTGTGATTTATTGCATGCCTTTGATGCCTTAAATATTTTTTAGGACTCTGATAAAAATGTATTTTACATATAAATATATTACACATGTATAGACACTTTAAAAATATGTAAATATACTTATAGAATTTATATTATATTACACATTTATATAATGCATGAATTATTTATTTAAATGGTTCTTTATTTAAATTAATCATTCCCCTATTGTTGGATGCTGGATGTTTCATTATTAGAAATAATGCTGTGATGATCATGCTTAAATTTTTAAACACATGGGGATCACAGGTCTCAATGTATAAATGTTTTTTAAGATCCTTGATGCACAAACTGTGTTCCAGAAAGGGATTCAATTCATTTTTTCACCACAAGCAGTAAGCAAGAATGCCTATCTCACAGCCTTGTACCCATTTTTAATCTTTTCTAATTTTATAAGTGAGAAGTTGTATGTGACTTTAAGTTGCACTTCTTTGATTAATAAAAAGTTTGTATTTAGTAAAAAGTCTGTTTTTCTGCTAATAAAATTAATATATACCTTACTCTAAAAACTTCAAAAACACTACAATTATAAAGAAGACAATAGAAATCACCCATAATCTCATCAGTTGGATATATCTGTTGTTAGCATTTTTGCCTGATGATCAGTTTGAAACTTTCATTGACTATTTCTACTGTGTGGGTATGTGTGTAAATAATCTGTTCATCATCTTTGCCAATTTTTATCTTGAGAAATTATTATTTTTTAATTGAATTCTAATACCTATTAAAGATTAGTAACCCACTGTCGGTCATATTTTTATATTTATCCCACTTTGCTATTTATTTTTAAGATATTATCTTTTGATTTTGTGTATAGTCAAATCTATCAAACTTTATGAGTCCTGTATCCATTGTTTTTATGTTTAGAATCTTCTTGAATATTTAAATACTAGTAAACAGTCATATGTACCTTTTCTTTTTTATGATTTAATTTTTCATTGAACTCTTTAATTTATTCAAGTATCTATAGATTTTTATTTTATTCAAATATAGATTTTAACTATCAATAGCATTTAAATAGGGATTTCAGTTGCTGATTTTCCTGTCTTCCCTGTTATAATGTAATTCCCTTGAGGTGAAAAAAAACAAAAAAGAAATTCTTTTTCAGCTTTGTATTTAAAATATCTACCATGGGGTCTGGCATATTATTTTCATTATATAAATACTTGAACAATGTCTATATTAAACTATTGGAATATCCATATAATATCCTTACCTTTTGAAGTTCTTTGAGTCTAAGACCTGATTCTGTAATCTTTTTTTTGATTTTGCCTGCTTTAATCCAAAGTCTTCACTATTTACTGTGAATTTGCTCACAAAACCACCATCATCCCCCAAGAGGATGTCATCTCGGCAGAGTTGGTCAGGCAGAGACACTACACACACACAGAGGAGGCAATGATCCATAGGTTTTATGACAAAATAGTTTTCCTAGAAACAGAAGAATGCTTTAAATGTTATTGTGTTGCTTTAAATATCTAAATATTAAATTGAAATATTAAATATTAAATTGAAATATTCTTTATAAGATTTTACTTTTCTGATGTTTTTCATTTTAGATATTCCCACTGTTAAAGGAACTTGAAAAAAACAAAGTTAACTAGGTAGAAGTTAATGAACACTTGCTATGAGCCCAACACTGTGCTTTTGGGTGTTTTGTTGAAGAAAAGTGTGAGGTATCTATCTTTGGCCCAATAAATAATGAGATTTTCTGATATATTACTATGAATATTCCTTTCTTGAATTTGTAAGGCAATATTAACAGGAAGCAAAAAAAAAGTTCAGGTGTTAAAAGACCATTGAAATAAAAATGAGTGGTAAATAGGCAAACCTAATATCAAAGTCCCAATTACTTTACAAGGAGAAAAATATCCTAACATCTACATGTATCCAGAAATATTCACCAAGCATCTATCATGCTGGCTTTGTATTATCAAACTGGGTTCACTAAGCTATATAGCCATTGCTCTCCTGGAATTGAGTTTCTACCTAAGAGAGAAGAAATAAGTATTTAAAAAATTTTTAAATGTCTCTTGTTTCCTATAGAATGAACAAAACTTGAACATACTGACAGGTTCATTCAGTCATTCAGCAAATATTTATTGAGCACCTACAATATGGCAAGAACCATTCTAGGCACTGGCTGTTAGTGATGAACAAAAGTTTCTGACTTTGTGGAACTACTATCCCAGTTGGGGGAGACAGATGAATAAAACAGATAATTCCAGATAATGGGATGTACATTTGAAAAAATAAGCCAGAGCTCTGTGATAGAGTTACTGAAGAGGTCACTTTGGGTCCCATGGTCATGGAAGTTGACCTTGGATCTGGGATCTGAATTGGTTGAGAGGAAGATTCAGAGGAGGTTGAAAAGGAGGATCCTAGGAGAAGAGAATAATGTCCAAAAAAAAGAGGGAAGAAGCCTTGTTCTGGAGAAGGCAGGAGAGGATGGGGGTGTTGGATACAGAGAGTCAGATTTTGTTTTTAGAGAGAGGAACAAAGAAAGGAAGGAAGTAGTGTTGCTTTCTTAGTTAAAGCTTAATTAAGGCTGGAATTTGAAAGAGGACAAACCTTCCAGACTCAGTATTCTCAGAAACAGGAAGAAGTTAATCTGCTGAAAGGGAACACTTGCCAGGAGTGGGAAAGTGAGTTGGCAAGAATCAGAAACAGGTTGATAGAAGACACTGAGTGCTCAAGTGAGATGGCAGACCCTTACTTTGTAGTGATGTCAAATAGTTGGTTCTGAGTTCTTCTCCAGCAGTGCTTAGCCACTGCAAGGGAGTAAAGCAGGGCTATAGCATCTACCTGAGATTCAAGTTTTGAAGGACAGAGATTTAAGAGATGACCCATCTTGGGGGTAATATGAGAAAGGAAATAGAGAAGAAGCAGGGGTACTGAAGCATGGAAGAAGATGCTTTCAACACCGTGCGTCTCATAGATGCTTCTATGAGATTGAAAAGCAAGAGTGAAAACAAGAGAGTGAGAAGGAAGAGATTATAATCAAACTATATGACATGAGATAGTGACACATCACATATTAAAATACATTAAGCAAACAGCTGTCTTCTTTAAAATCATCTTGGCATCATTAGTTGGCCTATATTGTGGACAAGCATAGGAAATTTACTTTTCATTGAGACTAGTATGGCACAGACGAAGGGTAGATTATTTCTTAATCTTCCATGGCCTTCAAAGTCAGCCTGCTTCCTGAGGGCATATTTAAACAACCCCAGTTCTTACTGATCTCACCTCTCCCTGAGCTCTTGTTCTTTTTTACTTTATAATTTTCTGTACCATTGTATTACATATTGTGTTTGTTCACGAGATTCCTCAAGGCTGAATTTTGTTTCAGTACAGGGAACATGTTCTTTGTTTCTGCAGATGCTCTATAAATACTGTAAATTGGTTAAGCTGTAACATTTCATTTACTGAAAGGATTAACACTAACATCTACCCCATTAGATTTTTTTGCCAAAATTAGGTATTGGATTTTAGTAATTCTCTTGCCAAATTAAGCTGGACTGAAGGGAAAGTCTGAACTGGATAACATGAGCATAATCAAAGATAATACTTGGATTCAGAGAAAGGTGTAAAATGAGAAATGAACTAGTCAATCTCTCGCTCTCAAAAACAAAACAAATTAAACATACACTAAATGAAAATATGTTCCCTTTTAATTAAGGCTCAGAATATTTACTGCTGGACTAGACTATTTTATTAATAGTTAACCCCTGATTTTATGGGCTTCCCTGGTGGCTCAGCTGGTAAAGAATCTGCCTGCAGTCTTGGAGATCTGGGTTCGATCTCTGGATTGGGAGGATCCTCTGGGGAAGGGAATGGCTACCCTCTCCAGTATTCTGGCCTGGAGAATTCCATGGACTGTATAGTCCATGGGGTTGCAAAGAGTCGGACACAACTGAGCAACTTTCACTTCACTTTCATTTTATATATGAGGAAACTGATGTTCAATAGAGAAAGTGAGTTGCTTATATCCTACCTGTATGGAAAAGACAATCCAATTTCTTTGAGTATTTCCCTTAACACAGTACCTGGCTGCTCCCTTGAGCTTTATAATCCCAGACAATAATGGTCCTTNTTTCATTTTATATATGAGGAAACTGATGTTCAATAGAGAAAGTGAGTTGCTTATATCCTACCTGTATGGAAAAGACAATCCAATTTCTTTGAGTATTTCCCTTAACACAGTACCTGGCTGCTCCCTTGAGCTTTATAATCCCAGACAATAATGGTCCTTTCAGTAGTAGCAACAATTCGTTTCAGCTGTGAGAGGTAATCACATCCTGTAATCCAGGAGGTATCCTGATGGAAAAACATGGAATCAGAATGTTGTGTTTTGGACTATATTGTGTTTTGTTCTATCACATAATGACTGGCTTCTAAGGAGTAGATTAGTTAGAAAGCACCATTTTGCCCCCTTATTTGCAGAGGAGCCACACAATATCTCTTCTTCGATGTCTTGACAAGAGGGTCTCCTCTTTTTCCCTTTTACCCCGAGTTTCTCAGCACCATCAGCTGGAGAATGGCACAGCCAGGGCCTTGGCACAGCTCCCTGGAAGCACACAGCCACTGGCCAAGCAACCATCTTTGTGCATTGTTCTTCTACATGAGAACACTTCTTCAGAGGACCTAAGACTAGATTTACGGCACCGATTAAGCAAGTTCTCTGGCCCTGTCCTCATGCTTAACATTTTTAGCTGGATAAGACCTTGGTGATCAACTGGTCAGGGATCAACTTGAGGCCAACAAGTTTGTCTCATGCCTTCCAAAAGCCACCAGCTTGGCATGGCCTGGATCCATACTGTCACTGACAGCACACGATATTACAGGAACAAAGGCTCCCACTGGTGAGTGTGTCTGTGCCAGAAACTGCTCCAGGTAATCCAGGTATGCCCTAAATCTTCTGTAAAACCCATTAGGAATTTTAAGAAAGTTTAAAAAACAGAGACTCAGAGACTCCTTTGCCTGGAACCTCAGTGCACTTCAGTGCATACAGGCAAGGTGAAAGCCAACCATTCCCCGTCCCTCATAAAGCCACCGTGGGAAGCTACGGATTCTATAGTGGGAAGTCACCATAGCTTTACAACATTTGCCACAAGATTATGGTTCCAATTAGTAATATGGATTAAAGCAATTACAAAATAGCACTCGAGTTTTTTATGCTGTTTTCAAGTTTTAAATGTTTTCAGATAACTATCACTGACTAGTTCCTTGTCCTCACAATGTGTGGGTTTTGCCCATTTTTTTTTTTTAACATTCCTTAATATTGAGCACTTAGAAAAGCAGCCAAAGCCTTTAAATTGAAGCTTTCAGGGAATAATCAATTTCCAAGCAAATTAACTTAGAAAACAAGATCTGTATCCTCTTTGCTGTTGCTCAAGGTTTAGTTTGGATCCTAGTCAATAAAGATAAAACTACAACCTATGAAAACATCTTATTCTCAGAGCCTATTCAGGCTCTTCACTGAGATTTTGATTAGTTATGGAAGAATCATCATCAATCATCTTAACTTGATTAAGAAGTTTAAAAAGCACTTACTGTAACATTGGTACTGGTCTGAACTTTCATCTATTAAAAAAAAAAGGAAGAGAATAATGAACCTCCATTGGCTCTATGATTAAAGATGAAAATGCTGGCTATAAAGCACTATGGTATCTCCTTGGTTTACTCTCAATTGTCATTTCTACTTCTGTGAGTCTTCTGGTTCCTCCTGCTTCTGAAAAGCCTGTCTCTGTGGAATAATGCACTGTTCGCTTTGGGCAACTTTATGCTTCTTTGTCTTACCTTTAAGCCCAGTTACTGTGCTCTTAAACTTTATTAATTATTTTGTTCCTTTTATTTGCACACTTCCTCACATTCCTTAACTATTCAGAGCAACCTCTGATACTAAAATTTGGGACTGCAAAATAATGCTAACAGCAAATGGCAAGAATGGTAAAATAGGTCAATATGAACAGAGATTGATATAGAAAAAAAAAAGCACTTCATTTGAAAGTTATCTCTCAAGTTACTGAGATTTAAGAATATTCTATCTAGTGGGTTTTCTCTTTTATTCAATAAATATATGTGTATGTGTTGGTCGCTCAGTCATGTCCTACTCTTTGCAATCCCATGGACTGTGGCTCACCAGGCTCCTTTGTCCATGGAATTCTCCAGGCAAGATTACTGGAGTGGGTTGCCATTCTCTTCTCCGGAGGATCTTCCCAACCCAGGGGTCGAACCCAGGTGTTCTGCATTGCAGGCAGATTCTTTACCATCTAAGTCACTAGGGAAGCCCCAATAAATATGTATTGAGTGAACATAATATCCTAAGTATTATACTAGTGAAGAATCATAGGTTTATCTAAGGAGAGCTAGTAAATGCATGAGCAGCCTCTTATATCCTTGTTGTTGTTTGGTTGCTAAGCCACGTCTAAGTCTTTTGTGACCCCGTGGACTCTAGCCCATCAGGCTCCTCTGTCCTCGGGATTTCCCAGGCAAGAATACTGGAGTGGGTTGCCATTTCATTCTCCATAGTATTTTCCCAACCCAAGGATCCAACCCTCATCTCTTGTGTCTCTTGCACTTGCTCTTTACCACTGAGCCCCCAGGTAAGCCCTCTTATACCCTTAAGACATGTTAACTGCTCCCAAGGTAAAGGTAAGGGTCTGAAGTTTATTAATGACCTAGTTTCTTCTGCATGCTCAAATGGTATTTGGGGAAGTTTAGAAAATGGCTTTCTAGGAGGATGGATTATGTGAAAAGAAGAAAATGCCAATCAAAGAGATTACTCGAACTGTTAGCTGTGGTCATCACAGACTATCTTTCATCTGAAGAGTTCAAAAATACTTTTCCAACCAGGGACTTTTTTCGAAAGGAAAAAATAAAGGGATTAGAGAAACTCCTCTTCTATTTCTCTCCATCTTTAGTGGAAGTCACTTTAAAATTCCCTTATCTGCTCTAAAATTTTCATAATCCTATGTATATGTGAAAGAGAAAGACACACACACACGCGCATCTCTGGAAACTTGATAATGCCATCTCATTTATTTCACATAATCCTAAACTATTTCATTATGGACATTATAATTTTTCTCCTCATTGTTTTTCTTTAGATACCATATTAGTTCTATTTTTGAGGAATTAAAGGTAAAAAAATGAAAAGGATAATAATGCATAGAGAAAAAAAGAGACTGAGGAAGGTTTTCATGCTTAATGAGTGGTGTCCAACTCTTTGTGACCCAGTGGACTTTACAGTCCATGGAATTCTCCTGGCCACAAAACTAGAGTGGGTAGCCTTTCCTTTACTCCAGGGAATCTTCCCAACCTAGGAATCGAACCCAGGTCTCCTGCATTGTAGGCAGATTCTTTACCAGCTGAGCCACAAGGGAAGCCTACTTAATGAGGCAAATCCATGTTTATTTTCACATTATTTGTTCATAATTATAATTGTCATTATTTGCTAAGGGCTTACAATGAAGCTAAGTGATTTATGTTGATTAAATCATGAGACAGCACAACTACCTAGGGAGAGATGTTCTCTGGTCTGGATAAGGAGGAACTGGGGCCTAGAAGTAACATGCCTAGCTGTGGTGGAGCTCGGTAGGGGGAGCCAGTCTCCATCCACACCTGCACTCAGAATCTCCTGCTGCACCTCTGGGTGCAGGCGGTCCTCTGACGCAATCTGGCTGCCTGTGATGAAAATCACTGAAAGGCTGAAAATCATCGTTGAAATTTTAATCATGTGATAATTATTTTAAAACATATTTTATTTGTATAAAGCTTGACTCTACTTAAAAATAAATTAATAATTAAAGCAATTTTTGTATATTTAACACCAAACACCTGTCTATATCATATTTTATCAAGTCATCATACATTCCCTTACAGTCTCTCATATTTTGAAAATAGAAGTCCAAAAACATAAATTTAGAAAGAAATGACATGAATAATAGTAAAGCCCTAAAATGTTTACATATTCATTATCTCATTTGATGTTCACTACAGTGCTCTGAGGGCAAGGGGACTGATCCTGTTGTCCTCATTTTACAAATATGAGAAAAAGAGACATGAAAAGATGTAAGTTGGCTCATTAAGTTCCCTGCTTAACATACAGGATGGTAAAATAGAGGAGCTAGCATCTGAGCCTTTTTTTAAACCTCAAGCACAAAGTTTCTTGTTGGAACCTTTTATTACTTGGTAGTATTATGACAAAATCACTTGACTTGTGAGTTTTTATCATTTTATTTGAGGAATTATCTAAGGGCATCCTTTCATTGTGTTGATGCACGTGGTTCAATAGGGTACCCCGAGGAACAATGACAAATGTGGTTACTAAATTCTCAAAAGCTGCTCTGGGGTTGAGCAAGCTTCTTGTTTTAATAATACTTGGCTTTGTTTCTTGGAATAATTCTTAAATATGGTTATGGTTTCTGCTGCGTCTGATACATAGGCGTAATGCGTAGACAAAACACAAGAGAAAGGTAGGAGAGAGGAAGGAAACCAAGCTCTCAAATTACCTGGCTATTGAAGACTGTTATCATTCCTTTCTGAGAAGCTGTTATTAGTAAATCCAACTGAGGAATCTTGACAATGCACTTAATCACATCCCGTCTTCTACTCCCTGTGAATGGCACACACTCATTTCAGCTCCTAGCAGTAAAGACCCTGAAAGTCACTTGTTAGAGTTTTAATCAGAAAAGAAAAAGGAAACAACCAACGTTAAGCTAGAAAGGCTCTAGTTACTTTAAAACTAAAGTAGAATAAAACCAAAAAAACGAGCAACTATCGCTTTTTAATTATCCTTAGAGATACTAATCTGACTTTTTAATGCTTTCCAACTAAACGTGGTCCATGACTTCCCATAGAAGTTAAGATCACAACCTAGCCCCACCTCCAAGTGCACATATCAGAGAATGATAGAATGATATTTCTATTTAAAGATCTTCACATTCAGAAATTCTTTCTTTGAACTGTCACCATGTGATTTACACAGACCGAAAGATTAATACTATCTCAGGCTTTCCAGTACAAAAAAATGAAACTGCCTTAATACTGTTTTAGGCTTTCTTTTTTTTTTTACTTTATGCATTTTGGAGAAAACACTTTCATGTTTGTTTCCCTATGTGCTGAATGATAAAGCCACACATATTGAGCCTCTTCCCAGGATGATTTAAATCAGGTTTTTATAATTGCAAATGTTTAGAGAGGAAAAGCAAGGGAACAAATTTCATACTCCAGTATTATCTGCCTAACCCACACATTCTCAACAGAGAAATTATTTTCTCCAAAAGAGTACAAATTGGTTCTTAGTGGGCAAGGCATGTAAAAAACTCTTACTCTCTGTGTCAAAGTTCAGATGTACATACAGTACATAGACAGAGACACAGTATCTGAGGTATTAAAATGTCGGAAGGTTGAGGGAATGAGGTTGAGAGGGAGTTGGGGATGGATTTTCCTGCAGGAAAGTTTTCCTGCAGGATTTTCCTGCAATTAGGAAAAAAGTTCCAAAAGACTCCTTGGAGGGGTCAATATGAAAAAAAACCACAAAAGCTGTTGAGAATATTTTATGCCAAGCCACCATCATGTTTTCTGCTTCCATTTCTTCCCCACTATAAACCACTTTAGTCACAGAAGCCAGAACATTCGTTGAAGTGTAATTCAGGCCAGGCCCTCTCACAGCTTTCTCAGAAGTCTTTAGCGTGGCCACAAGGCCCTGGACATCAGTGCCCTCACCACTGATGCTGCTCTAACCTCCCCCGCTTCTGCTCTTCTCCCTCCCCCACCACTCCACTCCAGCTTGGAGTGTGTGCTTTACTCTCATATCTCATCCAGGTCTTTCCCAACTACCCCGCTTAAAGTCCCAGCACATGTTCGCATGTCCAAACCAACTTCCTCCCACACTCCTGCTTTATTTTTCTCCACAATCTGCTCACTTTATTATTTTTTTCTATAGTGCTTAATTTACTCCCTTTTTTTTTTTTTAGTTGTCTGTCTCTTCCCCTATTAGAATATAGATTCCATGAGGTCAGAGATTTATGATTGTTTGTTCACCACTGTGTTCCCAGCACTTAGAAAGTCACCTAGTTCACAAAGTTGTTTAGTCACTAAGTCATGTCCAGCTCTTTTGCAACCCTATGGACTGTAGCCAGCTAGGCGTCTCTGTCCATGGAATTCTCCAGGCAGCAATACTGGAGTGGGTTGTCATTTCCTTCTCCAGGGGATCTTCCCGACCCAGGGATCGAACCCACGTCTTCTGAATTGGCAGGCAGATTCTTTACCACTGAGCCACTAGGGAAGCCTGGCTTGCAAAGTAGACCTTAACAAATATTTGTTGAGTGAATAAATAAGTTATAGAACTCAACAGCCATCTATAAAGATGCTTTTGAAATTCTAATTTAGGAGGCCAGAAACACATCTCCCCTGGTCACTGGCCCCTCCTCAGTAAGTGATGACAGCAGCATCACCGCTGCTCCCTGGCTTCTGTTCTTTAATGACAGTTCCCATGGAGAAGCCCAGAGTTCAGGCTCTGGTGAGCTCTACCATTGGGCTAAGGAAGGGTCAAAAACCAGGGTGGGTTTTGTTCACAAAGGACTGAAGTGAGTTCAGGGTTTTTGTGTTTTTTTCCTTTTCTTTTCTTTTTTAAAGAACACCAGATTTGATCTAGACTATGCCCTTCATCTCATAATTTGAGATGAAATGCTTGAGGACAGAGACAGATTCTGGAGGATTCTTTTCCACATCCTGGACTTCTCCCTCCCTGGAGGGAAGAAAAGAAAGATAACTCATGGCTTCAGCAGTGGACAGGGAAATGAGTTCATGGGACTCAGGCTCAACTTTTAAAAGCAAATGACATATCTAAACTGGAGACCTCAAACTGAGCTAACACTCCTCTGTTATTGACCCACATTCACAGTTTGAGAGGTGTTAATGCTAACCTCCATAAGATAGTCAAGGGTGGGAGCTTGGGAAGAGTTCTAATAAGTGAAAACTTGAAAATTCAATTCTAAAAATATATATATTAAAATGTGATTGATCCATTTGGTACTAGAGCACACATTATTGAGGTGACATTATGGAGACATTTAACGAGATCTGAACAATTTCTGAAAAATGGGAATTTTCCCTCTTTATATTCCCTACTTAGTGTCCTTCAGAGCAACCATAATATGTCCAATTCGACTGCAAGTTTCTTCTGATACTGCATTTGAAACTGTCACTCCCCTCTCTTGTTATAAATTACTAATCAAGTAAATAAGATGGAAAACCGTTCAATGGAAATGTTGTATTCCCACTATTTATTTTTGAGAAAATATTAAAACCCATGTTAATTTGTTAGGGAAATTAAATCATCACCTGAAATTACAACTCGCTGTTTTCTAGAAACGAGGAAAACCAAATTTTCTTCATCCATTTGGTTAAAAAGAGAATCTTCTTCAGAGGAAAAGTAGCCAAAGATCTGGAAATCCAAACAACACAGGTAAACACTCACAGTATCTCATAAATCGCTGTAGAGTAAGAGATTTAATGTCAGTTGAATCTGAAGGGTTACTTTGAATTAACAATCAACACATTGTTTTATAAATACGAAATTCTGATATAAATATCAGAAGGCGGTTTAATATTATTCAGCATACTTTATGCTGATGGGCATGAGTTTTGAGCAGTTATAGATTTTTCTTTCCAGTGGATAAACTGATGTCCCAGGCTGATGTCTTTGCTCAGACTGATAGTTCAATTAGGAGCTCGCACTTACTTGGAAATCAAATCAGTCTTCATCAGATAGTTCTCAATGCTCAACTGAGAAAACTGATGCTGAATTTTGCCACTCTCTAATAACTCCTCCCCATTTTCCATAAATCTTCCTAAACAAGACTTTTCATTTCTTTATTGGTGGGGGTCGGGGGGAGGTTGGGCTTTCCCTGGTAGCTCAGGCAATTAAGAATCTGCCCGCAGTTTAGGAAACCCAAGTTTGATCCCTGGGTCAGGAAGATCCCTTGGAGAAGGGAATGGTTACCCATCCCAGTATTCTTGCTGGAGAATTCCATGGACAGGAGCCTGGTGGGCTACAGTCTATGGGGTCACAGAGAATTGGACACAATTGAGAAACTAACACTTTCACTCACTGTGGAATTTTACTGTTCCAAATCCTACCCTCCAGGAATTGCATTAATCAATTACTATAAAAATAATATCTTGAAGAAATAAAGTGCTTTTTATTTGTGAATAAATTGTCAAGATTGTGTAATTCCAAGGAATTTGAAACATAAGATAGCTATTTTTTCAGTTGTCTTATGATAAGCAGAAATAAAGTTCTTAGAAGTTAATGACACACTGTATTTCTCATAAACTTGAGACTAGTTGGTCTTGTTAGCAAATGAGCAGAATGAGCTTCTGAAACTCAAGTGCGGATATGAACCGCTGGATCTTACTCAAGTGCAATTCTGACTTGTAGGCCTGGGAGCACACCTTTCTAAGAAGCTGTCTGTGAGGGACCAATCTGTCTGTTATCATAACATTTGTTTATTTTGATGTAGATAATGGCTTAGCATTATGTGTTTACGTGTCTTTCCATCAGTTGTTTCACAAATGTAACTACTTCCTCCTTTACATTCTCCCACATCCAAACCTCACAACATCTATCAACTGCCTTAATAATTTCTTGCAATTAAGTTTTATTCCTTGGAAAGACCAAGATTATCAAAGACACTTTTGTATTTTTCCATTTTTCTTTCCATCAGGAAAAGCAATATTCATTAAAAGATTAAGAAATTTATTACTTTTCAGAAATTGCTGTTAACTTTTCATGAGTACAAAACATTCTGCATGCAGCATCTAATTCCCTTTGAAGGATTGAGAACATGCTGAAAGGAAGGCCCAAGGTCCTCATGTCCTTGCTAACTGTCAGGTGGGGCTGCCCCTACCTTTCAGAGGCCTCTTTTCAGACCTACTACTTGGGGCCCTACATCTCAGCACCAGCAATGGTTCTTCAAATCCTTCACACTTATAATTTCTTCCGTCATCTTCTTCCCTTTTTAAAGACTCCTGTGATTACATTGGGTACACCCAGATAATCCAGAATAGTCTATTTTAAGGTAATTAATTAGTCATCGTTAGCATTATTGCATAGGAACCTGGAATGTCAGGTCCATGAATCAAGGCAAATTGAAAGTGGTCAAGTAGGAGATGGCAAGAGTGAACATCGACATTCTAGGAATAAGGGAACTAAAATGGACTGGAATGGGCGAATTTAACTCAGATGACCATTATATCTACTACTGTGGGCAGGAATCCCTTAGAAGAAATGGAGTAGCCATCATGGTCAACAAAAGAGTCCAAAATGCAGTACTTGGATGCAATCTCAAAAACGACAGAATGATCTCTGTTCGTTNGTTGGAGAAAACTCTTGAGAGTCCCTTGGACTGCAAGGAGATCCATCCAGTCCATCCTAAAGGAGATCAAGCCTGGGTGTTCACTGGAAGGACTGATGCTAAAGCTGAACCTCCGATACTTTGGCCACCTCATGCAAATAGTTGATTCATTGGAAAAGACTCTGGTGCTATGAGGGATTGCGGGCAGGAGAAGAAGGGGACAAGAGAGGATGAGATGGCTGGGTGAGTCGATGGACATGAGTTTGAGTGAACTCCAGGAGTTGATGATGGACAGGGAGGCCTGATGTACTGTGATTTATGGGGTTGCAAAGAGTGGGACATGACTGAGAGACTGAACTGAACTGAATTAGTCATGTACTAACATACATTAGTAATTGTATCTGCAAAGTCCCTTCACAGCAGTACCTAAATTACTTTGATGTTTTATTTGATGACCACAGGACAAGAATCTTGGGGCTGGTGGTTGGCAATGGGGACATCTTTAGCATTCTGCCTATCACATCCTCCTTTTATAAATGCAATCAATACAATAAGCTATTTGTGCAAAATACAACACAAATACCAATATTAGCAGGCTAGTTAACTTCAGATAGTCATGTGACATAATTTTCAGATAATAATGTGAAATGACAATCAGTTCAGTTCAGTCGTTCAGTTGTGTTCCATTCTTTGCGACCCCATGAATCACAGCACGCCAGTCATGTCTGAACTGAATATACAAAATGCATTCAAGGCAGTTTTAAGTGTGCAATGAACCTTGAGAACCTGGCTGTGATAAATGGGATTTTTTCAAAATGTAAAGAAAAGCCAATTTTATTAAACTGTCACAGCTGTCATATCAGCATGCATTTTTTTTTAAAAAACATCAAATTGGTGAATTTTTATGTAGCCGTTTTTAATATTGAATATAAAAAGCATCATCTTAGCATATTATGCTTCATTATTTCAAGGAATGTTAAAACATAGTTGCAATGCAAAAAAAAAAAAAAAAAGCAAAAAGTTTGTCCTCTGTATGGAGAAGGTGCTGTGACTAATGAAACATGTCAAAAGTAGTTTACGAAGTTTCATGCTGGAGGTTTCACACTAGACAGTACTCTGTGGTCAGGTAGAGTGGTTTATGGCAATCCAATTAAGACACTCACTGAGAACAGTCAATGTTATACCACACAGGAAATAGCCAATATACTCAAAACATCCAAATCGAGCACTGAAAGTCACTGGCACCAGCCTGGTTATGTTAATTACTTTGATGTTTGGGTTCCACATAAGTTAAATGAACAAAACCTTCTTGACCATATTTCTGCATGCAATTCTCTACTGAAATGTGATGAAAACTTTCCATGTTTTGAAAAAAAAAATTATGACAGGCAATGAAAAGTGGATACTATATAATAATGTGGAATATAAAAGATCATGGGGCAAGTGAAATGACACCAACCACACCAAAGGCCGGTCCTCATCCAAAGACGGTGATGTAGTGTACATGGTGAGACTGGAAGGAACTCCTCTATTATGAGCTCCTTCCAGAAAACCAAAGGATTAATTCCAACAAGTACCACTTACAATTAGACTATCTGAAAGCAGAACTCAATGGAAAGTGTCAGGAATTAGTCAACAAAAAGTGCATAATCTTCCATCAGGATAATATAAGACTTCATATTTCTTTGATGACCAGGCAAAAACTGTTACAGCTTGGCTCGGTAGTTCTGATTTATCCACCATATTTACCAGACACTGCACCTTCAAATGTCCATTTATTTCAGTCTTCACAAAATTCTCTTAATGGAAAAAGTTTCACTTCCTCTGAAGACTGAAAAAGGCACTTGGAACAGTTCTTTGCTCAAAAAGGTGAGAAGTTTTGGGAAGACAGAATTATGAAGTTGCCCAAAAAATTGCTGAAGGCAGTGGAACAAAGCGTTGAATACATTGTTCAATAAGGTTCTTGGTGAAAAATTTAAAATGTGTCTTTTATTTTTATATTAAAGGCCAAAGGAGCTTTTTGGCCTACTCAATATATGAAGTGATCATTTTTGGATGTGAGAGTTGGACCATAAAGAAAGCTGAGTACCAGTGAATCCTAATGCNAAATTGCTGAAGGCAGTGGAACAAAGCGTTGAATACATTGTTCAATAAGGTTCTTGGTGAAAAATTTAAAATGTGTCTTTTATTTTTATATTAAAGGCCAAAGGAGCTTTTTGGCCTACTCAATATATGAAGTGATCATTTTTGGATGTGAGAGTTGGACCATAAAGAAAGCTGAGTACCAGTGAATCCTAATGCTTGGGACTGGTGCACGGGGATGATCCAGAGAGTTGATGTGGAGTGGGAGGTGAGGGGGGTGGTTCAAGATTGGGAACTCATGTACACCTGAGATAAAAAAAAAATAAAAATTAAAATTAAAAAAAAAAGAAAAAAAGAAAATCTGTCCTGAATATTCATTGGAATGACTGATGCTGAAGCTGAAGCTCCAATATTTTGGTCACCTGATGCAATGAACTGACTCCTTAGAAAAGACCCTGATGCTGGGAAAGATTGAAAGCAGGAGGAGAAGGGGATGACAGAGGATGAGAAGGTTCGATGGCATCACTGATTCGATGAACATGAGTTGTTGTTAGGTTAGATAAAAGGAAATCCTGCTGTTTGCATTAACATGCTGAACCTTGAGAGTATTATGCTAAGTGAAATAAGTCAGATGCAGAGAATCAGGGTATGTGATCAGCTTGTGCTCACAATCAAAATCAGCTTGTGCTCAAATTCCCTGATTAGCTGATGTGTCGGAATCTCCATTTTCAGTTTTCTGGTTCTAACTAGACTGGGAGCTACATGCCAGGGGCATACTGATGCAGTGAACTTCTGGTTAAAGTTTCAGCCAACCTGGTGGGTGTTTCAATATCTGCCAAAGTTAGGTACATGCTTCATACTTAGGGTTATGTCTTTAAAACAAAATCTGGGGTCTTTGTGATAGATCTGTTATGTTTAACTCTTTAAGCTATAGCCATAACTGCTCAAGTTATAGGTACTCTCCTGCCTGACTCTCCTGTCTTTGTTTCTGCATTCTTTACTTCCCCAAACATTAACTGCTAGGGCCTGTCCTTTGCTCTACATGGAGAGCCTAGGGAGTCATGGTATATTTCTAAGGCTGCTTTTCCCAATCAACAACAACTGGGGACACAGAGCAGTCTGTATTGTCCCAGACCTTCTGGGAAAGTCCTGCAGGCTCTGTCTCAGTTTCAGTTCGGAAATTTTGTGTTCCTTAAAGGCTTAATAGAAATAATTTTTTGTTTGTAATTTTTTCCCCAAAATTAATTGATGAATTTATTTGTTTGAGGATCTGAGCTATCATTTACTATTGGTTTCTAATTTTCTCAAATTGGAATCAATTGAAATATTACTTTTAGCTTTCCACATAGTCAGTTTTGTGATGGCCCCATATATAACTGAGAAGATATATATCTTCTAAATCTTTGATGCAAAATTCTATATACACATATTTACTAGTTCCTTAAATGTGATAGTCAAATCCGTTAAATCCTTGCTATTTCTTTTTCTACTATATCTACTGATTTTTCAGAGACAGCCAAATAATTTAAGAGATCATTTTGATGACTCTGTGTGCAATTTTTTCAATTCTAAGTTACCTCAAATCCTTTTAGATTTATAAACAAATCAATGGAATGCAGTCTTCTGTGAGTTTTAAAGGAGGAGTGAAGAATTTCCCCTCTCTTTTTCCATAGTTCACAGATTACTTTGCAATCAAATATGCTTCTTCACATATGTTCTTCCAGTAACACAGAATGATATCTAAGGAGTCAATACCTGACTGATAAGAAAATGTCTCAGGAAAAATAAGAGCTGGTCAACCTCATTCTTCTCTTAAAAATATGGATATACTGAAATTTATATACATTGACACTACTGAAAAAGAATATCTTATTTAGAATGTAGTGAAAACCTTACTCTGTCTGCCTTCTGCTGCTGCTGCTGCTAAGTTGCTTCAGTCGTGTCCGACTCTGTGTGACCCCATGGATGGCAGCCCACCAGACTCCCTTGTCCCTGGTATTCTCCAGGCAAGAACACTGGAGTGGATTGTCATTTCCTTCTCCAATGCATGAAAGTGAAAGTGAAGACACTCAATTGTGTCCGACTCTTAGTGACCCCATGGACTGCAGCCCGCCTTACTCACTTTTAATTATGGGCAGTGCCTTGCCTTTAATGGATATAGGCATTGAAACGTGCCACAGGCACACTGTGGTTAACCATTATGGGGTTAACACTTTTTTTTTGCTCAACAAGGGAAAATAATACCAGGATTTAATATTATAAACAAGAAAAGTAGATACCTCACACCAGTCTATAGATGCATCTGGGTTGTTGCAGAGCTTCCTGTAAAAGCATTTCACATCTTGACTCTTCACTTCTGGACCAAAGAGTTCCTGTACCATCTTGTAAAACTTGTCATAATCAACTGCATCTGCATTGTAACAAAGCACAAGATCTTTGTCAGAAAATTCAAAGGACTATACTGCATTTTTAGTTGCTTTTTCTATTTTCTAATTTATTTCCTGGTGGTGATGGTTTAGTTGCTAAGTCATATCTGACTCTTTGTGATCCTATGGGTTGTAGCCCTCCAGGCTCCTCTGTCCATGGGGATTCTCCAGGCAAGAATACTGGAGTGGGCTGTTATGCCCTCCTCCAGGGGATCTTCCCGACTCAGGATTGAACCCATCTCTCCTGCACTAGCAGGTGGACTCTTTACCACTGAGCCACCTGGGAAGCCCAATCTATTTCCTTATTTCAACCTATAAAAACTTCTAAAATTTAAAGATCTCTCCATGGGAACATAACTAAGCTGTTGGCTAGAATATTATGTAGTCAGAAAGAAATAATTTATTTTGGTGTTTAGTATCTCCCCCATAGATTTTATTTCAATTATTTTAGAAGTCTTGTTCAGGAATACAAAGGTAAGAAAGTGAATCACTTCTTTCTTATTAGAAAGAAGTTTTACTAACAGGAGTATTTCCTCAAACTAATATTGGGTAGATGATAAAAGTGAGCAAAGAGCATGCCTTCTTTTTTTTTTTCTCATCAAAATTATATATTTTTTTCATTATGTCATTAGTTCATCTCAGCATGTTTTTACATATGATGTAAAGTGAGGGTGTTTCATTTTGGATTCTCTAAGAAGCAGACCCCAAGACAGATGCAGAATTGCAAGAAACTTACTGTGGGTGGGGGGAGCTCCTGTGAAAGAAAGAAGAATGGGGACAGGAGTATGTGATGAGAGAGTTCAGCTCATAATAAAGTTCTGATACATGTTAAGGGAAAGAGAAGTGAATTCATTCAACACATGAAAGACAGGTCTCCATACCACCTTTCAGTGGAACTCCCACAGATCCTGAGCTCTCACTTGCCCTTTACTCTTCTTAGGTCTCAGCAAAGAGATTGTTACTGGAAGTGGTATGGTAACAACCTACCTGCAGGTTCCTTGGTTCTCAGAATTCTCCTACCCCTACACCCTTGTAATGCATTATTTTTCATAGTTTATTCCAATCCTTTACATGCAGAACCTATTCAATAATGTTTTTCAAATCTACTGTCATTGTTTGTATAACTTCCCTCTTTCTCTTTACCGTTTGCAGTTGTTCTTTAATTGTTGAAAGGCTCCAATCTGTTTTTCACTATCTCTTCTAAAATCTCTCTCCTTGAAATAATTTTTACTAATGCCAAATTTCCTAAAGTCTTGGATAACATCTGACTTTTCCTGAATTTTTATCACTAACCTGCCACATGCTGCTGCTGCTAAGTCGCTTCAGTTGTGTCTGACTCTGTGCAACCCCATAGATGGAAGCCAGCCAGGCTCCTGCATCCCTGGGATCTCTAGGCAAGAGTACTGGAGTAGGTGCTAGACAAAGTAAAAAAAAAAAAACTGGACTATATGCAGGTCAGGAAGCAACAGTTAGAACTGGACATGGAACAACAGACTGGTTCCAAATAGGAAAAGGAGTACGTCAAGGCTGTATATTGTCNTACTAGAAAAAACATAGCTTTGACTAGACATCCACGGGGTCACAAAAGGGTCGGACATGACTTAGCAACACAACAAAAATAGCAATGACAGTAATATTTGCTTTTTAGAATTGTCATGAGAAGTAATTAAATTGTATTTATTAAAATGGTTTGTAAGTTCTTAAATACTATCAACTACAAATTGGCAGTTGCCAAGGGCATTTGCCATCTGCCTTTGCTGGGATTAAATCTGTGCTGCTATAGCAGCTGACCTTTGACACTTCCCGAAGAGAGTTCAGGGTGGAGAGCAGGGGTTCCTAGGTGGCACTAGTGGTAAAGAACCCACTTCCCAATGCAGAAGTTGTAAGAGACTTGGGTTTGATCCCTGGGTCGGGAAGATCCCCTGGAGGAGGGCACGGCAACCCACTCTAGTGTTCTTGCCTGGACAATCTCATAGACAGAGGAGTCTGGTGGGCTTTAGTCCATAGGGCCACAAAGAGTACAATAAGACTGAAGTGACTTAGCACTCAGGCACAAGCTCCAGGAAAACTGGTGGAACAGGTCTTTAGATAGTTAGATATTTTCAGGAACTGATTTAATGATCCCATCCCTTGCAATCTCCTCCTATCTACAAAAGTCCTAAATCCCTTAATGGTGACCTCAGCTTCTTTTGACTATCAGAAAATCTTTCGTAAGATAAGTGCTCGATTGCATGAACTCCCATTTCACCAAAATCTCATATGTTGACCTTTCCCCACTACCTCTTGGAGCAGTCTCTCAGAGGTATCTGAGGCACTGTGTCCCAGACTGCAGTTCCATTTTGCCCCCTATAAAATTTAACTCTCAACTCTCAGGCTGTGCATCTTCTGTAAGTCAACAAGACTGTTCAAATAATACTGGTTTGGGTTCAAACACCCAAAGTCAGCATTTTCACTTGTTTATGACTATGTTGCTGTCATTGTTGTTCAGTCACTCAGTCGTGTCCTCTTTGCAACCCCAGGGACTGTAGCCCAGCAGGCTCCTCTATCCATAGCATTTCCCAGGCAAAAACACTGGAGTGAGTTGCTATTTCCTACTCCAGCCTGGCATATTAAGAGGCTGGCCATGCTGACCCTCTAGCAGTCATGTGGGCCCCACTACTTCCCTTACAACAGCAGGATTTGTTCTATTAGAATTTTACTCTACCATTAATCCTTACTACTGCTGCTGCTGCTAAGTCACTTCAGTCATGTCCGACTCTTTGTGACCCCACAGACAGCAGCCCACCAGGCTCCCCGTCCCTGGGATGCTCCAGGCAAGAACACTGGAGTGGGTTTCCATTTCCTTCTCCAATGCATGAAAGTGAAAAGTGAAAGGAAGTCCTTCAGTCATGCCCGACTCTTAGCGACCCCACAGACTGCAGCCTACCAGGCTCCTCTGTCCATGAGATTTTCCAGGCAAGACTACTGGAGTGGGTTGCCATTGCCTTCTCCCCATTAAGCCTTACTCTTCACTGCTATTCTCAATGATCTGAAGCTACATACTATACCACTCCCCTTCAACCTTGACCATGGAGCTATACATTTGGTTCTGTGTTGGTATCTGATTCTAGTAATCCTGGCAGATCACTGCTCACCACCATCTCCTTCCCTTGGCATGCTTGAAATTATTCCAGCCTTATATGCAGAGTACATCATGAGAAACGCTGGGCTGGAAGAAGCACAAGCTGGAATCAGGACTGTCAGAAAAATATCAATAACCTCAGATATGCAGATGACACCACCCTTATATGAAGAGGAAGTAAAAAGCCTCTTGATGAAAGTGAAAGAGGAGAGTGAAAAAGTTTAATTAAAGCACAACATTCAGAAAATGAAGATCATGGCATCTGGTCCCATCACTTCATGGGAAATAGATGGGGAAACAGTGGAAACAGTGTCAGACTTTACTTTTGGGGGCTCCAAAATCACTGCAGATGGTGATTGCAGCCATGAAATTAAAAGACGCTTACTCCTTGGAAGGAAAGTTATGACCAACCTAGATAGCATATTGAAAAGCAGAGACATTACTTTGCCAACAAAGGTCCGTCTAGTCAAAGCTATGGTTTTTCCAGTGGTCATGTATGGATGTGAGAGTTGGACTGTGAAGAAAGCTGAGCGCCGAAGAATTGATGCTTTTGAAGTGTGGTGTTGGAGAAGACTCTTTAGAGTCCCTTGTACTGCAAGGAGATCCAACCAGTCCATCCTAAAGGACACCAGTCCTGGGTGTTCATTGGAAGGACTGATGCTGAGGCTGAAACTCCAATACTTTGTCNAAGTTGGCTTAAGGCTCAACATTCGGAAAACGAAGATCATAGCATCCAGTCCCATCACTTCATGGGAAATAGATGGGGAAACAGTGGAAACAGTGTCAGACTTTATTTTTGGGGGCTCCAAAATCACTGCAGATGGTGATTGCAGCCATGAAATTAAAAGACGCTTACTCCTTGGAAGGAAAGTTATGACCAACCTAGATAGCATATTGAAAAGCAGAGACATTACTTTGCCAACAAAGGTCCGTCTAGTCAAAGCTATGGTTTTTCCAGTGGTCATGTATGGATGTGAGAGTTGGACTGTGAAGAAAGCTGAGCGCCGAAGAATTGATGCTTTTGAAGTGTGGTGTTGGAGAAGACTCTTTAGAGTCCCTTGTACTGCAAGGAGATCCAACCAGTCCATCCTAAAGGACACCAGTCCTGGGTGTTCATTGGAAGGACTGATGCTGAGGCTGAAACTCCAATACTTTGTCCACCTCATGCAAAGAGTTGATTCATTGGAAAAAACTGATGCTGGGAGGGATTGGGGGCAGGAGGAGAAGGGGACGACGGAGGATGAGATGGCTGGATGGCATCACTGACTCGATGGACATGAGTTTGAGTGAACTGGTGATAGACAGGGAGGCCTGGCGTGCTGCAATTCATGGGGTCACAAAGAGTCAGACACGACTGAGTGACTGAACTGAACTGAACTTAACATTCAGAGAAATGAAAAGAGCTTCCTCAAGTCCACTTAGGTATTTAAGGACAGAGTCAGATGAGGAACTGTACACCACCCTCCCATTCATTGTCTTTGCTATTCAGCTATGTTGCCTCTCCCTGTTATGAGAAGTAATTAAATTATATTTAGTAATTTGTAAATTATTAAATTCTATTATCTTTCTGTTTGATAGTATTGCCAGTTCTAATCAACAGCCCCAACTGGACTGCCCCATGTTCACTGATCTTACCTTCCTTTTGGGCAAACAAGCCAGCTCTTTCATCTCTTTTCTGGGCTGCCACGTGTTCAACCAGTCTTTCAAACCCTCTCAAGGCTGTCCTGAAACTGCTAACCTGCAGTGCAGTGTTGGTATGTTTTTCCTCCCTGATATCCATAAGGACATAGGGAATCTTTTATTTTGTCCAGAAATAACAGTGTAAATTTACCAACGTGGAAAACCTTCCAGTTGTTGCAATGCCTCCCTGCTGCCTCAATTTTTGCCCTAGGTCTCATTCCTTTGATCTTAACATCCCATACTGTGAGTAGGAGTATAGCAGGGAAAACACTGACTTAGGTCTAATGCATTTCATATAGGCAAACACTTCAGTAAAACTCCTGACCTCATAATGTTACCAGTGCCCTTCATATGGTCCTTATTGCGTCATAATACCTTTGTAACATCCTCTTTCCTTCATAAAGAGGAAATTGAGATTTCTTTCTCCACAAATTTGTGTGTATGTATGTGTATGAGTGGGTGTGGGGTGTGTGTATATACTGCCTAAGAGGAAAGAAAAATGGATAAAGGCCAAGTATGGAAACTAGGCATTACCTTCTCCCCTCCATATCTCTTTTCACCTCATTTTGCCTTCCTCAGGATATGGCCTGGAGAGTAAAATTCACATTCATTCTTGCAGCCACACTTGATTGGATACCTGAACTTCTAAAGATGAAAATGTATTTCAGTATCTGACCTTTCTATGACAAATGAAGAGTTTCTGAGGTCACAGAAAATAAAAATACTTTCTCTTCCTTTATGTATTGTCCTTCAATTAAAATAATAAAGCAAGTCAGTATGAGGAAGAGGTAGTTCCTGACTGAGAGGAAAGTTCTTTCAAGGTATCATTAGCTGAATGAGAAGAAGCTTTCTCTTTGTCTCCTTTCCTCTAATTGCAAGCTCCAATACTCCAATACTATTTAGTACAATTGCTATTAAACCAAGTTTTCCAATATTTAACTCTTTATGGGAAGGAGAGATTGTCTAATATTTTATCCACCATGAGCTAACTTCCTATGCTTTAGGTGAGTTAGATGAAGTCCACCTTTAAAAACATCTGCAAGACCTTCCATTCAGAAGTGAATCAGGTAGCATTGCTGGGTACCGCCAGTTGTAATACTATCTCCTTAATATTCATCTCTGGCTATGAAAGGGACAAAATAAGACTTTTGTGTAGGAAGAAATCTAATTTCTTTTGTTCCTTCTCTTTTCCCTTTAAAGCTTTCAAAATATAGGTAGTGACCACTTTTCCTACCATTCTCATGCATTCTCATTTTCATTCATTCAGCAGATATTCACTGAACACCTGCTTTACATTAGGTACTATATTAGGCACTGCGGAAACAACAGTGAACAAAAGAGCTTATTGAGCTTTCAATCTGATGGAGAAGACACACAAAAAAGCAAGTAAGTAATATGGCAGAAGGTGATAAGTATGCTAAAGAAAAAGAGTAAAAGTATGTTGGGTTGGGGGATAAGTCAAAGGACATGGATGAGGGAGCTCAGAAAAGGACTCATTAATAGAAAGACACTTGGACACAAACCAGAGGGAAGTAAGGTAGCAAGCCATGTGGACAAATGGTAGAAAGGTACTCTAAGAAAAGCATGCATAAAGTCCCGATATCAAACTGTGCTTAATATGTCTGAGAAGCAAGGAAGCAGTCATGTGACTGGGGTGATGTGGTATGGGAAGAGAAGGTGGGGAGATAACATCAGAGAGTCACAGGTGGAGCCAAATCTGTTGTAAGGACAGTCTATACTGTAATCACTAATCTGCTATTGAGTAGAATGCTGATATCTGAGTCACAATTGAAAAGGATTGTTTCAACTGCTTGTTAGTTGCCCAATCGTGTCTGACTCTTTGCAACCCCATGAACTGTAGCCCACCGGGCTTCTCTGTCCATGAGATTTCCCAGGCAAAAGTACTGGAGTGGGTTGCCACTTCCTTCTCCATTCAATTGCTTAGTAGAGGTAAGTTGAAGGAGAGAAAGAGTAGAAGCAGGAAAACCAATTAGGTGACAATGTCAGTAATCTAAGTAAGAGATTATAGTGGTTTAGATGAAGGTAGGGCTAAGATGTCAGGCTGTATGAAGATAGATATGATAGAATTTGCTGGTAGATTAGATGGGAATGTGATAACAAGAGAAGAATCAAGAATAATCCCAGGGATTCTGGGAGGATAGAATAGTGACTCACTTCTGGGGAGGAAGTCAGTAGGAAAAGGAGATTTTAAGGGGAGAATTAAGAGTTCAATTTGGGATGTGTTAAGTTTGAGATGTCTATTAGATAAACAATTATGGATATTGAATAGTCAGATGTAAAAATCTAGGGTTCGGGGGAGAGCTTAAAAATCATCAGCACTTGCTCTGCTGTGTATAGTTGCTCAGTCATGTCCAATGCTTTGCAACCCCATGGGCTGTAGCCTGTAAGGCTCCTCTGTCCATGGAATTTTCTAGGCAAGAATACTGAAGTGGGCTGGCATTTCGTACTCCAGGAGATCTTCCCAACCCAGGGATTGAACTCACATCTCCTGCATTGGTAGGTGGATTCTTTACCACTGAACCCCTGGGAAGCCACCATCAGCACTTAGGTGGTATTCAAAGCCATTGGACTAGATGAGATCTCCTTGAAGAAACAAAAAAACTGAGGACCAAACCTTGAGCATGCCACTGTTCAGAGGTCAGAGTGATCGGGAAGAACCACTGATGGAACCTAAGTAGGAGTGGCCAGTGAAGTAGGAGAGTCAAGAGAAAGGAGTATTTCAGAAACCAAGAGCAGAAAGTGTTTGAAAAGGAAGGAGATGTTGGAAAGACAAATAGTTTACTCAGTAAAGACATTCAGCTGTAGGTGCAAAGAGAACTGACATTCAGAACTTGAAGTTATGCCAGATTTTCTTTTTTTTAAAAAAAAAGTTCAATTATATTCACTAACTTATGTTTCCTAAGATAGGAAATGGTTTAGATATATTTGGCCAGAATTTCCTCAAGGCTTCTTCCTCTTCTCACTGGGGATCAAAGTTTAGACAGGCCTGGGAAAGGTTTGCTCCTTGGAGAGAGATTACTTGGTTGACTAAGGGTCGAAGTTTCCTCTTAGCTGTCATGTGCATGACACAGAAGGCTAAGGATTATCAGTGATTCTGAACAAGAGTGGCAGATAAAACCTGTCTTTCTTGGGGACTTCCCTGGTAGTCCAGTGGCTAAGACACAGTGCTCCCAATGCAAGGGGCCCAGGTTCAATTCCTGGCCAGGGAACTAGATCCCACATGCTATGACTAAAGATCCCACTCCAATGCAGCAAAATAAATAAATTAAAAACAAAACAAAAAAACCCCCAAAAGCCTGTTTCCATTGACACTGTCATACTTTGTAAAAGATTGGTTTGAAATATAGAGGTTGTAATGAATTAATGCTCCAGTGTGGGAGGATACTAAAAAAGACTTCTTTCTGTCTCGCCAGAGGTTCCATGGTACAATAGGCTTGAGGAATTCTCCCATTTTTTTTAAAAAGGGGCTATATAGCCCATGAAGGATGATGTACAGAGGCACTGAGAAACCAGTTCTTCACACGTTAGTCTATTCTCTCCTTCAGAAGGCTTAAGAGAAGGCAGGTTCATTATGAGGTTGAGGAGACCCCTAATGAACACGTCCAGACAAAATTTTTAGAATAGTCATGTGACCATAACTTTGGGAGGAGCCCTATTGGAGAAGACTGCCTGGAGGGTCTGCTGCTGCTGCTAAGTCACTTCAGTCGTGTCTGACTCTAGGGGACCCTAATCAGGGTCTTAGAGGGAGAACTAAGGCTCCAGCTGACAGAGAGGCACTGCCGCTGTCAACAGAGTTGTGGGAAAAATATCTCCAGTGACCTCAGGTCCTCTAGAGACTCCATAGATCACCCCAGGAGAGAAAAAACGCAGACTGAAAATTTGCATAAGCAGAGGGCACCAACACCAGATGACAACTTGACCAATCAAGGAAGATTTTCCTCAAAATCCCAGAGGGGCCCAGAGCAGCATCAAAGGTGGTACTTAAGGAAAGGAGAGAAGCTGGTTATTGTTCCCTCCACTCCCACCTCCCCACCCCCCGAAAGTTCTCCAGGCTACAGCACGCTCTGTTTTGGCAGGTTGACGGATGATTTTTCTATGAGTTTTAATGTGTCAGTGTTACAATATTCCGGACTTTATATTACTTGAAAGTGATCAGAAAGGCTTTGAGAACTGATAAAATGTCAACCAAGGGAAGAGGAATAGGTGGAAAGAAAATATTTGAAATGAGTAGTACCAAAGAGAATAAAATTACTTTTTGCTTGCACCGTGCTGGACAAAAGAGCCTGGCAGGCTACAGTCCATGGGATCGAAAATGAGTGGAACAGGACTTAGCAACTAAACAACACACTGAGTCCAGCTCACTCAGTAAATTGGTTACATTTGCATATACTGTACTTTTCCTACTTTGGGGGAGTGAGATGCAGGCATAATTAGCATATGCTTTTTATTGCATTGAAATATACATCATATAAAATTTACCATTTCAATCATTTTAAATGTACAATTCAGTGGCATTAAGTAATTCATAATTTTTTGCAACCATCTCTACTATCCATTTCCAGAACATCTGCAACACCCCAAACTGAGGTTCTGTACCCATTAACCACTAATTCCCCATTTCTTCCTCCTCTCTGGTGACTGCTACTCTACTCTCTGTTACTATGAATTTGTCTATTCTAGGTACCTCTTATTAGTGGAATCTATAATATTTGTCCTTTTGTGTCAGGCTTACTTCACTCAGCCTAAGGTTTTCAAGGTTCATCTATGTTGTAGCAGGTATTAGAATTTCATTTATTTCTAGTACTGAGTAATATTCTATTGTATGTACATACCACATTTTTGATTCATGTGTCTATTAATGAACATTTGCTTTATTTCCACCTTTTGGCTATTGTGAATAATAGCTATGAGCACTTGTGTACAAAACATGCTCCAGTCCCTGCTTTTGATTCTTTTGGCTGTCCTTCTAGGAGCAGAATTACTAGATCACTGATACCTGTGTTTAACTTTCTGAGGAACTGCCAAGCTGTTTCCACAGTGGCTACACCAATGTACATTCTCAGTAGTGGCACAGCAGGGTTCTAACTCCTCCACATTCTTTCAGTGCTTTTTAGTTTCCTTTTTGTTGATGTTTTTAGTTTTTGATAATAGCCATCCTAGTAGGTCTGAAGTGGTATTTCATTGTGGTTTTGATTTGCATTTTTCTAACAACTAAAGACCTTTTATTTTAAATTTTATTTAAATTTTAATTAGAAGATGCTCCCAGGAAGGAAAGCTAAGACAAACCTAGACAGCAAATTAAAAAGCAGAGACATCACTTTGTGACAAAGGTCTATGATGTCAAAGCTATGGTTTTTCCAGTAGTCCTATACGATGTGAGAATTGGACCATTCAGGAGACTAAGCGCAGAACTGATACTTTCAAACTGTGGTGCTGGAGAAGACTCTTGAGAGTCCCTTGGACAGCAAGGAGATCAAACTAGTCAATCCTAAAGGAAATCAACCCTGAATATTCATTGGAAGGATTGATGCTGAAGCTCCAATCCTTTGACCACCTGATGCGAAGAGTCAACACATTGAAAAAGACACTGATGATGGGAAAGACTGAAGGCAAAAGAAGGAGGTGGCAGAGGATGTGAAATGGCTAGACAGCATCACTGACTCAATGGACATGAATTTGAGAAAACTTCAGGAGACAGTGGAGGACAAAGGAGCCTAGCGTGCTACCGTCCATTTCCTTCCATGGTTGCTATTTCCTTCTCCCTGGGATCTTCCCTACCCAGGGATCAAACCTGTGTCTCTTTCATCTTCTGCATTAGGAATCAGATTCTTTACAACTAGTGCCATCTGGGAAACCCCATGTATAACAGATAACCTTAGCAATTCATAGTATTATAAAAACAAATCTACCAAAATTCTTAAACATTTACCTAAAGCCTCTTACTCCTTTTTTCCTTCACTATTATTCCTCTTACATAGGCATTGCCTTAGACTTTAAAGCCAAAGTCATTTTACTAAAATAGCCAAGAACCTGCAGCCAATCACTGTTCGCCTACTTCCCTGCCCTTATTTTGCAATTCNCCTTTGACCACCTGATGCGAAGAGTCAACACATTGAAAAAGACACTGATGATGGGAAAGACTGAAGGCAAAAGAAGGAGGTGGCAGAGGATGTGAAATGGCTAGACAGCATCACTGACTCAATGGACATGAATTTGAGAAAACTTCAGGAGACAGTGGAGGACAAAGGAGCCTAGCGTGCTACCGTCCATTTCCTTCCATGGTTGCTATTTCCTTCTCCCTGGGATCTTCCCTACCCAGGGATCAAACCTGTGTCTCTTTCATCTTCTGCATTAGGAATCAGATTCTTTACAACTAGTGCCATCTGGGAAACCCCATGTATAACAGATAACCTTAGCAATTCATAGTATTATAAAAACAAATCTACCAAAATTCTTAAACATTTACCTAAAGCCTCTTACTCCTTTTTTCCTTCACTATTATTCCTCTTACATAGGCATTGCCTTAGACTTTAAAGCCAAAGTCATTTTACTAAAATAGCCAAGAACCTGCAGCCAATCACTGTTCGCCTACTTCCCTGCCCTTATTTTGCAATTCTTATTCCACCCAGCCACATTGGTTTCTTTATTTTTCCTCCAATATGTCAAGCATGGATCCACTCCATTACATCTACCCTGTGCCTGTTGTACTCAGGGTGGCTATGTGTAACCATGCTATACAAAATAACAAACTCTTCCCTCCCTCCCAAATACCTTTTCTGTGCCTTCAGTTCAGCCACTCAGTAGTGTCTGACTCTTTGTGACCCCATGGACTGCAGCTCACCAGGCTTCCCTGTCCATCACCAACACTTGGCACTTACTCAAACTCATGTCCATCTAGTTGGTGATGCCATCCAACCATCTCATCTTCTGTCATCCCCTTCTCCTCCTGCCTTCAGTCTTTCCCAGCATTAGGGCCTTTCCCAATGAGAGAATTCTTCACATCAGGTGGCCAAAGTATTGGAGCTTCAGCTTCAGCCCTTCCAATGAATATTCAGGACTTATTTCCTTTAGGAATTAAAGATAATTAGGAATTATCTGCCTTATTTATCTTTTAAAAAATTTTATGTATTTATTTTTGGTTGTGCTGGTCTTCACTGCTGTGTGAGCAGGGGCTACTCTGTAGTTGCAGGGCTCAGTAGTTGTAGTTTCCAGGCTCTAAAGCATGGGCTCAATAGTTGTGGCACACAGTGTTAATTGCTGAGGCATGAAGGATCTTCCCACACCGGGGGTCCAACCCTTGTCTCCTACATTGGCAGGTGGATTCTTCACCACTGAGCTACCAGGAAAGCCCTGCCTTATTTTTCTTAATGCCACATTTCACAACACTACATATGTACTTAGTTGCTAATTGTCTGTTCTCCCAACACCACCACAATGTAAAGTTTATGAGCAGGGACTCTGCACCAATAAACGAATGAATGCTTTAGGGAAAAATATGAGTCCTTCTTCATTCATTCAACTAATATTTATTGAGACCTTATTGTAGACTAGACAGTAAACATAGTCGACATTAAATATATAGAACATGTTAAACGGTTGCATAAATCTAAAATACAAAATTATATGTTTTTTTGTTGTTTGTTTTTAAAGAAGTGGTTGGGTTAATCTCACAGGTAAGTCCAGACTGGAAGCCTTAAGGACAAATCAAGATTTTGAGGGCAGAGCACACTGCCCCTCAGCTATTGCTCAATGCACCATGATGGAGAGCCACCCTGCCCTGATGATTAGACCTTACCTCCAAAACACTTGTAATGGGAGTTCACAGACCCTACTCATTCTCAACCCATCTTTTGAATAGAGGTGGGAGGAGGCATGCATCTTCGTGGAGGGTAGGTCCTTTGCCCTTGAGCAGACACTGTACAGGCCAGCGGTACCCAGGACAGCTTGCGGGTCTGGATAGTGACTGCATCCTCCTTGGGCCCTTTTGTGGCTTGCGTAGAGGCAGTGGGGCAGCCCTGTAATGACTTTTCGGTTCACGGACCTGTGTTTAACTTGTCATCTATTTTCACAGTATAAAAGGTCAGAGGAAGTGTTCTGCTTCAGGGACCACCTCTGAACCTCCTAGATATGGTGTGGAGCTGGAAGGTGGCCGCAGCGAGGGCCTCAGTTGCTAGGTTGTATCCATTTCTACTGCAAGGAGGACACGAAGGACAATATAAGCAGGCTTGGGGTGCTGCCTGGAGTTGCATTAAATGTGCGACACCATTTGGCAGCGGTTCCTAACAGCTTCCTGGGAAGAGAGAAGCCAAGGCTAGGGGTCGCTCGTGTAACCCCCTCGTGAGCACGTGGTGGGCCAGAAACCCATAAATGATCCTGAAGGAGTGAGTGGTGAAGCCAAGAGGTCTTCCGGCTGGGCTGGGGGAGGGGTGGGGATGCGAAGTGAGGAGCCACCGTGGTCGATCTCCCTTCCAGCTCTCACGGACTGGGAAGGTTTGAGCAGACAAACTGGTTGGGGAGAGAGAAGAGGGCCAAGACTCCGTTAAGACTGCGACAGGGGGCGGGATTAGGCGGTGCGCTGGATGGGCGGGACTACAAGGGGAGTCGGGGCGGGGCCACAGTGGCGGGAAGGGGCGGGGTTACGAGGCGCACCGGGGGCAGGGAAAAGCTCCGGAGCCGCATCTAATACCATTGCCCCGCCCAGAACCGAGCGCGCCGGCGCGCGTGTGCCAGCCGGGAGGCGCGGCGACGGCTGGCGGAAGGGCGGGGTAGTCAAGCCTCACCCAGCCTGTCAGCTAGGGCGCCTACGAGCGCGTGGTGTTTTGCTTGGCTCCGTGGGCTTCCGGGCGTGGGCAGCAACCTGCTAGTGCTCGTCATCTACCTCAAGTTACCGCGGCTCCGCAGCCCCGTCCGCCTCCTCCTGCTCCACGTCAGCCTCGGCGATCTGCTACCGTCCGTCCTCCAGGCCGCACTGGCTTTCGCGTTCCAAGGGCAGCAGGGTTGGGGGGCACCACGATCGTCGAGTGGGACGGCGAGTGGGCTTCAGCAGCAGCCTGTAAGGTAAGTGGTCGGGGTGGACCTCCCTCCCGCTCCTCCTCCCGGCCCCGCCCCCTCCCGCTTCGGTACCTCAGCCTCGCGGCTGGGCTCCCCTGACTTCACCTCCCCACTGACCTCTATTCCTCTGACCTCCCCTCCTCCTCAGCCCGACTTTTCCCCTGTGACCTCACCTTCCCCCCACCTCACCCGTTCGCGCACCTCTCCTTCTCACCCGCTGACCTCGTCCTCCTGCGCTCGCTCACCTCCCTCTTTCCCTGTGCTCACCAGGCCCCACGCCCGCCCAAACCCCAGCCTGTCTGCAGCCCCCGCTCCCTGGTGGGCCCAGTTCCTCCATACCCCATCTCTGATCGCTGTCTACTTCTCTGCTTTCTGTCTCCTCATTTAATTCAACAGAGCACGAGACAATGGCTTATACACTTTGAGAAAAGAAATTAAGGGCCGTGGAGTTAAGAGATTCAAGGAAAAAGGTGATTGATTTGTGAAAGTTGGAGAGGGTGTTGAGATCTAATTCCTGTATTAATTTCCTAAAATGAGAGGTAGAAACCTAACATAGTCGCGATGTGTAAATTCTTTTTAAAAGTATGCCCATTAGCAGTTGTAAACCTTTGACTGCTTCCTAGGAAGTGAGATAGTTTTATTCAGGTCCTCAGGATGCACACTGGTATGTACCCTGTTAGCTATTTTTTCTGTGTTTTCTTCCTTATAGTTTCCAGCACACGAAAGTCTCAGATGAGACTGCAAATGGATGAGAGAATCCCAACTCAAAATGAACATTTAATTAGCTGTGAAACCAGTAGGTTTCATGAAGTAGAACTTGATAATACAATACTCTTAACCCAGATGCAAGATTTAAATCTCACTAACACTTGACATTTTGAAGGATGAACCACCCAGCTCTTTCATTGAGGACATTATTTTTTAAGCTTGGAAAAGAAATTATCATTTTGTATATGTTCCAGAAATTTCATTTGTACAAAAGTTTGAAATAGAAATGTATATTTCTCAGGTCTTAAATTTCCTTTAAAAAAAAAATCCTGAAATTCATTGATAATTCATTACTGCTTTTATCTTGGCAAGTTTACAAGAAAAAAATCATTGTAGCATTATCAAGAGTATTTTCTTGTTCACCAACCTTCTATGTGATGACAAACCCGCATATTATATTTGTTATGATTCCTTTTTTATATGTTGAGGGACACAAGAAAATGTCATAGAAATAATTTTATTTGATTGTCTCAATGATTCTAATATTCTACTACTACCTACCCCTTCCCTAATAAGCACTTAAAGTTCTTATCTTCAAGAAGTTCATTTTCTGTGCTGGGAAATTCAGTTTCTATTCTAACTCAGTGCCTGGGAGTTTGGAAACAGGGATGTGTTGAGTTTTTTGTTAGTACCAGCATTTGTTTTCTCCCTCATCCCTTCTATCTTGTGGCCTCACTCTACTGTATCTCATTTTCTCTTCCATCCCTTTTCCTCCCTCATCATCCCATTCCCACCCCAATCTGAAAGGATTTTCTAAGACTGCTAAAAATGTTCACCACGCAGTATTTTGCCTGACCACTACTGTCTTTTTCTGGCCATTTAGTTAGTGCTATCAACAATGACTTTAACCTGCCTTTAAGTTAGAGGTGGAAACTCTGGGACAGAACGTTCTGAGTCTTGTTCAAGCCCTGGGAGACAGGTCAATAATGGATTATGATAGAGCTGAAAGCATTTTTGTTGTTTAATTGCTAAGTCGTGTTTAACTCTATTGTGACCCCGTGGACTATATAGCCCACTAGACTTCTCTGTCTATGGGATTTCCCAGGCAAGAATACTGGAGTGGGTTGCCACTTTTTTCCCCAGGGGATCTTCTCAACCCAGGGATGGAACCTGTGTCTCCTGCATTGACCTGCGGATTCTGGAGTAAATTACAAACATTGTGCTTCTAGGTAAGAGTTAAAGAGAGGGAGGGTGCTTTCCTCATTGTTAGCCCGAAGCAAGAACTAACTAACCCTGGAGTAGTGAAGGGCAGGACATTCTAAAATATCAAAAGTGACTGTTTACTTCAGAGGCTTCTAGAGAGGCTTTTCTGTCAAGTGGAAAGACCACTGGCCTGATGGTGTGAGCAGGGGTCCCACTCAGTCCTGTGGCTAACCCATCATGTAGACTCTCCCAGTCACTTAATCTTCCAGCCATCAGTTCTCTTACCTGGGGTTGCAGGGTCATTGAGCTAAATGTTCTTTAAGGTTGTCCTGTCTTGCCTTGTATTACGAGAATTCCTTTGATACCTATAGGTTAGGAGGTGGCTGGTTTCAGCACTTATGGCTTATATCCTCTCTCTTATTCCCAACCCTCTGCTATATCCCCTTCTAAGCCAAAAATAGGTACATACTATGGTTACGCTTCTTCACATACCCTCATGGGTTCTGTCTTCCTCTCCACACTCTGCAGGAAGAAAGCAGAATAAGTAATTCACATATATATATGAGTAGGCCAGGCAACTAGTTCATTCTGTGCTCAGTTCCTGGTTTCTTAGGGAATGCTGAAAGCAAGTGGAATCCCTAATATTCTTCAGGCAGAGGCTTTGACCAGACAAGACTATGAAGATTGCCATCTCATTTAAACTGAACTATCTAATTAAACTATCATTTAAACTAACTAATTCACTTAGTTACTTTAAGTTAGTCACTTTAAGTTCCAATTGAATGGCTCATTATATGGGTATCCAGGATCCCCATCTAGTCATCTCAGCCTAGGCAGGTCCAGTATGCACTGATCTAGGTTTCAGTAAATGTAGCAGTAGGAAAAATCAGAGCTCAAGAAACTCACTCTTACCGTGCAATGATGAGTGATAGAAAGGCCATCAAGCATGTGGTTTGTGTAATCCTTCAATCTAAGAACTTCCAGGTATGCCTTTCAGCCCCTTGGCTACTGCACCTCTGGCAACACCTACCACCATGCAGGTGTTCTGCACATGGAATACAACAGAATGATGCTACAGATTAACAGGAGAGACTTTCTTTACTACCACCTCCTACCCCTTCAAAAATAAGAACAACAAACAACATGCTAATCTTGGCAGAGGATGTTTAGACTTTCATCTTGAGATGAAGAGATTCAGTCTCAGAGCTAGGGTCTCATAAAATGCGTGTCACCCTATGTTGACATGGGTTTTAGAAGCTGTACTTCAGTCACTTAGTTGTGTCTGACTCCTTGTGACCCCATGGACTGCAGCACGCCAGGCTTCCCTGTCCTTCACTATTTCCCAGAGTTTGCTCAAACTCATGTCCATTAAGTCAGTGATGCCATCCAACCTTCTTATCCTCTTGTTGTCCCCTTTTCTTCCTGCCCTCAATCTTTCCCAGCATCAAGATCTTTTCCAGTGAGTCAGCTCTTTGTATCAGGTGGCCAAAGTATTGGAGCTTCAGCTTCAGCATCAGTCCTTCCAATGAAGTAGATGTTATTTTATATTGCAGTGTTTTTAACATATAGACCCAGGAATTTTCCTTTATAACTTTTGTAATTTTTATATTTATTTATAAATCCATAAATATAAATATGAATCCATATTTATATAAGGATTTCTTACAAATACATTTTCAGTAGACTGATTCTTTAATATACCTAAACATTTTAATATGCTAGTTATTTTATTGAATTAATCCTTTTCTGATTATAGCAGTGGCCCATTCAATTGAAATAGTCTCATGTTGTTCCCATAAGAGCCTAAAGGTGGGTGGCGCATGAGAAAGTCTTCTATTCATTTGTCTCAGAAGCATCCACAGACTGTATGGGCCACAGAAATATGCATAATCACAGCAGCATGCATATAGTATATAGTATGTTTCCGTAAACACAGTGGAGCCCCCTGTCACTTGCAATTTAATTTCCTAGTTGTGTACCAGTTATTCAAATACTTAAAACCAAAAGTTATAGAATTGTATTACACTAATTCTTTATTTTTGTGGGATATTGTTATATCCATTCTTCATTGTTGAATTGCCTGACTTGAAGGAGTCTATATCTTTTGCTTATTTTCAAGAAGTTAGAAAACATGTGAGAAAGCATGTAATGACTTGCTTTAGTAGAATCTTATGTCCTGATATCAAGTCATGCTCCATAGGATTATAATTATTGATGCTTGAAATTATTATTCTCTTAGTATTGCTAATAATTGTATTCTTTCTTGAATTTTCTCCTTTCAGAGCAGAATTCCAGTCACAGATGCACATGTGATACATTTTGACATTCACTGCTAAGATGAAACACAGAAATGAACACCGTATGCTTGTCTTATTATTCTCAGATATGATTAGATGTACTTTATCATGGTTTTATGCTACTGACCTATAAGAATGTAATACTAAAAAAGGGTAGCAGTTGAATACCTAGGGCCTGCAACTTCAGTATTTCTGGGATGATCTGGAGTATCACAAGGAGAGATTTTATTACATTGTAGTCACACCTTCTCTGAACCCTCAGCCCAGATTCATACACATTTTCTTCATTAGAAGTTGTCACCAGACACTTTTCCAGGATGGCCAACAGTCTCCCAACAGAATTTGATGTGATAGTGATGGGGACAGGTCTGCCTGAATCCATCCTTGCCGCTGCATGTTCCAGAAGTGGTCAAAGAGTTCTGCATCTCGATTCAAGAAGTTACTATGGGGGAAACTGGGCTAGTTTCAGCTTTCCAGGATTGCTGTCCTGGTTGAAGGAACATCAGCAAGACAGGGACACTGGGGAAGAAAGCCCTGCTGCATGGCAAGACATGATCCATGAAACAGAAGAAGCCATCCCTCTTTGCAAGAAGGATGAAACCATTCAACACGCCGAAGTTTTTTGTTATGCCAGTCAGGGCATGGATGGCGATATTGAAGAGCTTGATGCCCTGCAGAAAAATCCTTCTTGTGTAGCATCTGGTACCCTCATAAAACCTCTGGATTCTGCATGCTTGTCTGAGGAAACACACTCATCACACATTACTAGCTATGAAATGCCTACACAAGACACTCCAAAAAACAATGAAGAAATAACTGATACGGCAGAAACTTCTGTGAAAGAAGAATATTGTGGGTGTGATACTTATAAACACACAGTTTCAGATGGCACTAAAGATGAAATCAAACCTGCACTGGAAGACAACAGTGTGCCACCAAAGAGAAAGAGGATTGCTTACTCTCAAATAGTTAAAGAAGGCAGGAGGTTTAATATTGATCTCTCATCGAAGCTGCTTTATTCTCAAGGACTGTTAATTGATCTGTTAATCAAATCGAATGTTAGTCGTTACGCTGAATTTAAAAATGTCACTAGGATTCTTGCATTTCGAGAAGGAAAAGTAGAGCAGGTGCCTTGTTCCAGAGCAGATGTCTTTAATAGCAAAGAGCTCACTATGGTTGAAAAGAGGATGCTAATGAAATTTCTTACATTTTGTTTAGATTATGAACAACATCCTGAGGAATACCAAGCTTTCACACAATGCTCATTTTCAGAGTACTTGAAAACCAAAAAATTAACCCCCAGCCTCCAACATTTTATACTTCACTCGATTGCCATGATGTCAGAATCATCTTGCACTACAGTAGATGGCCTTAAAGCAACAAAAAACTTTCTTCAGTGTCTTGGACGGTTTGGCAACACTCCCTTTTTATTTCCCTTATATGGCCAAGGCGAAATTCCCCAGTGTTTCTGCAGGATGTGTGCAGTTTTCGGTGGAATATATTGTCTTCGCCATAAAGTACAATGCCTTGTAGTTGACAGAGAAACTGGAAGATGTAAAGCAATTATAGATCACCTTGGTCAAAGGATAAATGCCAAATATTTCATTGTGGAGGATAGTTACCTGTCTGAGGAAACATGTTCGAGTGTGCAGTACAAGCAGATATCCAGGGCAGTGCTCATTACAGATCAATCTGTCCTAAAGACAGATTCAGACCAGCAGATTTCCATTTTGATAGTACCTCCGGTGGAACCAGGAGCACATGCTGTCCGAATCACTGAATTGTGTTCTTCAACCATGACATGCATGAAAGACACCTACCTGGTACATCTGACCTGTTCATCTTCCAAAACAGCAAGAGAAGACTTAGAATCAGTGGTGAAGAAATTATTCACCCCGTATTCTGAGACAGAAGTAGACAAGGAAGAACTTCCAAAGCCAGGACTCTTGTGGGCTCTTTATTTTAACATGAGAGATTCCTCGGGAGTCAGCCGAAGCTCATATAATGGCTTGCCTCCCAACGTTTATGTCTGCACTGGGCCTGATTGTGGGCTCGGAAGTGAGCATGCCGTCAAGCAATCTGAAACACTCTTCCACGAGATCTTTCCAAGTGAAGAATTCTGCCCCCCACCTCCAAATCCAGAAGACATTTTCTTTGACGGTGATGAAAAGCCATCAGAGCCTCTTGGAACCAATAATATAGTAATGGCCAAACTAGAATCCTCTGAGGAAAGCAACAACCTAGAAAGTTCAGGGAAGCACCTTCAAAATTAGGAAAAAAAAAAAAAAACAAACAAACTGGAAATGCTACTTTGGGCCTTCGTCCTGGCATCAGAATATTCTCATTTAAAGGACAGTTTCTTATATGAGTAATTAGATGTGATTATATGATGAATGCCATACAGATGTTGTCTATAATTCTCTTTGTGACTTTTAGTCATTGGATGCCTTTGTTAACCTATCAATGACTGATGTATTGGTTATTGGACTTGTTTTCGTTTCAGAATGGGCTCCATGACCCAGAATTAGCTTTATTTTAGTACTGGGTATATATGTGAGAGTTCCATGTTAGCAATGGTGCTTAAAGGAAGATGGTATTATATCTGCTGATTATCTTCAAATTTTATTATTGTCTACAGAACAGTGATATCTAAGGAATATTTAAATTTTTTTTACAGCTATTACAGTTGGCTACCACCTCTGAGTAGTGAAACACAGAGGAAATTATGTGCGTCTTTTGTTTATAATATAAACATATAGATATGGTGGCAGCAATAGCAACTAATGCAAGTGCCAATGTGATAAAATATGTTTGTAATTGTTGGAAGAATAGTTTTGCATGATCTTTTATTTGTAAAGGTGATGTTTAGAATGCTTCTTGCAATTTAATTCTCCTGGTTGACCCTTGTAATCAATGAGCCAGTGATGTCATCCCAGTCTTATACATTGGAAAGAGTCAGAGAGTTCAGTTAGTAGTTGCAAAGCTCATTCTTGGGAGGTTTGGTCCAAAGAAAATCTAGAGGGAAAGATTAGTTCTGGTTCAATACTTCAGAAAATTTATGCAGAGCACTGCTCTGGCACCTAAAAGAAAAGAACTTCTAAGTAATTCAGGCTAAAGAAAAAATAAACTGCTCCAGGAAAAGATATTTCAGAATGCCTGTTCTGAAATTGCTAAGGAGAAACTTGAGTGAAGCATTTTTAACCTGGGATTACAGATGGTTTTAAAAATCCATCTGTGAGTAGATTTCCCAAGATTTCTCAATGAAAGTGAAGTATACCATTTTGTTGGCCCCACCTCTTTAATTAGTAACACTACAGTTGTTAGGAGTAAATCAGAGGAAGCTTTACCATGCCCCTTTGGTTGTGTCCCAGTAAGTAACAAGGTGGATGCTTTCATAATCAGCTCCTCCCTCTTAGCTATTATCTAGAAGGTAGAAACATTTTTTTCCAGAACCACCAGAAGTTATAAAGCTGCTTATATTCTAGCAGAGCAAGCTTGTGAAACTGTCAGAAGTAAACTTCCTTCCTAAGTCACTATTTCCATTCCTCAGACAGAGAATGATATTCCTATAGGAAATAAGCCCTTTAATTACATTTTTTTTTTGCCCTGGAACAGAGCAGTTACTGTGTGCTACGCACTCCAGTACTCTAGCCTGGCAAATCCCATGGATGAAGGAGCCTGGTAGGCTGTAGTCCATGGGGTCACTAGGAGTCGGCTTCACTTTCACTTTTCACTTTCATGCATTGGAGAAGGAAATGGCAACCTACTCCAATGTTCTTGCCTGGAGAATCCTAGGGACGGGGGAACCTGGAGGGCTGCCGTCTCTGGGGTTGCACAGAGTCGGACACGACTGAAGCAACTTAGCAGCAGCAGCAGCAGCACGCACTTATTGTACTCTCTCATAGTTTCCCAACAACTCTATGAGGCAGATAATACAGTTTTCAGAGAGGAAATAAAGACAGTAATTCACTCTGAGTGTGATTTGTGGCAGAGCCAACATTGAAATCCAGGCTTCCGTGATTTCAGAATCTTTCAGCTAACGTTAACTGTTAGAAGAGTATAGGTACTGAAGGAGAAAGAAAAGATTACTGGCTCATGAGAACCAGTCCAGCATTGCTAGTGAAGCAAAGTAGGCAGACTTTCAGCTTATTACTGAGTCAGAGAAATAGGAAAGTAAAGATTAACTAAAAATACATGTAACTTAGAGCTATGAATCTCACTGAAGTAGAATTTGTCTAAGCTTTAACACAATTCTTTTTAATTTACCTTTTGATTATGATGTTATAAAAAGCAACATGTTACTAGGGCAAAATACGCTCTAAATAGACTTTTGTTGCTCTTCTGCATGTGAGAAAAATGAAACAAGAACAATTTAAGTAAATTTCAACTTACTGAAGTAGAGAAGTTATGAATTGATATTAATATATATATTTTGAACCTAGCAAATCTGTTATTGGTTGGCTTCTAGGCTTATACTTATCAAAACAAATGAAATGTCTGAAATAGACCTAAAAATTAGTTATTAAAATGTAAAAGAATTTGAGATATTAAATGAAAGTGAAGGTAACCCAGACCTATTGAAAGTATTTTAATTTCAATATGAGGAATATTTTTATTCATAAGAATTTGAGAATATCAGTGAGATGTTACAAAAGATGATAGAACAATAATAGAAACAGGAAAATGTTAGATTAGATAAAATAAGTGTTTTAAAAACTAAGAAATGAATTTATTACTTTCCTACTTGAATACAAATAAATTGGAAATAAATTATTACAGAAGAAAAGCATTTTAAAAATTAGAGGAGAGTATAATTTTCTTTTCATCCTTTTTTTTTTAAAGATTTATCTTTGATGTGGACCATTTTTTTAAAGCCTTACTGAATTTGTTACAATATTGCTTCCTTTTTATTTTTTGTTTTTTTGGCTGTGAGGCATATGAGTGGGATCTTAGCTCCCCAACAGAAATTGAACTCACACCTCCTACACTGGAAGGAAAGTTTTAACCACTGGATCACTAGGGAAGTCCCAACCTAGTATAATTTTCTGACAAACCCATTTTACTCTTACGGGCTTATTGGTGAATTTTTTCAAATGTTCAAAGAATAAATAATTATCTATATACCAGAAAGATGATATACTAACTCTTGGATTTTGAAGTTGATATTGCCTCNGGCTGTGAGGCATATGAGTGGGATCTTAGCTCCCCAACAGAAATTGAACTCACACCTCCTACACTGGAAGGAAAGTTTTAACCACTGGATCACTAGGGAAGTCCCAACCTAGTATAATTTTCTGACAAACCCATTTTACTCTTACGGGCTTATTGGTGAATTTTTTCAAATGTTCAAAGAATAAATAATTATCTATATACCAGAAAGATGATATACTAACTCTTGGATTTTGAAGTTGATATTGCCTCAGTACTAGGAGGAAGCATTTTGAAAAGGCTCTCATCTGAACAAATGCAAAATATTAGCAAATGAAAAATAGTTATTTACTGTCACTCAGAATTATGCAGTTAGTGTTCAGCAGAATAACCATTAAATCAATATCAACAGAACAAAGTAGTAAAAATTCAAAGTATTAACTACAGGTAACTTAAAATATTAATAAAAGTATTTATTTATTTCTGTTAATAACTTTGTTGGTTTCTCATTGTGATAAGTAATTATTAAAACCGAGAACTTATATCATTTCTGTTAGGGAAAAATAAACAGTTCTCAACCAGAAATAATCTTGGCACTATTTTTTATATATAGTTGAAGAAAATTCATCATTGTAATAAATCCTTAATAAGCATATGTAAATGAGAAAGAGCACAAATTTTTTCTATTAGTATGACTTTTAAATTAGTGAAACCTGTAGTATCATAAACATAAAAGACTAATTCAGAAAATTGCAGGATATATAACATTTAAAAATTAATCTTATTTCTAGATTCCAACAATGATAAGCTACAATTTAAAGTGTTTGGGTATTAGCATATGCAAGCCATTTAAAGAAAGTTACACAACTATGTTGGGATAAATTAAGAAAGATGCTTATATAGAAGCAGATTGAAGGAACTACATCCTAGTATAATGGAAGGGAAGTAAATAGGAAATCTGAAAACCAAGATTGTAGTCCTCACTTTACTACTTACAGTTGTATAATCATGGGAAAACTATGCCTACTTTTCATTTCATCATCTATAAAGTAGAAATAATGTTTTCAGAATTATTGTGAGGATTAATGTAAATGAAATTATGTCTGAAGAAGTGGCAATAAGATGAAGTTAGTATGTAAATTTGCTACACTTCCACTTAACATGGATGGATGGATGATTTATATAATTTGACAGAATTATGATAATTTAGACTAATAAGCAAAGATATGTCTTTTTAACTTAGGAGGAAAACGGGATTCTTACATCCCAAGAGATGGGGTAAAACCTACCTGCATTATACAAGGATAAAGTACTCTATTTTTTTAAAGATAAATGCAAATCCATAAGACTTAGGCAAATTTATGAAAGAATTAAGTTCAAATAAGAAGATAACAAATAGAAGTTAATTCTTAGAATGGTATTCAGGTTCCCTAATATTAAAAATGCAAACTAAGCAACTTTGACGTAGTTCCTGCAAAAAAATTTTAGCTGCATGTATCTTCATACCAGTAGCATTATTATATTCGTTTTTTGAAGAACTATTTAGAAAAATATAAGAACCCNAAAGAATTAAGTTCAAATAAGAAGATAACAAATAGAAGTTAATTCTTAGAATGGTATTCAGGTTCCCTAATATTAAAAATGCAAACTAAGCAACTTTGACGTAGTTCCTGCAAAAAAATTTTAGCTGCATGTATCTTCATACCAGTAGCATTATTATATTCGTTTTTTGAAGAACTATTTAGAAAAATATAAGAACCCTATAACCAGTCTGTCTTTTGATAGATCTAATTCACTCTGAGTAGCATATGCCCAGGAAAATATTTTAAAAGAAAAAAGGCTATTTGTATAAAGATATTTCTAGTGAGTGCATTTATTTGAATTTTTAAAAGAGCCCAATAGTTGGGAACTGGATAAGTAAATTTTCATGTATTGCTCTTGCTTTCATAGACAGTTATATAGCCATTAATAATATTGATATATGTAAAACTGTATGGGAAATGTTTAAATGAGCCTCGAAAGTGTTAAATTATTGTATTTACTGATTGTGTAAAAATTGAGGTCTCTATGTCAGAAAGAATCAGAATAAAACATTGTAATTAGAGTGTAACATTAAGAGGCCCTTTTTTTCTATAAAATATTGACGTGTGAAATAAAAAATAAAAGATTAATTGATAAAATGGTTTACTGAATTGGAGACAATATTATTGATTTCTTTGAAACTTCTAAGATTCTCCTTTAAATTAAAAATATATATTTAAATGTTAGTGTCAAAAGATAATCTTCAAAAGCATGGACAGAAAGTTTTCCAGCTCTTGTGATCAAGATTGATTTTGTGTCTTTTGTATCTTTTCTCAGTTGCCCAGCATTAAGGTATACTATGACTATAGATGTACTTTTTTTTTTCCCCCAATGGTAACCTCAGAACCAGAGATGGAAATAATAGAAATGATATTAATACATTCCAGGGCATCAGCATGAAGCCATTATATTGAACACACATTGTATGGACACATTCACACAATACACATGTCGTATTCACACAATAAAGTGTGTGAAAGTCGTTCAGTTGTGTCCGACTCTTTGTGACCCCAAGAACTGTACAATCTATGGAATTCTCCAGGCCAGGATACTGTTATGAGTAGCTGTTCCCTTCTCCTTTCCCTTCTCTGGATCTTCCCAACCCAGGGATCAAACCCAGGTCTTTCACATTGCAGGCGGATTCTTAATCAGCTGAACCACAAGGGAAGCCCCACACTAATTACAAGTATCACCCCAAATCCAAGAACAAACTTCATTTTGCAGTCTTGGAGGCCAGGGGAATGAAAGTTGGGATTAGACCGGCAGTCAGAAATGAAATATTTCCTACCGTATCAGTAAACAAGGATGTCACAGTCATTGCAGTCCTCCAATGTGAGCTGGTGAGCCCCATGGGCACTTAGGAAGAATAGGAGCCATCCGACCACACCAGTTCCTATGATGAGCCCCGAGAGAAGGAAGCTCAGGATGTGGAAACAGGCTACTGTCCTGGATAACAGTGTGCCCAGACTCTTGCATCTTCCCACACAGAAAAGCACTAAATTCCTCAACTTAGTATATTTGGTTTTCTTTAACAATAATCTTTCATGCTACCTGCTCTTTGTTACAAAGCTTCTATATAACCTGGCTCCTCCCCTCACCTCCTCGGAGCAGTTCTTTCAGAGTTACTTGAGATGGTGTCTCACAGACTTGAAGTTCTAAGAAGTCTGGCTGAATAAGTAATAACACTCAACTTTTAGGTTGTAAATATTTTTTGAGTCAGCAGTAGTGGCCAAGCCTGGGCCTAAGGAGTGTTTTCAGGGAGACAGGTGCTAGGGACAGATCTCAAGGTACTGAGGATGCTGGCAGACCCTTTCTTATCAATCTGAGAAATCCAAATCAAGGTGATTTAATTCAACAAAGAAAACCAAATCAAGGTGATTTAATTCAAACAAACTATTGTGAGTTATGAATATGCATTGTTCTAGGGATTAGAAATAGGAAAATAAATGACAGATTCCCTGTAGCTGAGTACCAATCCCTTAGAGGATGTGTGTTTTATTTTATCTTAATTTTTCTATCAATCATACTCCCCATCATAACGACCTCCTCTCTTTCCCTCCACCCCAGAAGAAAAGGAAAAACAAAAATGTGATTTGTGATGCATGTACCAGGGGGTACCAAAATCTTTGATTATGCAGTTGGAAACAAGTAGCTTAATAAAAGTTAAAAGGTAGATCAGTTAATACTTTTTGAAATCTTTTTCAGTTAACATTCAGTTAATTAAGAAATTTCTGCCACTAATCAGAAGCTTTCTGGCCTGCCTGGGGAATGAAGAGACGGTACGAAAGATTGGTTAGGGTCCCAGAAGCCCAAAGTGTTAAGAGGTCAGGGAGTAGAAGTACAAAGAAATCAAAATGAGAAGCAGATCATACAGTTTCAAAACCAAAAAAATTGTGATTAGGATTAGTTTTACCTACCTTGGTCAAACACAACTGAGCGACTGAACTGAACAGAACCAAACCTTGGTCTTGGCAGGAAATTTGGAAGGCATGGTTTTATTGCATTAGGGTAGTTGCTTCATTTTTGAAGATTTAAACATTTTTATTTCAGTATTTTTACTCTCATAAAGGGACATTGTTTCCAGTATAGTTCTTACTCCTTTAGCCAACAACCATATGTATGTGGTTTCCCTGGGCTTCCCTGGTGGCTCAGGAAACAAGGGCTTGTTCAACCAAGGGCTTCCCTGGTGGCTCAGATGATTAAGCCTGCACTGCAGGAGACCTGGGTGCAATCCCTGGGTTGGGAAGATCCCCTGTAGAAAGAAGTAGCAACCCACTCTAGTACCCTTGCCTGGAAAATCCAATGGACAGAGGAGCCTGGTACAGTTCATGGGGTTGCAGAGAGTCAGACACGACTGACTTTAGTATATGTATATTCACATTTCAACAGCAGGGGGCACAATACCTCCAGCTTTCTGTAAGGCATGAACAAAGATGCTGAGTGATTCAGCTGAAAGAATTTAACTCTAACATGAGTACTGACAGTTCTGCTACAGCATTTGTAGGATTTTTTTCTCCTAACAATTACATTTTTATATAAACTTCAGGACAAGTATGTAAGGTAAGATAGGGCAGATATTTATATCCATTTTACAGATAAGACTTGGAAGAATTAAGTGACTTGACTTGCCTGGACTCTCCTAGTAAATATTCAGATCCGTTAAGTAGAATTGAGATGTAGCTTCTGCTGTGCCTTCATCTCAAGATGGTTATTTATTGCATATAAAAATGCACAGCACATCACTATTTTAAAAGTGGTTGTTCCTAGAATTTTAGAGTATATTTTTTAACAAATAAATCATCTTATAAATCAATTTGTGTAATTAAACTGGGTCAACTAGAATTGGAAGGAGAAGGAAGTTTAAGCTCACACCTGGAATCAAAGCAAACTATTTCTCCTGTTTTTTATGTCAAGAGCTTCATTTCTATAATATAGTGTTTTTATTTGTTTCTGTTGATATCTTATAATTTGCTTGTTACATAGGTTTCTAATCCTTAGTACATGAATAAAGGGATAGATATCAGAGGAAAAGACATGACTTTGGATTTGAAGGTGCAAGGTTGACAAAGTGTAGTAGGAAGATAAATATGTGTTTATAATTCAGTCAGAAGGAAATACATATTTAGGGATTGTACAGTTTTAAGGAAACAGGAATCCTAGGAGATACCAGTGCAGTGGGGTTTATGTCAATTCTTTTGATTATAGGTCATAAAACTAATTCCCCTGGGCATCATATTTCTGTTTGTTTGACACTTGTTCATTCATTCATCTTGAGAAATGGCATATTTCCTGCCATATCAGTAAACAGGGATGTTGTGACCAGGAACTCCAGCCATCACCGATGGAGAGCTGGTGAGCCCTGAGGGAACTCAGGAAGGAAGGAATACCTGCCATCTTACAGCCATCAGATGGCAGTCACTCCCTTCCATGAGCCTCAAGGAAGTTCAGGACATGGAAACAAGATACTGGCCCCAGAGAGCTGAGGTGCCTATCAAAGGAATTATTTCAGTAAGTCCATTCTCTTGCATCATCACATACATAGAAAAGTGCTAAATCCCACTACTTTGGATATCTGGTTTTCTTTAACAATAATCTTTTGCTGTTCCTGACTACCTGCACTTTATTGGAAAACTTCCATGTAACCTGGCTCCTCCCCTTGTTTCCTTGGAGCTGTTCTCCCAGGGTTGCTTGAGAAGCTGTCTCCCAGGCTTGAAGTCCTAAAAATTCTCACCAAATAAAACATAACTCTCGACTTTTAGGTTGTGGATATTTTTTTAAGTCTACAATCTCATACATATACAAATAAGAACAGAAATATGAGTCAGTATGGGAAGTATTAATTTGACTTCATTATAACTTCATTATATGTGTCTTTAATTGATTGGTGCAAAGACTTTGTACTAAACAAACCATCCATATGGTTGGAAGACTAAGACTAAATTTCAATAATGAAATTTGGGGGAATGGACTGCTGAGGAAGAAGCAGGGAAGAAGCAGGGAATCTTGTTTTTAGCTAATTAATGTAGTTGTTAAGTTACTAAAATGATTTAAGTGAAGTATTAAAAAAAAAGCTGTATGTCCTTTTGTTTCTTTAACAATTCTATTTTATGACTACATACCATTATTTGCAATGCCCTCTGTTGCTGAAACAAGTATAAACCAGGTGTTTATTAAAAGGAAAAAGCAAAAGAGAACTGCACTGGAAATAGTTTGTCATGAGATCGTAATCTCTTTTAAAACAAAATCTGCGTGTGTTGTACCTCTGTATTCCCTACAATGTCTTGCACTTCACAGGCATGCAAAAAAATTTTGCAAAATGGAATACCAACTAGCGGTTTCCAGCACCTGTGTTCTTCTAGTTTCAAATCGAGGAACAGAGTGCCACTAGGAACAGTCTGGGAAAATTTATCAAAAACCATAGTCCTGGATCTTTGTATTATTAGCACAGGTAATTAGTTTAGGGTAAACCTATGTGAGTGAATAAAGCTACTTAAAAATAGGGAACATTTCAATAATCTATGAAATGTTTCACCTAGTCATTTTACTAATTTTCTCCCATCAAGGCAGTGGTTCTCAAACCAGGGTGATTTAGCTCTTTGGGGGACATTTGACAATGTCCGGGGACATTTTTGGTTATAAAATCTCAGAAGGAGCTAAAACAGGCATCTAGTGGGCAGAAGTCCCGCTAAACATCCTAGGATGTCCAAGATAGCCTCCCCACAAGAATTATTCAGCCCAAAATATCCAGACTGCCAAGTTGGAGAAACTGCATTGGCTTTAGCCTTTCTTCCTCAACATCTACCAACTCCCTCAGTGCTTCTTCCTCAGGGTCACTGTTGGTAGAGACTGCTGTTGCCCCTTACATACCATCCCTCTACTCCTTCATCTCTGTTCCCTCACAAATTAGTAGAGGCTTCCACCCGAATGTTCATGATAAACTCCAAAACAAGATTCATAGATATAGTGAATATATCTCATCCTGCCCCAATTTTCAGACTAGAGATGTTGGGGAGTTTTAGAAAAAATCATTCATCTCATTCAGGCATAGAATAAGTCTGCAAAGCAGTTATAGAAATGAAAGGATGATATTTTTGTATTGTTTTTGTTTTAGGTTTTTTGGTTGTGTTCTCTTATTATCTTTTAAATATCTTTAAAAAAAATATGTTTCTCTCTACACACTGCAAACAGCTACCTCAAATCAATGTAAAAGTATTTTAGCATACTTTTTTTAGAGGGATATTATTTACCTGACAGGCTATGGGGAAATGAATCAAATTATGTGTATGTAATAATATCCCATGAGTTTCAGAGGAGCCAATACAAGACTAAATAAACTATCCATAATTGAATCATATTCACACTTACTGATGGTTCATCAAGCAATGAAATAGAGCAGTTTGACATTTTATTATTGTTTAGTTGCTAAGTCATGTCTGATTCTTTTGCAACCCCACGGACTGTAACCTGCCAGGCTCCTCTGTCCATGAGATCTCTCAGGCAAGAATACTGGAATGGGTTGCCATTTCCTTCTTCAAATCTTCCTGGCCCAGGAATCAAACCTGCATTGGCACGCAAATTCTTTCCTGCTGAATCATCAGGAAAGCCGCCCCTGAGCTAGTGATTGATTAAATGTGAGTGCTATAGGAAAGGAAGAGAAACCAGGAAACAATAGAGGAAGAGCTAGTGGATAGGGACCTGTTATGAATGCAAACATGATGCCCTGCCCAATTTAATGCAATAACCCCTGGATTCTCCTGGGTTAGGAAAATTCCCTTCCAGAATTCCAAAATATACACTTTTTTTTTTTTTTCCTTCCCTCCTGGCATCCTTGTACTGCAGCATGCCAAGCTTCCCTGTCCTGGAGATGGTTCTCCCAAAGTTTGCTCAAACCCATGTCCATCGAGTTGGTGATGCCATCCAACCATTTCATCCTCTGTTCCCCCCTTTCCCTCCTGCCCTCAATCTCTCCTAGCACCAGGGTTTTTTCCAGTGAGTCGGCTCTTCACATCAGGTGGCCCAAAGCATTGGAGCTTCAGTTTTAGCATCAATCCTTTCAAGAAAATTCAGGGTTGATTTCCTTAGGATCTCCCTTAGGATCTCTTTATGGCTCAGTGCTATTCCTTGATATGATCCAGTCCTGAGCTCCCACCGTGTGCACTCAACTCTCCTATATTGTCAACATCTTTCCAATATTTTCTCTACTTCCTTACTGTCCCTTAACCCTTGGTGCCCTCAGAGATCTGATTTCTCACCTCCAGGCAGGAGCTGGGTTTTTTTTTTTGATGGTGACCTGATGTTTCAATAACGGACCATGACAGAAAATGAAATAGAGTTTATCACTCACAGCCCTGGAGGAAGGACATGGCACACCTCAAGGGGTCACACAGGGAGGCCAAGGCAGAGTGCAGACAGAGAGGTTAGGACCTCAGACACATTACAGTCCATGGGTTGAGGGCTTTGGGGTTGATGGACTAAGTTCGGATTGGTCAGTTCAGTTCAGTTCGATTGCTCAGTCGTGTCCGACTCTTTGTGACCCCACGGACGGCAGCACACCAGGCCTCCCTGTCCGTCGCCAGCTCCCGGAGTTTACTCAAACTAACGTCCATATCACATCAGTGATGCCATCCAACAATCTCATCCTCTGTTGCCCCCTTCTCCTCCTGCCTTCAATCTTTCCCAGCATCAAGGTCTTTTCAGATGACTCAGTTCTTTGTATCAGGTGGCCAAAGTACTGGAGTTTCAGCTTCAGCATCAGTCCTTCCAATGAATATTCAGGACTGATTTCCTTTAGAATGGACTGGTTGGATCTCCTTGCAGTCCAAGGGACTCTCAAGAGTCTTCTCCAACACCACAGCTCAAAAGCATCAATTCTTCGGTGCTCAGCTTTCTTTATAGTCCAACTCTCACATCCAAACATGACAACTGCAAAAACCGTAGCTTTAACTAGACAGACCTTTGTTGACAAAGTAATGTCTCTGCTTTTTAAAAAACTGCCTAGGTTAGTCATAACTTTCCTTCCAAGGAGTAAGTATCTTTTAATTTCATGCCTGCAGTCACCATCTGCAGTGATTTTGGAGCCCAAAAAATAAAGTCTGACACTGTTTCCACTGTTTCCCCGTCTGTTTCCCATGACGTGATGGGACCAGATGCCATGATCTTAGTTTTCTGAATGTTGAATTTTAAGCTAACTTTTTCATTCTCCTCTTTCATTTCCATCAAGAGGCTCTTTAGTTCTTCCTTATTATTCAAGTCAAAAAATAGCAGGGTTTTGTTAAGTTCCACAAGGACATCTAGTCGCCAAACAGGGGAAATGACTTGGTTCTCAAGCTTGTTATTCAGTCACTCAGTGTCCAGCTCTGAGACCTTATGAACTACAGCATGTCAGGCTTCCCTGTCCTTCACCAACTCCTGCAGTTTGCTCAAACTCATGTTCATTGAGTCGGTGATGCCACCCAACCATATCATCCTCTCTGTCCCCTTCTCCTCCTGCCTTCAATCTTTCCCAACATCAGGATGTTTCCTAATGAGTCAGTTCTTTGCATTAGGAGGCCAAAATACTGGAGCTTCAACTTCAGCATCAGTTCTTCCAATGAAAATTCAGGATTGATTTCCTTTAGGATTGGCTAGTTTGATCTCCTTGCAGTCCAAGGGACTGTCAAGAGTCTTCTCCAACACCACAGTCCAAAGACATCAATTCTTCGGTGCTCAGCCTTCTTTATGGGCCTGCTCTCACATCCATACATGACTACTGGCAAAACCATAGTTTTGACTAGATGGACCTTTATTGGAAAAGTAATGTCTCTGCCTTTTACCATGCTATTTAGGTTTGTCATAGCTTTCTTCCAAGAAGCAAGCATTAATAGACTTGTATTTAAGCTCCCGAGTTCTACCCACTCCTGTGCCTTTGCTAACTTTCTATCACTTAAAGCAATTTTGGCACCCAGCTACTCAATTACTCAATAATAATAATACCTTCTATATTACCATTTTACTAACTACATTTATATTCTCATTTAATATTTACACAAATACACACAATAAGACAGCATTTTGGTACAATTATTCCTATGTTACTGGTGAGCAGATCGAGGTTCAGAAATGTTAATTAATTTTCCCAGAGACAAGGTAGTTATGTATACAAATTGGAATTGAACTCAGGACTTTGGCCTCAAAAGCATTCCTCTATCATAGAATTTATCAAATTGTTTCATAATCATTTATCCCCCTGTTTATAATTCATCTTTGTTTTTCCATTGTCTAGCACAGTGTCTGGCATTTTATGTGTGCATGATGTATGTTTATTGATCAATGCTGTAAATAGTGCATAATCATCAAGCTACATCACAAAGAACTTTACTGGACTCAAACTAATACATGGAGTTAACATCTGAATGCCTCTTTTCATGTCCATGATTTTGTGTGCACTATATCCTTGAAATTTCCTTTTCAACTTGATAAACTCCCTCCACATGGTCCACATCAAAAAATAAATCTTTTTAAAAAAAGAATGAGAAGAAAATTATAAATATCCTCTAATTTTTAAAATGCTTTTCTTTGGTAATAATTTTTTACTTCCAATTTATTTGTATTCAGGTAGGAAAGTAATAAATTTGTTTCAACTTGATAAATTTGCTCCAAATATTGGTTTGTCTTAAAATCTTCCCCAGCAAAGAGTTAAGTACTTCCTTTATTGCATTCGCCAGGTTCCCAAACACAGCTCAGTTTTAGTACTTATCACATGCTTATAATTATTTGTTTACATGTCTGTCTTCTCACGTGTCTATGAGATCTTTGTCATATCTACAGGCAGAGGGAATAGCAATATGAAAGCAGCTGACTTCTGTTTTGGTTAGGGTTTGGCTTTGATAATTTCTGGTGCATTTTAAAATTTTTATTGAAATATAGTTGATTTATAATGTGCTAATTTCAAGTTTACAACAAAGTGATTCATTATACATATATATAATATGTGTTTTTTCAGGTTCTTTTCTCTTATAGGTTATTATAAAATGTTGAATATAGTTCCCTGTGCTATACAGTAGGTCCCTGTTTGTTATCTATTTTACATATAGTAGTATATATATGTTAATCCCAAACTCCTAATTTATCTCTCTCCACCTTTCCCTGTGGGTAACCATAAGTTAGTTTCCTATATCTGTGAGTTTATTTCTGTATAATTGCATTTGTATCATTATTTTTTAGATTCTACATATAAGTAATATCATATGATATTTGTCTTTGGGCCCTCCCTGGTAGCTCAGCTGGTAAAGAATCTGCCTGCAATGCAGGAGACCTGGTTCGATTTCTGGGCAGGGAAGATCCCCTGGAGAAGAGATAGGCTACCCACTCTAGTATTCTTGGGCTTCCCTGATGGCTCAGCTGGTAAAGAATCAGCCTGTAATGTAGGATACCTGGGTTTGATCCCTGGGTGGGGAAGATCTCCTGGAGAAGGGAATGGACACCCACTTTAGTATTCTGGCCTGGAGAATTCCATGGACAGGGGAGTCTGGTGGGCTACAGAGGAGTCAAGGGGTCTCAAAGAGTTGGACACGACTGAGCAACTAAGCAGAGCACAGGCCTATTTCACTTGGTGGACGGGAGAGGAATATATACATACCTATGGCTGAGTGCTTTTGCTGTTTACCTGAAACTGTCACAGCATTGCTTGTTAATCAGCTATGGACCAATAATAAAAAGTTTAAAAACAATTTAGGGGAAAAGCAGAAGGGAAACACGAGTTTAAGTAGTTGATCATTTATGTGTGTGTGTTTTTATGTATACATGTCTAAGAATAAATACACAAATTAGATACAAATGTGTATGTGGAATGACTAACATTTACGAATCACTGGATATGTTTAAAGAGGAAAGTAATCTATTTTTCAACGTTTATGTTACTGAATCCAAGCTCATATTGCTCACTGAACAATAGGCCAATAAGTCAAAGATGAGTTACTGGGGCAAGGAAAAGAACCATCTTCCCTGAGTTTGAATTCATGCCTCTTTTATACTGAAAGAAGAGGCAGTAAAGTCAAACACTTACTGGTTCCAGTCAGCCTCCAGAAGAGATATGCTCATTTCTTCTTTCCTACAGTCTTTCACAGGTGGGCCTGGTCAGGATGTTTCTGGAGCTAACAAAAGTTATATTAGTTTAATGTTTAGTTATCTTAGTTTAAACTCTATTACCTGGGAGTCAGTGTTCCCAGAGATGGGTCATTATGTATAGTTGAAGCTTGCAGGTAACATCCCTTTAGTGATTAACTTGTAATAGAGTACAAAGTTTCTTCCCCAGTACAGTCATAATTACATTACTCAGCTTCTTAAACATGTGGCAAAAAAATTTAAATATGTATCTTTAAAAATATGGGAGTATACATAGTTTTTCAAAATTCTATTAGGAAAAATACTAGAAAAAAAAAAGAAGACCCCTACTGTAGACCATGGACAGCCATAAAAGGCATGATCAGACTTGTACAAGCCTGGTAATGACTATTATTTCTACCTCTCCACATATCTGGAGTCTAAGAGATTCTTAGAATAACTCAAAGAGGATTGCTTTACCTTCATAGAAGTTCTCCTTTCAGTCAGAAATGCACACCTTGATTCTTTGTTAACACTGAGCTCATCTTTTAAGATCCAACTTGTCTTTCATTGCTTCATGAAGCCATTGGGATTTAATTTTTCTGGTTTCCAATCCAATTTCAATGTTCACTCAGTCGTGTCCTACTCTTTGCGACCCCAAGGACTTTAGCCTACAAGGCTCCTCTGTCCATGGAATTTTCTAAGCATGAGTACTGGACTGGGTTGCCATTTCCTTCTCCAGGGGATCTTCCTGAGCCAGGGATCGAACCCGGATCACCCACATTGCAGGCAGACACTTTACTGTCTTAGCCACCAGGGAAGCCCACTGGTTTATTGTTGCACAATAAACTTATGATTACATATCATCTTACATTGAATACCTTACACTTATGAGTTGGTCTTGGCTTTATAAGAGTATTGTAATCTCCTTGAGGGACCATGTGTCTCTGGTTTCTCCTACAAGATGTACTCAGCAGACTGTTGTTGTTTAGTTGCTAAGTCATTTCTGACTCACTGCAGCCCTATGGACTGTAGCCCACCAGGGTCCTCCGTCACTGAGATTTCCCAGGCAAGAATACTGGAGTGGTTTGCCAGTTCCTTCTCCAGAGGATCTTTCCCACCCAGGGATTAAACTGTGTCTCCTGGATTGGCTTGTGGATTCTTTACCACTGAGCCCACTCAGCAGACTAACAGGCACTTAATACGTACGTGATCAATTCACATCTTTACAGGGTAAGCAGGGTCATCACACTTCCTCTATGGATGTTGTGGGGTAATAGAGGTTGCCCACAGTACAATAGGTTGTGTAACAACAAAATCATAAGTTTTGAAATCAGCCAGTCCAGTCCTGAGTTGTCAAAACTATCTTCACCATCTCTTACCCATTTTGAGCCACAGACTGCTTTTCTCAACAACAACAACAAAAAAAGGGTAGGGAACATCTTCCATAGAATGATTGCCTTGGGGCTTGTTTCATAATAGATGCCCTGTTTGCAATAGTCACCTTCCCCTTTCTTGTCCATAGTGTCAAAGGAAATAGAGGTTTAGGCTTAACATCAGTTAAGTTTTAATACAGCCCATGCATTTTCATCCTCCCAGGATGTGTTCTGGGAATCAACTAGAATATAACAAGCAATTAGGACTCAGGATTGAAATCCATTAGTAAATAAAGTATTAAGCGGGGGAGGGAGGGAAGGCTCATATATGTATTTTGCAAGAAAGGGATGTAGTTTAATTCTGTTTAAATGAGCCAGGCTGGAAGACTAAATCTGTGTGACTAGGCCTGCTGCTTATATACATCCATGCTACTGGGAGGACCTAAGCAATGTAAGGTTTGCTGAATCTAGGTCTCTACTAACTAGTCATGGAACAGAATAAGAGTAATTTAATTCAGGACTTGAAGCCCAGTGTGCTTTCTAAGACACAGGCATAGGAAAATTTTATTATATAAAATTTACGTATATTTTAAAAATCTTGGGACTTCCCTTTTGGATACAGGGGATGTAGGCTCAATCCCTGGTCAGGGAATTGGGATTCCCACACGCAGTGGGGCAACTAAACCTGTGCACTCTGGAGCCCGAACGTCTCATCTAGAAAAAAGCCTGGCACTACAAGGATGAGCCCTCTGGTTCCAACTACGACCCAGTGCAGACAAATAATACATAAAGAAAAAATTTTTCATCAACGGAAATAATAAGAAGGGAAAATGTAGTCAGTTCCTGCATCCTGACATCACAGAGCTGGACTCCCTATTTCAGCTCTGAGCACAGCGAGGCTTTTCGTAACACCTTGTACACCTTTCCCTTTATGACTTCTCTCATCTCACCCCGCCTTACTCTCTGTCTCTGCGTTATCTCGTCTTTTCATAGCACTTCACTAGTTTACCTGTTTCACTTTCTGGATTGTTCTTATCCCTTCTCTTTTATCCTCCGGACTGTGATAAGTTCCACAAAATGCTTGCTTCACTCACCGCTTTATGCTGAGTTTCTAGCACAATGATTGACACAAGTACTTAATGAATAAATGAGTGAATATATGAAAGTTACAATTATATGAATTTATTGTTTTAACCATAAGAGCACATTTATTGGTCTGTAAAGTACACTGAGATTTATTAACGTACAACATAATTATTTGCACTAAACTTCTTTGCCAGTAAAGGATTAAATCATGCTGAAGGTCAAGCTATGCTTTAACATCAAGTATTAATACATAATTAAATGCCGTTATACTTAGTAAGAAAGTTTGTAAATTAAATAAAAACAGTATTTTATTAGAGTCAATTTATTGTGTCACTATTTTTAGATTTTCTTCTATGAATATACTCAGTTAAAGAAGATAATATCAGTCTTTCAGAAATAAATGTAATGGAATTTAGAAACATGGTAATGATAACCCTGTATGTGAGACAGCAAAAGAGATACAGATGTATAGAGTGGACTTTTGGACTTTGAGGGAGAGGGAGAGGGTGGGAAGATTTGGGAGAATGGCACTGAAACATGTATACTATCATATAAGAAACGAATAGTCAGTCTATGTTCGATACAGGATACAGGATGCTTGGGACTGGTGCACGGAGATGATCCAGAAAGTTGATATGGGATGGGAGGTGGGGGGGGATTCAAGATTGGGAACTCATGTACACCTGAGATGGAAAAATAAATAAATTAATTAATTTAAAAAAAAGAAATAAATGTAAAAGGTGAAAATAGAGGACTAGTTCTGAAGATAGCATATCTAATTGGATATTATTTGGTCTCCAGAATTTCCTATTGTATTAAATTTAAATCCATCCTTTACTATTATTATCACTATTTTCTGAATTATTTCCTTCTACCATATTCCAAAACTTGATCCTTCAGTCACTTACGTATTTACAAAATACTCATTTATTCAGTGAGCGTTTATTGACTAGCACATGTATCAGACACTGGGCGTAATACTGTCCTTGTAACAAAATATTTATCATGGTATAATCTAGTCTCCACACTCCTACCAGTTATCATGACACCAGTTTTATTTTCATTCCCCATCAGAATCACTTTTCCTAGAACCATTCTTTTTTTTATTTAAGCACTTTAAATAATTTAAAGCACTTTATTTTTTTGAGATTATTATTTTTGACTGTGCTGGGTCTGCATTACTGCATGGCACTTCTCTAGTTGGGGCAAGCGGGGGCTACTCTCTAGCTGCCATGCACAGGCTTCTCATCGTGATGACTTCTCTGTTGTGGAGCCCTGGCTTTAGAGTGCTCAGGCTTCAGTAGTTGTGACTCCTGTGCTCTAGAGCATGGATTCAATAGTTGTGGCACACAGGTTTAGTGGCTCTTCAGCATATGGGATCATCACAGATCAGGGATCGAACCTGTGTCTTGACTTCATTGGCAGGCGGATTCCTTTTCACTGAGTCCCCAGGGAAGCCCTCCTAGAACCACTCTTGATCCATGCATTCAACAAATGTTTATGCTGCTGTGTTCTAGGGATCTCACAATTTCATTTTCTCCCTCATATTGAAAGCGTTAGCAGTCAGGTAGGAAGGTCCTCAAGTGGCAGGAGGAAACAAATGACAAGCCAAGCAGCTGACTACCCTGCTCCACCTCACCCCACCCCACTTCATTCCTTTAGCCACAGGAGGCTCCTTTTGATCCAGTGTTGCTGTGCTAAGATGATAATCTCCTTAAAGTAACTTTTTCCCAAACTGAACCTGCTCAGTTCAGTTCAGTTCAGCCCAGACGCTCAGTTGTGTCTGACTCTTTGCGACCCCATGAATAACAGCACGCCAGGCCTCTCTGTCCATCACCAACTCCCGGAGTTTACACAAAATTATGTGCATTATGTCGGTGATGCCATCCAGCCATCTCATCCTCTGTCGTCCCCTTCTCCTCCTGCCCCTAATCCCTCCCAGCATCAGAGTCTTTTCCAGTGAGTCAACTCTTTGAATGAGGTGGGCAAAGTATTGGAGTTTCAGTCTCAGCACCAGTCTTTCCAATGAACACCCAGGACTGGTCTCCTTTAGGATGGACTGGTTGGATCTCCTTACAGTCCAAGGGACTCTCAAGAGTCTTCTCCACCACCACAGTTCAAAAGCATCAGTTCTTCGGCTCTCGGCTTTCTTCACAGTCCAACATGACTACTGGAAAAACCATAGCCTTGACCAGATGGACCTTTGTTGGCAAAGTAATATCTCTACTTTTTAATATGCTCTCTAGGTTGGTTATAACTTTCCTTCCAAGAAGTAAGCGTCTTTTAATTTCATGGCTGCAATCACCATCTGCAGTGATTTTGGAGCCCCAAAAATAAAGTCTGACAGTTTTCACTGTTTCTCCATCTATTTGCCATGAAGTGATGGGACAGGATGCTATGATCTTAGTTTTCTGAATGTTGAGCTTTAAGCCAGCTTTTTCACTCTCCTCTTTCACTTTCATCAAGAAGCTTTTTAGTTTCTGTTCACTTTCTGCCATAAGGGTGGTGTCATCTGCATATCTGAGTTTATTGATATTTCTCCCAGCAATCTTGATTCCAGCTTGTGCTTCATCCAGTCAAGTGTTTCTCATGATGTACTGTGCATATAAGTTAAATAAGCAGGGTGACAATATACAGCCTTGATGTACTCCTTTTCCTATTTGGAACCAGTTTGTTGTTCCATGTTCAGTTCTAACTGTTGCTTCCTGACTTGTATATAGGTTTCTCAAGAGGCAGGTCAGGT
>SJYA01002245.1:133152-213404 GCA_006410615.1 Neotragus moschatus
TCAGAATTTTCCACAGTTTATCGTGATCCACACAGTCAAAGGCTTTGGCATAGTCAATAAAGCAGAAATAGGTGTTTTTCTGGAACTCTCTTGCTTTTTCCATGATCCAGCAGATGTTGGCAATTTGATCTCTGGTTCCTCTGCCTTTTCTAAAACCAGCTTGAACATCAGGGAGTTCATGGTTCACGTATTGCTGAAGCCTGGCTTGGAGAATTTTGAGCATTACTTTACTAGCGTGTGAGATGAGTGCAATGGTGCAGTAGTTTGAGTATTCTTTGGCATTGCCTTTCTTTGGGATTGGAATGAAAACTGATCTTTTCCAGTCCTGTGGCCACTGTTGAGTTTTCCAAATTTGCTGGCATATTGAGTACAGCACTTTCACAGCATCATCTTTGAGGATTTGAAATAGCTCCACTAGAATTGCATTGCCTCCACTAGCTTTGTTCATATTTGTGTTTTGTAAGGCCCACTTGACTTCACATTCCAGGATACCTGGCTCTAGGTGAGTGATCACACTATTGTGATTATCTTGGTCGTGAAGATCTTTTTTGTACAGTTCTTCTGTGTATTCTTCCCACTTCTTAATATCTTTTGCTTCTGTTAGGTCCATACCATTCCTGTCCTTTATCAAGCCCATCTTTGTATGAAATGTTCCCTTGGTATCTCTAATTTTCTTGAAGAGATCTCTAATCTTTCCCATTCTGTTGTTTTCCTCTATTTCTTTGCACTGATCTCTGAGGAAGGCTTTCTTATCTCTCCTTGCTGTTCTTTGGAACTCTGCATTCAAATGGGAATATCTTTCCTTTTCTCCTTTGCTTTTCACTTCTCTTCTTTTCACAACTATTTGTAAGGCCTCCCCAGATAGCCATTTTGCTTTTTTGCATTTCTTTTCCGTGGGGATGGTCTTGATCCCTATCTCCTTGTACAATGTCACGAACCTCCACTAATTGCCCCCAAAATACATCTTACTCAAGAAAATGTTTTTCTTAAACTATGTTAATGAAACTATGTATCTTGCTTGGAGATCTGTTTTCCTTCATGGCATGACACTTGTTTTATGAATACAGTATATCTTGCCCAGAGACAACTCTTCCCCAGTCATTGCCCCTTGTGCATATATGTATGTTGGGGGAAAGAAAACCCAGGTGCAACTCTCTCAGCCTTGAGGTGCTTCTTTATCTGTGATCAACAGCTTGCTAACAAGTATAAGATGCCTTGCTAAAAACTGGCAAGGGAGTGTCTTTTCTGTCCCCTTTTGATGTCTATGTCAGAAGGTTTCTTTCTCTTTTATACTTTAATAAAACTTTGCTACATAAAATCTCCAAGTAACCAAGCCTTCTTTCTGGCCCCAGATGGAAATCCTCTCCTCTGGAGGCCAAGAATCCCAGTGTCATCCACGGGTCATAGCCACAACATTTCACTATATACCCATACATTTTGTAGTAGATTTTTGTCTTCATTAACCACTTTCTTTACTCATCAGGCAGGTCAGAAACCTCCAAGTAATTCTGACTCCACTCTCCTCTCTCTTCACATTCAAGAAGATGGAGGATTCTGATGACATTGATTGCTAAATGTCTCTGGAATACAGACTTCACTGATAATGCCTATAAAAATATCCTAATTCAGGCTCCATCATATCTTGCCTGGACTATTGCAAAAGCCTGCTAGATGGTTTCCATGCATTGGACTGTGTTTCTGATTCTATACAGCTGCTTCAATGACTGTTTTTTCAGAGGAAAAAGACAGAGGAAGAAAAGGAGAACTTAACTATTGTCACTTCTATGCTTAAAAAGCATGACGATGTAATAGATTTATAATTTACTATTTTAAGCAGTAAAAGATCAAAAAGGAAAAGAAAAATAGGAACAAACAACCAAACGAAAACTTTAGCAAGAAATTAACAGCCTTTCTTAGTAAGACCCTATCTGCTTCTTGTGACATTATCTTTCCTTTCTAGTTATTCTCTGAGCCCCACTATCTTGGAATCCTCTCCTCATTCTTAGACCATTTTCTGTCATTTATTGCCTCCATGTTCCAGGACACAAATCTTCATTCTTCCTGGAATGGTCTTCTCTTGCTTTATTCACAAGTGCCTTTTTCTGTGATTCCTACAGTATATTGTATCAAAATTGTAACCTTTACTTCCTGTATGGTTTTTACAGTTGCTTAACTCATCAGCCTCCCCTCTAAAAATCTAGATTTCTGAGTTTCCATCATTGTTGAGTTGCCAGTGTCGGCCCAGCACCCAGCACACAGTAGATACTCAAAAGGAGCTTAATGCATGAATAAATCACTCTCTTAGGAGGTGCAGAGAAAAAAAAGAATAATATTTTTAAAGCCTAATTGTTGCAGAATAGAGGCATAGGTGAAGACACAGTCTCACAGACTTCCATCCCTTGTCAGAAGTCATGCATGGGAAAGTTCATAGGCTGACAGTGCTAGTAGGTAGGTTAACACAGCTGCTGCACAATTTTACCATCACTTTGGGCAGTTCACACCTGTGGAACCTACTTTGACATCATCTCTGTAGCTGAGTCAGACAGTTGAGAGAAGTCAAAACCAAGAGATGACTGTTTTAGTGACTCTTCCTGAACCACTCCAGAGTTTCTCTTTGGAGTTTTTCTCTCTCAGAAAATTTAACACAACAGCTGCACTATTAGGCCAGAACTGATTTTAGAGCTTTTATTTTTGTCCTGCTGTAATTCACATGGGCTTCCCTGGTGTCTCAGCGGTAAAGAATCTGCCTACCAATGCAGGAGACTCGAGTTCAATCCCTGTGTTGGAAAGACATCCTGGAGAAGGAAATGGCAACCCACTCCAGTATTCTTGCCTGGGATGTCCCATGGACAGAGAAGCCTGTTGGGCTACAGTTCATAGGGTTGCAAAAGAGTCAGATATGACTTGGTGACTAAAGAACACATGCCATTTTCTACTCCACACTTTCTGAGTAAATGTATCTCCAATTGAATTTCCTGAGGACTGTGAGGCATAATTTCTCTTAAGATATTTTGGCTTTTGTAGCACTCTGTTGGTTCCAGACACTCAGTAAGGTATTGCGAGGATGAATGTATCACTCCTGGTTGCTCTTCCCCCACTCCCCTGCACCCCCACGGTGCCTTGCTATGCTGTCCCACTTTCTCTTCTTGCAGGGATTGTTTCCATCATCACCCTAACCAGGCTGGCGTATGAGTGTTATATTTGTGTGATCCATGCCACAGTGGTCAGTTTTCCCCAGGCCTGGAGGACCATTCCTTGCATCTGGCTGTCCTCAATAGTGTGGTCAGGAGCATCTCTCCTGGGCTGGAACAACCACATCCCGGACATGCATGGACCAGGCTGCACTGGGGACTGGCCATCCAAGGACACCCGCCATTCCTCCTTTGTGCTTTTCTTGTTTCTTGGCTGCCTGATGGTGTCATTGCTCATTGTTGTGGCTATATTCTGTTTTCCATTCAAAATGTGAGTTGAAGACTATGAACACCCCTCCCTCAAACTGTCCTGGGTAGAAATCTTCCCTCAGAAGAGAATCATACTCTTCCCCTACAGCTGGTGCAGCTCTCGGGGACTTCCTGTTTGATAAAATTTTGCACGGTGAGTCACTGTCTAAAAAAAAATCAATGAGGAATTTACTCTCTCTACGTCACTCTCTAAACCAGAAAAAGGAAGGAAAAGTGTTCTGGATGGACACAATCAGCAACCCGCAAAACCCTACATTCTCAAGCATTCTGAGAGCTGAAAAACTCTCATAAAGGGGATTTCACACTTCCCATAAGTTTATTCACCGAATCTGTACTAGACAATGGTACAGATATTTTGTCTGGAAATCACTTTTTGAGTCATAAAAGAGAAGAACTCACCATGGCAGGTTTCTTGTTAAGTGCTAACAAGAAGGAAGTCTAAAGTAACAGACCTAGGCATGCTTCATATTCCAGTTTCTAACTTCAGTCACGTATGTTTTCCTTACTCATTGCCTTTTCCTACTCTTTTCTCTTCTCTCAGCAGAATTCTCTAGTCTCTTGCTCGATCTGCCAAACCTCTCTAGCTTTCACCTCTTTAAAATCACTTAATCACTTGTATTATTTTAAATCATGACCTGTTATTCTCAACTTTCATGTTCCAACATTTTTCATGCACATTCATTCTGAAAACAAAATCAAATCCCTGGTTCAATCCAACTATGTGTTTTCTCCATGACTGTAGTCAATAAGATAAGCTGGAGAAAAACCACATTGAATTCCCAGCATCTGTACTCAGTGAGCACTGAGACTTTCTGTTATTGTCTAGTAATCTTTGGCTCTCTGGATGATCAATTCTGTGTGTGTGTGTGTATGTTAAGTCACTTCAGTGGTGTCTAACTCTTGGTGACCCCCATGAACTGTAGACCCCCTGGCTCTTCTGTCTGAGGGATTTCCCAGGCAATAATACTGGAGTGGATTGCCATACCCTCCTCCAGGAGATCTTCCCAACCCAGGGATTGAACCCAAACCTCTATGTCTCCTGCATTGGCTGGCAAATTCTTTACCACTAGCACAAACTGGGAAGCCCAATCTGCTCCCTACTTAGTTACTATTGCTATTACAAATCATCAATTCTCAACTTACTCTCTTGTCCTACTATGCCCCACCTCATTTTTATGCTTCTTATTTGTTGGGCAAAATAAAGTAATTATCAAGAAATTCCTCAACTCCTTGCCTCCATGTTCAAACTCACTCTTAGACCTCACTCTTTAGTTGCAAGGTAATGGGAGAGATCTCTCAGGACCAATCTGATTCTAGATTCTTGTTTTCTTCCCCATCCCCATTCTCTGCCTCAGGGACCTCTCTCAAGTAATAATTTTCTCTTTTACTTATATCCTCAATTTCTCCCTTACTACGGGCTCAGTATCTTTAGCATGGTGGTGACGGTTTAGTCACTAAGTCATATCTGACTCTTGTGATCCCATGACAGGCTCCTCTATCCATGGTATTTTCCAGGCAAGAATACTGGAGTGGGTCGTCATTTCCTTCTCCAAACTCTAGCATATAACCATGCACATTTAATTCAAAATATATTCTCAACTCCCTCTAGCTTATCACTTTATTTTCCTCATCACTGTTAACTAAAAGAAAATTGATGCCACATAATCACTCAATAAACATTTATTTGACCAATATTTATCAAACATCTAAAATATATCAACTGCTTGCTGCTATGGGCTGAATATTTGTGCCCCTCAGATATTCAGTGTGATGGTATAGGAGATGGGGCCTTTGGTAGGTAAACAGGGACATACCAGAATGGGGTCATGAGGGTGGGGCCTTCGTGATGGTTCAGTGCCCTTATAAGAAGAAAAAGAAAAACCACTGTCATTCTCTCCCTCAACTGATAGGAGAATATAGAGTGAATGTGGCTATCTACAAGCCAAGAGAAGAGGCCTCAGAATGAAAACCTTACTGGCAACTTGATCTTAGACTTCCCAGTCTCCAAGTCTGTGAGAAATGAGTTTCTACTGTTTAAGCCACTCAGTAGTAATGTGTTATGGAAGCCCAAGCAAAGACAATTACTAATCACTGAGGGTACATAGTGAATAAGGTGGAGCCACAGCCTCAGAAAGTCTGCCATTTAGTAAATTCACGTTTGTTCCTCAACTCATTGCAAATTGGCGATTCCTTCTTCTACCACAGTCAGAAACAGCACTCATTAAGGTCATTGATGGTCTCTCACATGTTAGAGCCAATGGACACTTTTGAGGTTTGTATTTTTTTACCTTGGCATCTGTGGCATTGAGACTTGTGACATTGTTGACAGCTCCCACTTAATTGTGAGTTTCTGCTCTCAATGTTTCTAGGATCCCTTTCTCTGTTATTTTTGTTACTGACTCTCTGGCCCCATCTTCTTGTCTCATTCAAGGGCTTCTTTTCCTAGGGCCTTTTTATTCTTCCTTTCCTCTTAATCCATTCACTTTATACTGCCACCAGATTAATTGTTCTCAAGTGCAAATTTTCTTGTGTCACTACCCAGAATAAGTCCTTTAAGGGTTCCATTGCCTTCACAATTAAAAATAAGGCCCCTGAGCTGACTCTCAGGCCCTGCATGGACCATCTCATTTTTCACACACCAGTTTCATCCAGTCTCATTTTTTCCACACACCATCCCTTTAGCCACCTCAGGCTCCAGACAACTGTAGTATTTCTTGTCACCAGAAATTGACATGTTATTTTACCTCTTTGTCTTAGCCCATTTCCTTTCCTTGGAACATTTTGTCTTTCCTGCTTTTCTAAACTCCTCCTCACCTCAGAATGGCTGAGATCAGGATCTACTTGCTATTGCCTACCTCTGAATTGGTTATCTCTCTTGTATATTCCCACAGCCCTCACCAGTCACCTCCCTTGTGGCATGTATCACCTTTGGCAGCAGTATATTTATGTACTTGTCACCCTCGCCAAATAGTGAACTTCTCAAGAGAGACCCAGTCTTATTTTATTTCTACATACATGCAACAGGGACAAGCAACTATTCTTGGAAAGAGTGGAGAGGGCGATGGTACCCCACTCCAGCACTCTTGCCTGGAAAATCCCAAGGACGAGGGAGCCTGGTGGCTGCCGTCTGTGGGGTCGCACAGAGTCGGACATGACTGAAGCGACTTAGCAGCAGCAGCAGAGGGCATAGGAAGGAGAAGTGGTGAAAGTACAAAGAGGTATGACTGGGTCTCTGCTGCCATATCAGTAAACAAGTGTTAGGGGAAACACACTGACTGAAAGTGCCCACTTTGACCAGGCACCAAAGTAATCATTTCCATGAGTTATTTTATGACAGGAGGTCCCAATGAGGATCACGGAACTAACAAGCCACTACCAACCAGAAGAATTTGGGAGATGCCACATGTCCTACCACCTCCCAGAATCTTCCTCGCTGAAATGCATCTTGGCTGAGCAGTATGTGCACCCCTAGGAATGACCCCATGTCAGAGTGATTAGCCAGAGTCAACCTGGAAACTAATCCCACTGCCGAAACTGCAAGGCCTGTGACAGAGCAGTTCTCCTGTGTTCTTTTACCTTGCTGCTCTCTGCCCGGGCTTCCCTTCCCAATAAGATCTCTTGCTTTGTCAGCCCATGTCTCTGTGGACAATTCATTTCTGAGTGTTAAACAAGAGCCCACTCCCAGGCCCTGGAAGGGGTCCCCTTTCCTGCAACACAAGGATGTCAGAGTCACCAACAATTGCAGCCACCACACATTTATAATGCTAATAGGAGGAACTTCTGTTACCGAGTCCAAGATTGTTCTGCAAGCCTCGTGACATGTAAATAAATTGGGAGACAGGTTTTGGGATGAGGAATTAATGACTTTATTTTAAAAGCCAGGAGTCCCAAAAGATGGCATACTAATGTCCTAGAGAACCATCTTGCTGGGGTCGGGATGCTAGCTTCTTTTATAGAACAAAGAGTGGGGAGATGAGGAGGTAAAGTAAAAAGGGCATGTGTGTGTGTGTGTGTGTGTGTGTGAGAAGTCGCTTCAGTCGTGTGTTCAACTCTTTGCAACGCTATGGACTGTAGCCCACCAAGCTCCTCTGTCCCTGGCATTCTCCAAACAAGAATAACTGGAGTGGGTTGCCATGCCCTCCTCCAAGGGATCTTCCCAGCCCAGGGATTGAAACCATGTCTCTTATCTCTTCTGCATTGGCAGAAAGGTTCTTTACCACTAATACCACCTGGGAAGCCCCAAAAGGCCATAAGTTGCAAATATTTCCTGGTTTTAGCCAGACTCTGGGATGGGATGTGTAGGATATTCCCACTGACCATAATAATAATTCTAAGACCTACCAATAGAGGCTTGCACTTGTTAGGTAAAATTTTATTAAAATCAGAGTTTAATACATCAGAAAACATTTTATGTTTAGTAATGATAACAAATACAAAGTTAACAATTTATTTACAATTCTTACTGCACTATGCAGATTACATCCATTATCTTTGCAAAACTCCATGAAATAGATACTAATATTATTTTATTTATGGATTTATGAGCTAGGTTCAAAGGAGTTAAAATTTACTTGCTTCAGGACACTTTGATGCCTGGATTTGAACCTGGTTTGCTGTTGTATATTTTTACCAACTGATATGTAATCTTGATACAAGGAAAAAAACTCTTAACCTAATTAAAGGGACATTAGTAAGTACACTAAGCTGAAACTCTGCTAGGAAGGGCCTTGTCTGTCTCTGTTTCCCACAATATCCCCAGATTGTAGCATGAGTTGCCTTACTTCATAAGGGCTCATTGAATATTTGTGAAAAGAATTAATGTTCAAAATGCCTTAAAGAAACACATCTAGCTGCCTTCATGGAAGGTTCATGCAATTTGAAGCTATGGATATAATATGGCATTGAAAGAGAATTATATAGTAAAGTTAATAAAATTCTAATAAATAAAAGACATTAAATTCCAGGGTTAAGTACACTGAGTATTACCACCTAACTCCACATCAGCTAATAAGTAAAAAAGAACAACCCAAATTAAATTAATCCAATTTTCCTAAATGTCAATCCAGATTAAGGGCCAAACTTTTACTTAGTATTCAACTTTCTTTTCTCCCTGCCCAGTTTTAAAGAGCCCTCTTGCAGCTCTTATGTTTCTAACTGCTGAGATGCCAGACACTGGCTAAAGACCTGTCTGCAGTTGGGAGAGAAATATGTTTAAGATCCATTGTGATGTCACAGAAAGACAGGAACAGGCCAAGGAAAAAGTGACTTTTAACTCTTCTTCCATCATTTTTATCATCACTAATGATGAATCATTATCAGTGGGTGACAGTGACAGAACCAATCGGTCAAGTTCAATTCAGTTCAGTTCAGTCGCTCAGTCGTGTCCGACTCTTTGTGACCCCATGAACCACAGCACGCCAGGCCTCCCTGTCCAAGGTTGATGTAATCAAAGTTCATCCTTTATAGGACTGAATAACAGTAATGAAAGATGGGACTTAAGTCAGATGCTATTTAGACTATCATTATAAGGACCATTTTGGAATTCCCCATTCTATGTAATATTAACAGAACTTTTGTGATTCAGAAGGAAATCTGAACTGCTCTTGGACTCTTTGACCTCAGGAAATAATTGAGCAAGACAGATTTTTTAAATTCAGTGGTTGCTTTATACAATGGAAAATCACTTGTGGCACAAGGTGTGTATAAGGCACCATCAACTTCTAACATGTCAGAAATTTTCACTTCAAATACATATTTTTAAATGACTGAATTTTCCAAAGGACATAATATATTTCTCAAAAAAGAAAGAAAGAAAGAAAGAAAGAAAGAAATCCTTGGCAGTTAAAATGACTTTGTTTCATACACATGTGTGAAATTGCTAGAAAATCTCAGATTTTCTGTAATGTTGGGTCCTATTTAGTGTCATGTCAAATGTTTGCTCAATCAAACTTATCAAAGAGGCAATTCTAGGATGAAAAAGAAAATCAATTCCTTAATTTTATGTGAAACCAAAGACTGTTGCTCTATGTGTAACATGATAAAGAGGACCGACCTTCAGACAAAGTGTTGCTGAGTAACCTCTAGAAGATACCATTGCAAAGAAACACACAAGGGTTTCGCTGGTGGCTCAGATGGTTAAAAGCAACACACACACAAATGATGAATTTCAAGGTGATCAAAATTTATAGGTAATCATACATTAGCAGTGGATGTACATGGTCAAGCTGGTGTTGATGGAAGATAGACGTCTCCATCTATTTCATTTAAAATATGAACATGGTAGGATTAGCCTCTCCTCCTAGTGATTTCTCATAATTTTCCAAGAATTCTAGATTTAGAAAAAAGATTCCAGCAGAAACCAAACAAAGCGACATTTGAAGGAGAATGAAAGTAACTGTAGGACTGTATTCATGAAATGTGTTATTTAATCTTCATTGCTTTTCAATAAATCCGCTGCATAAATGGTGGTCAGAGCTACTGAAGAGGCCGTTTTTTCATAGTCATTATTTAGACTAAACATGGATTGTTAGGACTCAAGGATTTCTTTGACAATGTAGGAAAGTAAGTGAGTCGTTTCATTTCCTAATTTTTATTTCTTACATGACTATTCTAGTGGTGTTGCATCTTCATAATCAATCACACTTGGAAGAAAGTGAAGTCGCTCAGTCGTGCCTGACTCTGCGACCCCATGGATAGTAAGTAGCCTGCACCAAGCTCCTCCGTCCATGGAATTTTCAAGGCAAGAGTCCTGGAGTGGGTTGCCATTTCCTTCTCCAGGGAATCTTCCCAACTCAGGGATCGAACCCAGGCCTCTCACATTGTAGACAGACGCTTTACCGTCTGAGTCACCACTTGAAAGACTGCCAAATGACTCAATTGAACTATTAAAGAAGGAAGAACCAAAAAAAGTATTCACTAAATGAACTTTTTTGCTTTGTTTTTGAAGAAACAGGTTTATTTTTTGTTTTCTCTGAATTGTTCTTTATTCCTGTATTTCTAAATCATTTAATACATACCATGTTCATATTTGAAATGAAATACATGGAGACATCTATCTTCCATCAACACCAGCTTTACCATGTACATCTACTGCTAATGTATGATTACCTATAAATCTTGATCACCTTGAAATTCATCATATTAAGTTAAGTTATAACAACCTAAGAGCATGTGTAACAATAAAGACAAATTCCAACTGTCAGTGCAAATGAGAATGTCTATATAATCTAGAAAAGACAAAAGTTCTCCGCATAAAAATTTAAGTTGTCTGGTTGCATACATTTCTTTAAAATTGAGTAATATAGCTTGAAGGTATTTGGTGGAGATTTTAGGACGAAAAAAAAAAACTTTTCCAGGCCTTGTTTTAATTGCCAGTGATTCTGAAACTTTAGTATTTCTGTGAAAATTACTGACATTCTCAAAAGAAATGTAAAAGTGCATGATTTGGAAGAATAATTATTTCCTGTAAGATAATTAATGCATTTAACAAAGTATATCCAATGATTTAGAAATAATATAGAAGCCCAGAGATGTTAAAAAACATGTCCAGTGTCACACGTTTAGTTTATATTGAATCTTGGACCAGAGCTTTGCTTTTCTGATTCCCAATCTAGTGTTCTAAATGGACTTTTATTAAACATCAAGTTTATCCTTGGTTTTGCAGTGTATAAAGAATGTTATTAAGTTGCTTCTGAAATGGAATAAACATGGCTTCATCTTTCTATGAAACTGTTTCCACCTTTAAGTATATATATATTTAATTTATAAGGCTCTTCCTATCCTTCACTTAGTATGGCTTTAGTAGCCTTAAATATGGTTAAAATAGTATGTTTTATATTATGATTTTTACCACAAAATATTTTTAATTAAAAAAATAAATTTTAAAAATCCTCAGAGGGTATTACTGGCATTTGAAGACTGGGAAATAAAACTGATTCATTTTGAACTCTTGAGAAAGCCCCCTTTGTTTATTTATACTTCTAGTTTTAGCAAGAAAATCTGAGCCCTGTGTTTGAGTAAGGTTCATCCAAGTGATGAAAAGTACAATTAATACTAATCCATTAGGCAAATTGTGACTTTTGGTCTCAAGCGTTAAGTCAATCCTATCATGATTTCTATTAAGTCCTTTACAGAAAAGTATGATCGTGACTTCTTGAGGTCTCTAGGGCCTTACTTTTTGAGAAGTGAAAGAGATCTTAATCATTGTGCTTTTATATTTAGAATGATCCGACCTAACAATAGTGCCGTGGGAAAACTGCATTTTACAACTGAAAGTGATGGGTTATTTTTTCAATAATTACAATAAACTTGCAGAGAAATTCTACACTGAATTTGATTATAAGCTGATAAATATCTTCCATTAGTGAATTAAATGATAATGGAAACATGATTTTGTTCCTGTTTTGGTTACAGAGAAATCAAATATTTGCTACTTCAGTATCTTTTTATCACTTGCTAGTGACATTGGGAATTTGTTCTAGTGACTCCAAGAAATTTACAGGGAACCATGGCCTGTATTCTGGAAGTAAGTGACCCACTCCGATGGTCTTCTCAAGTAGTTCAGGGGTCTCGGTGATTTGTAGCGCATAAGCAGGTAGGTACCACTGACAGCTATCAGAGTTCCAAAGAGAAAAAGTCCTCTATTTATCACCTGTGAAAAGAGTAAGAACTTTCCTTTTATTTGTTCAGAGATTAAAATCTTGAAAATAGACTCTATTCTTAAACAGCATTGTTTACTTTCCTATTTATTCTTCAATGTGAAACAGATTTCACTTCATGACCACTAGGTGAAGTCCTGCAATGGCTGGTAATTTGAAGCTTCCTGCCTTCCTCTCTCTCTCCTCTCTCTTCCCAGAAATTCCTGAATCCACGTGTTCTGTATAAAGAATTCTTAGCATTCAGTCTTTGCCCAGCCACAAAGAAATCCACAATTGAAAAAAAAAAAAAAAGAACTATGAACTCTGTCTTGGAAGAAGCCACAAGTGATTCAGTCACTGCTCAGACCCTGCAGGAAGTGTCCCTAAGAAGAGTGATGGGTCCAGTGAACCTCTGTGACTTGGAAAATGTATAAAAACTTGGGCACCTTCACCGTCTACAGTCTATCAACCATACAAGCTGAGGAGTCCAGCCTGGGTTGTGTGCATTCCCGTATCATCCCGGCCTCTAACATTACACCCATGGTCCTACATTTAACTGCCTATTGCTATCTCTTTCCCTTTGGACTTTTAACTTTTTGAGGGCAGGGACTTTATTTTATTCATCTCGGTATGAATAAATCTCGATTCATTCCAATCTAGTCTCTATACAGCAAAGTAATCTTTCTAAAATCCACACCTAAGACTTCAAGTCTCCTTTGTCTTCCGATTTTCCTTAAAATAATATTCATGATGTTTCGGGTGCTACTTGCCATTCCAGCTCCTTCTCTTGTCATTCTCACACATATGAGCTTCTTCCAGCTCCACCGAATATTTGCCACTCTGAATGTCTGAGAGGTTTTGTCAACCTCCACCCTCCTTCCCCGAGTCTATGGCCATTCCCCTCCAGGGCAGTGCCTCTCCACTGCAGGTGTCCATTTACTGTACTAGTCTCTGAGCTATACAAAGGGTAGGGGCTGCCTCATGTTCATCACCATGGCTAGCTCAGTGTCTACGTACTAAATAGAATTATTTATTTAGTGAATGAAGTTGTGACATTTCCACAGTGGAAGATCAGGAATCTGAATCTCCATATATGGCATCTGTGAGTCGACTGCCCAGAATTAATGTGGTATAGCATTTCATTGGAATTAGATTGTGTTTTATAAGTGATTTGACTTTGTCCATTTTTTTTAAGTTAAAATCATAGAAATCTCAGCATTGGAGGGAATTTCCTTGCATTCCCATCTTAAGTCATTGACAATCACTACAATACTTAGATGTTTTTCTCAAAGAACAAATATAATTTTGTATTACCTGTTTTGTTTTTTTCAGAAATAGAATCATTTGTACTTGTTGTTCAGTTGCTAAGTTGTGCCTGACTCTTTGCAACCCCATGGACTGCAACACGCCAGGCTTCTCTGTCCTTCACTATCTCCAAGAGTTTGCTCAAACTGAAGTCCATTGAGTCAGTGACGCCATCCAACCATCTCACCCTCTGTCACCCTCTTCTCCTCCTACTCTCAATCTTTTCCAGCATCAGGGTCTTTTCTAATGAGTCAGCTTGTCACATCAGGTGGTCAAAGTATTGGAGCTTCAGCTTCAGCAACAGGCCTTCCAAAGAATATTCAAACCAGTCAATCCTAAAGGATTTTGCCCAATTTTATAAATTAAACCCATACGAGTATTGCATGAAGTCAACTGCTAAATAAAAGTAAAAGGTCATGCTGCTAAAATAAAAAGTTTAGAAATATCAGCATCAGTTTCTTTTTTGAATTTCTTCTCTTCAAGAGTTGCCTCTTAAGAGGGAATGGGAGTTGCCTCTTAAGAGGGAATGGGAGTTGCCTCTTCTTTGTAATTTTGTTCATTAGGCATTCTGTCACCGGGGTAGCCAGGACATTTTTTATTGGAAGGCAAACACTTGGTGTCTATTTCATTATTTCCATATTTGTCTGAGGTAAACATAACCATAACACTGTAAACTTCAACATATCAAATTACAAGCAAGTGTAACTTGTTCCCACCTTTTTCTGCCAGTACCAATGCAGCAAAGCTTCATGGTATCTTATTCTGGAAAAGGTGACCTATAAAAGTTTAAAAAGTATTCTTAAGTATTCTATAGTGACTCAACAGAAGATTGAAATGAGGAGAAGTCTTAAATCCAGACCTTACCATGGTGTAAAGAGGAATAAAGGTAGACGGCATAATAGCATGAAGAAGTCTCTCTATGTTCTTTTGGAAGATGAACCACCTTGAGTTGACATGTGCTCGCATCTGTAATAATGTAAGGAGTCTCAAAGGATATCTTGTAAAACATATCTTTGTTTACTACAACTTATGATCACTCTTCATTCCCATTCACCACAAAGCCAGACTCAAAGTAGTCCAATAAATTCATGCTTCCTATCCATTTCAGTCATTTTCTTTTCAGCCAGTGTCACAGGACAGTAACTTGAAAAGGTACAGGAATTATGCAAAACCTGTTAGAACTCTATTTTGCTCGAGGGTCAATTCTATTTCAGCAAGTGTTTGCATGAATCTGTGAGTTGTCTGTGAGCCCAAAGATTTGATTAATTTCTGTTATTTTCTGGTCAGTTTGCAACATTATTTTGGCAAGAAGAGATCTGTTCAAAGCTATGCCTCTAGGTTTAGTCCATATTCAAGATAAATCTTATGTTATAATTGTCTTGTTTTAAAGACAAGACAAGATATCTCAGTGAGAATTCCAGAAGCTTACAGAAGCTTACCTCCACCACATATGAAAAAATTCTGCTTAAGTTGAAATCTACTTTATTTATTTCTGTCTTCAGGAGAGATGGAAAATAGCTACACTCTTTCTAAAAATTTATCTTGTAAAATTTTTCATTTGATTGAAAAACTATAACCATAGTCATTTACTGTGAGTTTTCATGTGACTGGCTCAAAATGGAATTGTGGTTTTCTTCTGAGTATTAATCTATTGACTGTGAATTTCTTTGGTGTTGCATATTTCTTTCAGTACAAAAACCCCCAAAGACTATTTAATGCTACTGTAAGTTCACAGCTTATAATGTTAAGAATGGAAAAGTTGTTCAATGTCTCTTAAAATTTCCAAATATATTAACTCATATCAAAAATATTTTTTCATTAAAACAGTGTATTATTAACTCTACTAAATGTCTAAGGCTTGAGCTTATGAATGATCAGATACTGAAACCAGACACTTTTTCATTTTTGTTACCTTCTAAATGTCCCTGAAATACAGGTGAAGATGGTGTGTGGGGGTCATTATCACTGTCTCTGCCTTCATATCTCAGCCATGTAAAAAGGAATGCTCTGTGTGTGTGTGTGTGTGTGTGTGTGTGTGTTTTCTTTTTGCACCTATTCTTGCACAGCATGCATGAGATGGGGTTGGAACAAAGAAAAATTAAAGAATGTTTATTAGAATATCAGTGCATAATCTTATTGAAAAGAACGAAACCTTCTCACTTACCTCTATATAATTGTACATGGATAGCTCTGAAATTGCGTGGTCATCTGGAATTCTAAATCTTGAGAATTCTGGAAGACACATACCTAGAATCCAAGTTAAATAAAATATCTTTCCCAAAACAGTCTGTAAAAAAATGGGCTGAACTCTATACAGTTCAAATTAAATGGTGTATACTCTACCAGTGTTCTCTCTGACCTTATAAAGCTATGGACAACAAAGCTGTATGAACAAAAATCTATGAAGATTGAGTAATAACATATGGACATTTCCCATCACCTATAGTTTAATAAAATTATGATAAAGACTATGAAATGTACTTGATTAGTAAATCATTATTTTTTACTTCACAAATGAAAAGCAGTTCGTATAAATGACTTTAAAGTGATTCAAAATCCTTAGATGTTGCTACCCTCTTTTTTGTTCTTCCTTGGTACCCCATGTAGATTTGTTTCATTTGAACCTAAGTCACCTGGCTTCCCTGGTGGCTCAGACAGTAAAGTGTCTGCCTGCAATGCAGGAGACCCGGGGTTTGATTCTTGGGTCAGGAAGATCCCCTGGAGAAGGAAATGGCAATCCACTCCAGCACTGTTGCCTGGAAAATCCCATGGACGGAGGAGCCTGATAGGCTACAGTCCATGGGGTTGCAAAGAGTCGCACACAACTGAGCGACTTCACTTCGCTTCACCTGTTTCTGTAGTGTGGTGGTTATCACGTTCACCTCACAAGTGAAATGTCCCTGATTCTAAACCAGGCAGAAATAGTCTTCTCTTTGGGCTTCCCTAGTGACTTAGACAGTAAAGAGTCTGCCTGCAATGTAGGAGACCTGGGATTGATCCCTGAGTCAGGAAGATCCCCTGGAGAAGGGAATAGCTATCTGCTTCAGTATTCTTACCTGGGAAACCCCATGGACAGAGGAGCCTGGAAGGCTACAGTTATGAGGTCACAAAAAGTCAGACATGACTGAGCAACTAACACTCACCTCAGCTCACCTTGTTAGCTTAAACATCAGCTCCTCCATTATTCTCTTATCTCTCAGAGGAAAGCCCCATGTTTTACTCATGTTTGAAAACTTAAACTGGTATATGGTAAATACTGAATAAATATTTTATAAAGTATTGGTATAACTTCACAGGGCCAAACAACTCCCATTTTTGGGAAGCCATTTCTAAAGTCTCAGAGTGCACATGAGTACAAGGCCCAGCTTCATCACTTTCTAGCTACTTGGCTTTGGGCAAGTTACTTAAGCTTAAATTTCCTAAGTTGTATACCAGGCACACAAATAGTACCTATGCCCATTGTTTTTCATGAGATAATGCATTTAGAAGACATTGCAAGATTCCCCAACACATGTTACATGTTCAGTGATGTTAGTTATTAGTGTGACAATTAGTTTTATCTATGTCTTATAACCAAAACCAATATTGACAGTATGTTCTGTTATATAAGCTCTCAATCTATCTCCAACACTGTCATCACATGCTAACCAATCACACAAGGGCTAAGAAGGGAGGAAAAAGAATACCTCTGGATCCTGAGCATCTGAGATAACTGGGAAAGAAAGTAAGAAATCCAGAAGAAATTTACCTAGAATCCATAATCTTCTCAGATTCAGATAACATAGTGTCCACTGACACCCTATAACACTCAAAATTTCTTTTACTCTGAGCTTACTTTATTTCAGCCTTTTTTAAACTTTTTTTTTTTTTCTTGAGGGATAGCCGATGTACCATGTCCCAGAAGGTACAATGGTAAAGAATCCACCTGCCAATGCTGGAGATCCTTGAGATTGGGGTTCGATCCCTGGGTTGGAAAGAGCCCGGGAGTAGGAAGTTGTGACCCACTTTGAAAGTCCATGGACAAAGGAGCGTGGCAGGCTACAGTTCTTGGAGTTGCAAAAGAGTTGAACACTACTGAGCCCACACAAACAGTCACAGTCACATTACATGAGTTACAGGGGTATAACAGAGTGATTCACAATTTTTAAACGTTATTCTCCATTTATAGTTATTATAAAATATTGGTTATATTCCTTGTGTTGTACAGTATATCCTTGTAGCTTATTTATTTTATACCTCATAGTTTTCCCCTCACTTTACCCTTTTATCCACTAGTAACCACTAGCTTGTATCTGTGAATCAGGCTTAAAAAAAAAATGCTTTACACAAGTCATTTGATTTAACCCTCACAGCTTTCTGAAGTTGGTATTATCCCCACTTTATTGATGGAAAAAAAAATTGAGACTTTAAAAAGATAAAGTCACTTGTTCAAGGTCACAGGGCTAATAAGTTGGCAAGTCAAGACGAGAATCTGGAGAAAACAAGAAGGTGGAGGAGTAGGTGGGCATGGAGTACAACTCTCTCCACGGATACATCAGGAATGCACCTTCAGACACAGAAGTGCGTGCAGAACACTAGTTGAGTGTGGACAGGAGGACCTGGCCAGAGGAAAAGAATATATAGAACCAAGCAAGACTTGGTAAGATGAAGGAACTAGGGGAAAAGACAGGAATGTTAGTAGGACTGGACCTGCCCTCAGTGGGTGGGGCACTGAAGCCGGGGTCTGATCCCCACATCGGGGCAATTGTCTGAGTCAAAGGAGAAACATTTAAGGCTGAGAGTGAAACAGCTAATCTGTGGCAGCCTAAATGGAATGAGAATCAGACAGTCCTTGCTGCAGTCGTACATACCTCGGAGAGGGACACAGGTCTCCTGGAAGGCGCAGTGGCTGGGAGCTGAAGTTTAGGGATTGTGGAGCAATCCCAGGGTGAGGGCTGCTGTTGACTGTGGAAAGACAGATCAAGGGGATATGAGGGAGGAGACTGTGGTGGGAAATGTCTGTGGAGGAAAGCCAGGCAGCCATGGAAGCAAGGCGATACTGCTGAGTCACATGTAGGGTGTGGAGCCATCACCACAGACTCTCTCCACACACCAGCATTAGCAGCTGAACAATAGAGAGGCTGGCACATCGAGAGGCTGGTGCATCAAGCGCCTGACACAATTAACTACAGAGCAGGACTCCACTCAAGGAGCTCCTTTAAGTGACTGATGTGCCGCTGATCTACAAGTAGGATCCCAGCCACGGGGGCCCCTCTATGTACCTGATGCATGGAACAAGAGAGAAGGACCCCAGACAAGGGAGCCCTCTAAGTGCCTGAATGGACAGAGCTACAGAGAAAGACTGGCCAAAGAGGCCTACTGATCGTCAGCTACTAGAGGCTCGAAACAAGACTGTTAGGGCCATAACTCCTATGGCGGAGGAAGTCCATGTCCCTGCACACTTGGTGCTGCCAGGGTCCCCACAAGCCCAGCAGCTGCACCACCTTCACACTCAACTCTCACTGGAGCAGAGCTGCCACAGGCAAAAAAAGTCTTAAGTCTATGGGCTCAGGGTCACTTTGGTTGTGTCTGAGTCTTTGTGACCCTGTAGACTGTGGCCTGCTGGGCTTCTCTGTCAGGAAGCGGGGTTCTTCAGGCAATACTGGAGTGTATTGGCCAGTACTGGTTGCCATACCCTTCTAGAGCACTATAGTTCCTGCTGCCCCAGCCACCAACTCCTCTGAGTACCTGGTGCTGCCAGAACCCCTGTGACCCAAGCAGATGCACCATCTCCACTCCTGCCCATCACAGGGGCAAACCCAAGTCCTCCAGGGCAGACTTGGGAGCAAACCCCAGTGGATGACCCACATGCAGAGGTGGAACTAAAACCACAATTGAAACCCAGGGGCAGTGTGGCTAAGGAAGAAGACCCAAAACCTTCCCACAAGCTGTACAAGTTGCGGATTAAATCCACACGATCAACTAGACAGAATCTGTGTCTAGGGAATACATAAAAGGTCAGCGAGAGCTCCCACAAAAGAAAACACACTAGTTCTGATAGCTGTGGACACTGGAGGCAAGAACACAAGGAGCAGGACTAGATTAGAATCTGAGCTGCCCCCACAGCAGGTCCAGAGATGAGCACAGTGTTGGAGGTCATCCTAGGGAGGTGAGGTGGACTGTGACTCCCAGTGAGGGAAAGGACTCTGACAGCAGTAACTCAAGAAAAACATTTATTATTCTTATGTTTTGATTTGTTGTGTAGATTCTTTTGGATCTTTTTTCTTTGTTTTTCCTCCACCACCATCCCTTCTGTTGTAGTTGTCAATTTAATTGGCACTATGAAATCTAATTAAGCTTTTGAGCTTTTTTTTCTTTTTCTATGTCACATTTTTTATTGTTATAAACCTCTGCCTCTATGCTGGGCTTTTGCAGTTCTGTGGAGTCCCCCCCCCCCCACACACACACACACTTTTTTTCTTCTTTTCTCTTATTTTTAATTTTAATTTTTTAAAACTATTATTATTTTTTCTACATTTTTCCTTTGTTTGCTTTTCCTACTATTCTTTTCTCCTTACAGTTAATCTTGAATGTATATAAATCTTCTTTATATACCTCCATTTAGCTTTGCATATCTATTCTTTCTTTCTTTTCTTTCCTCTCAACATATTTGTTAGTTTTATTTTTATTGCTTTATTCCCCAATTGGCACCTTGCCTTAGTTTTGTTTTCCACTTTGTGCTTTAGTTAGTTTTGTTCTTGTAGATATAATTTTTTATTTCATCTGTTCGCAGGGTCAATCTACTCTATTTTTGTTGGACTGTTTGACTTTGCTTATGGGTGTATATGTATATGTGTATATTCCACTATTTTAATTATTATTTGCCTGATTTTGTAACTGCCATTTGTCTGAGGTTCATCTATGGTTTCTTGTTTTCAGATATTTGCTTTAATCTCACTTAATGCCATAACAAACCACTTATGGAAACTTTATTCCTGACCAGAGATCAAGCGTTGAGCCTTTGGAGTGGGAGCACTGACTTCAAGACCCTAGACTACCAGAGAACTAACCCTAGGAAGTATCAAATAGTGAGAACTCACACAAAGGAATACACTTGAATACACTACCCAGCATCACCCAACCACTAGGAGCACCCTGTGCAGGACACCTCATCCAAATGGCAAACAAAACAAAAGTACACACCCAATCATCAGCAGACAGGATTACCACCTCACTCAGCCTTGCCCATCAGAGGAAAAACAAACAAACAAACAAGAAAAATTCAGCACAAATCTCACCCTATACAAAGCTTACACAAACCACTGGACCAAACTTAGGAGGGCAGAAACCAAAAGGAAGAAAGAATTAAACCTTGAAACCTGGGAAAAGGAGACCTCAAACACAATGCGTTTGAAAAAATAGTCAAAAGGCAGAGAAATATTATACAAATGAAGGAACAAACTAGAAACACAGAGTCCAAATAAATGAAGAGGAAATAGGCAAACTATCTGGAAAAGAATTCAGAATAATGATAGTAAAGATGATCAAAAACCTTGAAAACAAAATGGAGAAAATGCAAGAATCAATGAATAAAAACCTAGAAGAATTAAAGAATAAACATACAGAGACAACACAATTACATAAGTTAAAAATAGTCTAGAAGGAATAAATAGCAGATTATCTGAAGCAGAAGAGTGAATCAATGAGTTAGAAGATAAAATGGTAGAAATAACTTTTGAAGAGAAGAATAAAATAAAAAGAATGACAAGAACTGAGGATAGTCTCAGAGACCTCTGGGACAATATCAAATGCACCAACATTTGAATTACAGAGGTCCCAGAAGAAGGAGAGGAAAAGAAAGAGTATGAGAAATTTTTTTTTAAGAGATTATAGTTGAAAATTTCCCCAACATGGCAAAGGAAATAGTCAGTCAAGTCCAAGAGGCACAAAGAGTCCCATACAGGATAAACCCGAGGAGAAACACCCCAGACACATACTAATCAAACTAACAAGACTAAACACAAAGAAAGAACATTAAAAGCAACATAGGAGAAGCAACAAGTAACATACAAGGAAAACCCCACACACTTAACAGCTGATCTTTCAGCAGAAACTCTGCAGGCCAGAAGGGAATGGCAGGATATATTTAAAGTATTGAAAGGGAAAAATCTACAACCAAGATTACAGTACCCAGCAAGGATATGATTCGGAACTGATGGAGAAATAAAAAGCTTTTCAGACAAGTAAAAGTTAAGAGAATTCAGTACCACCAGACCAGCTTTACAACAATATTAAAGGGACTTATATAGTCAAGAAATAAAAGAGAAGAAAAAAGATCTACAAAATAAACCCCAAACAATTAAGAAAATGGCAATAGGAACATAATATCAATACTTACTTTAAATGTAAATAGATTAAACGATTCAACCAAAAGACACATATTGGCTGAATAGATGCAAAAACAAAACCCATATATATATGCTGTCTACAAGAAACTCACTTCAGACCTAAAAACACATAGACTGAAAGTGAAAGGATGAAAAAATATATTCCATGCAAAAGGGAAGCAAAAGAAACCTGGAGTAGCAGTCCTCATATCAGACAAAATAGACCTTAAAATAAGGAAGATTACAAGAGGTAAGGAAGGACACTACATAATGATCAGGGGATCAATCCAAGAGAAAAATGTAATGATTGTAAATATCTATGCACCCAACATAGGAGCACCTCAATACATAAGACAAACACTAATAGACATAAAAGGAGAAATTGATAGTAACACAATACTAGCAGGAGACTTTAACACCCCCTCACACCAATAGACAAACCAAAAAACCAGAAAATTAATAAGGAAACACAAGTCTTAAATGATACATTAGATGAGATGTATCTCATTGATATCTTTAGGACATTCCATCCAAATGCAGAAGGCTATAGCAGCAGCAGCAGCATACCTTCTTCTTAAGTGCACATGGAACATTCTCCAGGACAGACTACATCTTGGGTCACAAGTCAAACCTCAGTAAATTTAAGAAAACTGAAGTCATATCAAGCATCTTTTCTGACTACAATGCTATGAGACAAGATATCAATTACAAGAAAAAAACCGTAAGAAACACAAACATATAAAGATTAAACAACATGTCTCTAAATAACCAATAGGCTACTGAAGAAATCAAAAGGGAAATCAAAAAATTTCTAGACACAAATGACAATGAAAAATGACAACTCAAAACTTGTGGGATGCAGCAAAAGCAGTCCTAAATTTATAGCAATGCAATCCTACCGCAAGAAAGAAGAAAACCATTGAGTAGACAACCTAACTTTACACCTAAAACAACTGGAAAAAGAAGAATAAAACCCTAAAATTAGTAGAAGAAATCATAAAGATCCAAGCAGAAATAAGTGAAAAAGAAACGAAAGAAACAACAGTAAAAATTAATAAAACTGAAAGCTGGTTCTTTGAGAAGATAAAATTGACAAAACTTTAGCCAGACTCATCAAGATAAAAAAGAGAGAAGAATCAAATCAACAAAATTGGAAATGAAAAAGAAGAGGTTACAACAGAAAAAGCAGAAATACAAAGGATTTTTAAGAGATTATAGTTGAAAATTTCCCCAACATGGCAAAGGAAATAGTCAATCCAGTCCAAGAGACACAAAGAGTCCCATACAGGATAAACCTGAGGAGAAACACCCCAGACACATACTAATCAAACTAACAAGACTAAACACAAAAAAAGTATATTAAATCAAAAATAGATACAAAATAGATACAAAAATCCTCAACAAAACTTTAGCAAACAGAATTTAGCAACATCATTTTTGATGTTTCTTTTGCTCATACACCATGATCAAGTTGGGTTTATTCCAGGGATGCAAGGATTCTTCAATATATGCAAATCAATCAATGTGGTACACCATGTTAACAAATTGAAAGATAAAAACTATATGATAATCTCAACAGATGCAGACAAAAGACTTTGACAAAATTCAGCATCCATTTCTGATTAAAACTCCTCAAAAAAAATGGGCAGAGAAGGAATCTACCTCAAAACAGTAAAGGCCATATATATAAATCTACAGCAAAAATTATTCTCAGTGGTGAAAAACTGAAAGCATTCCCCCTAAGATCAGGAACAAGACAAGGGTATTCACTTTCACTGCGCTTATTCACATAGTTCTGGAAGTCCTAGCTATAGCCATCAGAGACGGGAAACAAAAAGAATTCAGATTGGAAAAGAAGAAGTAAAGTTTTCACTGTTTGCAGATGACATAATACTGTACATAGAAAACCCTAAAGGTAGTATAAGAAAATTACTAGAGCTAATCAGTGAATTTAGCAAAGTTTCAGGATACAAAATCAATACACAGAAATCATTTGCATTTCTGTATACTAACAACAAAAAATCAGAAAGAGAAATTAAGGAATCAACCCCATTCACCACTGCAACTTAAAGAATTAAATATCTAGGAATAAACTTACCTAAGGAGACCAAAGAACTGTACACAGAAAATTATAAGACACTAATCAAAGAGATCAAAGACAAAATAAACAGGTGGACAGATATTCCGTGTTCTTTGGTAGGAAGAATCAATATTGTGAAAATGATTATATTACCAAGTGCAATCTACATGTTCAATGTGATCCCTATGAAATTACCAAAGGCATTTTTCACAGAATTAGAACCAACAATTTCACAGTTCATATGGAAACACAAAAGACCCCAAGTAGCCAAAGCAATCTTGAGAAAGAAGAATGGACCTGGAGGAAGCAACCTTCCTGACTTCAGATTATACTGCAAAGCTACCATCATCAAGACAGTATGGTACCAGCACAAAAACAGAAATATAGACCAATGGAGCAAGATAGAAAGGCAAGAAATAAACCCATGCACCTATGGGTACCTCATTTTTGACAAAGGAGGCAAGAATATACAATGGGGCAAAGACAGCCTCTTCAATAAATGGTTCTGGGAAAACAGGACAGCTACCTGTTAAAGAATGAAATTAGGAAACTTCCTAATACCAAACACAAAGGTAAACTAAAAATGGATTAAAGACCTAAATGTGAGACCAGAAACTATAAAACTTTTAGGGGAAAACATAGGCAGAACAGTCGATGACATAAATCAAAGCAAGATCCTCTATGACCCACCTCCTAGAATAGTGGAAATAAAAACAAAAGTAAACAAGTGGGACCTGATTAAACTTAAAGGATTTTGCAAAGCAAAGGAAACCACAAGTAAGGTGAAAAGACAACCCTCAGAATGGGAGAAAATAATAAACAGCAAATGAAACAACTGACAAAGGATTAATTCCTAAAATATACAAGCAGCTCATACAACTCAATGCCAGAAAAACACATAACCCAATCAAAAAGTGAGAGAAAGACCTAAACAGACATTTTTCCAAACAAGACATGTAGATGGCTAAGAAACACATGAAAAGATGCTCAACATAGCTTACTATTAGAGAAATGCAAATCAAAACTATAATGAGATATCACCTCACTCCAGTCATAATGGCCATCATCAAAAAGTCTACAAACAATAAATGCTGGAGAGGGTGTGGAGAAAAGAAAATGCTTTTGCACCGTTGGTGGGAATGTAAATTGATACAGCCGCTGTGGAAGACAGTATGGAGATTCCTTAAAAAACTAGAATAAAACCACCATATGATCCAGCAATCCAACTCCTAGGCATATATCCCGAGGAAACCAAAATTGGAAAAGACACATGTATCTCCTTATTCATTATAGCACTGTTTACAATGGCCAGAACATGGAAGCAACCTAGATGTCCATCGACAGAGGAATGGATCAAGAAGTTGTTGTACATATACACAATGGAATATTATTCAACCATAAAAGGAACACATTTGAGTCAGTTCTGATGAGGTGGATGAACCTGGAACCTATTATACAGAGTGAAGTGAGTCAGAAAGAGAAATAAATATCATATTCTAATGTATATACAGAATCTAGAAAAATGGTACTGAAGAATTTATTAACAGGATAGCAGTGGAGAAACAAACAGAGAATAGACTTATGGACATGGGGAGAGGGAAGGAGAGGGTGAAATGTATGGAAAGAGTAACATGTAAACTTACATTACCATATGCAAAAGAGATAGCCAATGGGAATTTGCTGTATGGCTCAGGAAACTCAAACAGGGGCTCTGTATCAATCTAGAGGGGTGGAATCGGGTGGGAGATGGGAGGAAGGTTCAAAAGGGAGGGGATATATGTATACCTATGGCTGATTCATGTTGAAGTTTGACAGAAAACAACAGAATTCTGTAAAGCAATGATCCTTTAATAAAAAAAGAAATTAAAAAAGGCTGGAATCTGGGTGTAGATTCAAAATTGGTTCTTTAAATAGTCTCTTATCTGCCACAGGTTTAATTTCAGAGGTGACCTTTGAGAGCATGTGGAGCTGAGAAGCAGTAAAAGTTATCCAGTTCTATTGTTTTCAATTTCTCTTACAAATGAAAATTATGTACATTTAACTTATTTTCAGAGTTATATATAAAAATTTAAAACTTCAGTACTTGTAAAATTATTTGTGGAATTCATTTTAATCAAAAGGTAAATGGAAGTATTATATGTAAACTTTGACAAAGCAAAACACAAGAAAATGCTGGAGCTTCCAAAGGTGTTCTGAGGGCAAGCTGTAGAGAATATAGGCTTGGGTGTTAACTAGACTGAGAGGGAGATAAAGGGGTATGTGTGCATGCTAAGTAGTTTCAGTTATGTCTGACCACATGGACTGTAGCCTCGCCAGGCTCCTCTGTCCATGGAGTTCTCCAGGCAAGAGTACTGGAGTAGGTAGCCATTCCCTTCTCCAGGATCTTCCTGACCCAGGGATCAAACCAGGGTCTCCTGCATTGCAGGTGGATTTTTTTTTGCCATCTTAGCCATCAGGGAAGCTCAGAAAGGAGTACACCTTCACCAAACTTTGGTACTCAGAACTTTTTTTCTTGGTATAGACCTCCATGTAAAAACTTAAAAGAAACTGTCTTTTCCTCTCTGGTGTTTCTTGTCTGTAATGAGCAACAACAGTACAATGGCATAGAGTGTTAAAAGAAAAAATTATAATTCTGATTAGGAAATCTAATTCATGATTTGAAATCTTCCAGGATCAGAAACAGGTGTACAATTAATCAGCAAGACTAATCCATGTCCCACTGAGAAATTTTACTTACTAAAGTCATTATTGAATTTATCCATTAATTCATCAAATACCAAGCAGTCTTCAAAGCCCTAAAACAAGAAAAAATGGGAAAAAATGAACTGGAAATAATAAATACTTCATTTAGCAATTTTGAATAGGCTTTTCATTGGTAGTATAACTCACAGGATATTTGTACCCTAAACCAGTACGTAACAGCTGAATAGTCACACGTGGTATTGAATTCTGGTTAAAAATGCCATTAACAGCATGTTTGATGGTTTTGTCTTTGCCCAGTTTATTCATTTATATATATCAGTTAATTTCAGTTCAGTTCATTTCAGTCTCTCAGTCGTGTGAGAGACTCTCTTTGTGACCCCATGGACTGCAGCATGCCAGGCCTCCCTGTCCATCATCAACACTCAGAGTTTACTCAAACTCACACCCATTGAGCTGGTGATGCCATCCAGCCAACTCATCCTCTGTCATCCCCTTCTCCTTCTGCCTTCAATCTTCCGCAGCATCAAGGTCTTTTCCAATGAGTCAGTTCTTCATATCAGGTAGCCAAAGTATTGGAACTTCAGCTTCAGTATCAGTCCTTCCAATGAATATTCAGGACTGATTTCCTTTAGGATGGAATGTTTGGATCTCCTTGCAGTCCAAGGGATGCTCAAGAGTCTTCTCCAACACAACAGTTCAAAAGCATCAATTCTTCAGCTCTCAGCTTTCTTTATAGTTCTACTCTCACATCCACACATGACTACTGGAAAAACCATAGATTTGACTAGACACACCTTTGTTGGTAAAGTAATGTCTTTTTTTAAAAAAGCTGTCTAGGTTGGTCATAGCTTTTCTTCCAAGGAGCAAGTGTCTTAAAATCATGGCTGCAGTCACCATCTGCAGTGATTTTGGAGTCCCACTGTTTCCCCATCTATTTGCCATGAAGTGATGGGACCAGATGCCATGATCTTAGTTTTCTGAATGTTGAGTTTTAAGCCAACTTTTTCACTCACCTCTTTCACTTTCATCAAGATGCTCTTTACTTCTTTGCTTTCTGTTGTAAGTGTGGTGTCATCTGCATATCTGAGGTTATTGATATTTCTCCTAGCAATCTTGATTCCAGCTTGTGCTTCATTCAGTCCAGCATTTCGCATGATATACTCTGCATATAAGTTAAATAAGCAGAGTGACAATATACAGCCTTGATGTACTCCTTTCCTGATTTGGAAACATGTTGTTCCATGTCCAGTTCTAACTGTTGCTTCCTGACCTGCATATAGGTTTCTCAAGAGGCAGGTCAAGTGGTCTGGTATTCCCATCTCTTTCAGAATGTTCCAGAGTTTATTGTGATAAAGGCTTTGGCATAGTCAATAAAGCAGAAATAGATGTTTTTCTGAAACTCTCTTGCTTTTTCTATGATCCAGTGGATGTTGGCAATTTGATCTCTGGTTCCTCTGCCTTTTTCTAAATCCAGCTGGAAGTTCATGTTTCACGTACAGTTGAAGCCTGGCTTGGAGGATTTTGAGCATTACTTTGCTAGCATGTGGGATGAGTGCAAGTGTGTGGTAGTATATGCAGATATAGATATAAATTTAGAATATCAAAATTTTAGATTAACTTGTAATTTTGACAATTCTGTTGCCTCTTAAAGATGCAAAAATAATTATATTGTTCTACCATGAGCGTTAGAATAATATTGCTATAATAAAATAATATTAATATTTTAATATCCTATTAAAATCTGAATTTTGAGGGGAGGGAGGCTCAAGAAGAAAGGGCTGTATATGTAAATATGGCTGATTTGTGTTGACTACCACAACATTGTACAGCAATTATTGCCCCCCAAAAAAACTTGTTTTAAAAAAAAAGAAATAATAAAGCAAAAAGTATTAAAAATAAAAATCTGAATTTTATAGATAAGGAGTAAAATTAGTTGTGTGAGAACATATTCTAATAAATCATGAAGCCAGGCTTTGAACAAAGGAGTTCTGATGCCAGAGTCCACGCATGTATCCACTGCTAAAATTGATGTGTTTTTTAGTTTTTAAAAAAATTGGAGTATAGCTGACTTACAATATTTTGTTTCAGATATACAACTTAGCGGTTTGATATTTTTATAGATTATACTCCATACAAAGTTATAAAATATAGTCTGTATACGATGCCCTGTGTATTGCAGTTTGTACCTCATAATCCCCTTTTTCTTTCTTGCCTCTCCCCCTCCCCTTCTACCCATTGGTAACCACTAGTTTGTCCTCTGTATTTGTGAGTCTGTTTCTGTTTCGTTATATGCATTTATTTGCTTTATATTTTAGATTCCACATATAAATGAAAACAGAATTTGTCTTTCTTTGTCTGACTTATTTCACTAACCATAATACTATACAGGTTCATCCATGCTATTGCAAATTGCAAAATTTCATTCTTTCTTATGGTTGAGTAATACTCCATCGTATATACATACCACTACTTTTTTATCCATTCATTTGTTAATGGACACTTAGGTTGTTTCCACATCTTGGCTACTGTAAATAATGCTGCTATGGACATGGGGTGCATATATCTTTTTGAAGCAGCATTTTCATTTTCTTTGGATATATACCATGAGTCGAATTACTGGATCATGTGGTAGTTCAGGTTTTAATTTTTTGAGGAACCTCCATACTATTTGCCATAGTATTGCACTAATTTACATTCCCACAAACAGAGTACTAGAATTCTTTTTCTCTATATCCTTGACACACATGTTTGTCGTTGTCTTTTTAATGATAGCCATTGTAGCAAATATGAGGTGATATCTCGTGGTGGTTTTGATTTACATTTCCCTAATGAACAGTAAATGTCACTCCACTCCAGTACTTTTACCTGGAAAATCCCATGGACAGAGGAGCCTGGTAGGCTGCAGTCCATGGGATTGTGAAGAGTCGGACATGACTGAACGACTTCACTTTCACTTTTCACTTTCATTCATTGGAGAAGGAAATGGCAACCCACTCCACTGTTCTTGCCTGGAGAATCCCAGGGACGGGGGAGCCTGGTGGGCTGCTGTCTATGGGGTCGCACAGAGTCGGACACGACTGAAGGGACGCAGCAGCAGCAGCAGCAATGAACAGTGATGTTCAACATTTTTTCATATGCCTGTTGGCTATCTGTATGTCTTCTCTGGAAAAATTCCTATTCAGTTCTTCTGTCCATTTTTGAGATCCAGTTGTTTGTTTCCTTGACATTGAGTTATATAGGTTTAGTATATTTTTGGATATCAACCCCTTATCAGACATTACATTTGCAAAGAGCAAGTTATTCAAATGCAGCTAATTTTGTTCTTTTTGGATTTGATTCAGGTCTCCCATGACTGAGCGACTTCCCTTTCACTTTTCACTTTCATGCATTGGAGAAGGAAATGGCAACCCACTCCACTGTTCTTGCCTGGAGAATCCCAGGGATTGGGGAGCCTGGTAGGCTGCTGTCTATGGGGTCGCACAGAGTCGGACATGACTGAAGCGACTTAGGAGCAGCAGCATTCAGTAGGTTTCATTTTCGATTTGTTGATGGTTTCTACAATTTTAACTTTCTCTTGTTGTTCAGTCACATCTCACTCTTTGTGACCCCATGGATTGTAGCACACCAGGCTTTCCTGTCCTTCACTATCTCCCAGAGTTTGCTGAAACTCATGTCCATTGAGTTGATGATGCCATCCAACCGTCTCATCCTCTGTCACCCACTTCTCCTGCTGCCCCCAATCTGTCCCAGAATCAGAGTCTTTTCCAATGAGTCAGTTCTTCGCATCAGGTGGCCAAAGTATTGGAACTTCAACTTCAGCATCAGTCCTTCCAATGAATATTCAGAGTTGATTTTCTTTAGAATTGACTGGTTGGATCTCCTTGATGTCCCAGGGACTCTCAAAAGAGTCTTCTCCAGCTTTCACCATCTCTATGAAATTATGTGAAAATTACCTGTCCTGGTCTTGAAGGTATGTTCTGTGATGTCATATTCAGTCTGCACGTGCCTAGTGGCTTTGGTGGGAGAGCATATCTGAAGTGAGCATAGACCGCACTTTCCCTTAGGGTATGCTGGCAACCACCTCCTTGGTGAGAGACAGGACTGGTTTCAGAGGGACTAAAGTCAGATCCAGGTGCAGCCAGGACTTTTCCTTGGGAGAAGGGAGGAAGTAAACTCAGGGTCTTCCTACTCTGCTAACTTGATCCCATCTCCCATTATGTTTTGTAAAACAAATATTTACCACTAATTAGATGAAAATATAATTGATTATACTCAACTCACACGTTATTTAGTCTTGGAATATATTCCATAAACCAAAACAATATAAGACTATGGTTATAAAACTATAATATTAGTAATCAAACACACATGCACATAAAATAATTGCTTGTCTAGACAATTATTTTAGAATTCCTTAAATTAACATTCAATATTTGAACAGTATTCCTTTCCTGATATATTGTTCTAGCCAGAATGGTAAAATTTCCATGGAAGCAGTAGTATTCAATGTCTAGTCTGTTTTATCATTCTATTTAACTCTATTAATTGTGTTTTCTTTTCCTGTGGAATGAAAAAGCAGAGGGGGAAAGAAAAGATTATTTGGGATAATTTTATTTCTTCTTTTTTAATTTTTGTTTGCACCTCATGGCTTGCGGGACCTTAGTTCTTGGACCAGGGGTCAAGCCCACACCCCCTGCATTGGAAGGTAGAGTCTTAACCACTGGACCATCAGGGATCTCCCTGGGATATTTTTCTTTTTTGATACTAACATTATAATCTCAAGAAAAAATACACTTTAAAAATTAAGTCTTGGAGACTTCCCTGATGGTCCAGTGGCTAAGACTCCGTGCTCCCATATGGGGCTTGGGTTCGATTCCTGGTCAGGGAACTAGATCTCACATGCCGTGACTAAGAATTTGCATTTCACAACTAAAACCTGGCATAGCCAAAGAAATAGATATTTTAAAAAATTAAGCCTTGAATTTCTGACAGTCAAGTTCCTAAATTTCAAGTTATCAATACATTTTCTAACTGAACAGAAAACTATCTTATGCTTTATGTTTTTTATACATTAAATGTCTGGATCAAGTAATCCAAGAATTGACTATATATAGAGATCAATCTAGTTAAATAGCTGGTGGGGTTGTTGAATTGATTGTTTTCTCAGAGATTATGTGGGGATAGTTTTAACCTTTTCTTTTTCTTTAAGCTTTTTTAGTTGAAATGGGCCCAGAAAAGTTTGAGGGACTTACCTACTGAAAAAGAACTTACCGCATTCATTCCTTGCCCAAAAAAGGGCACTATGGCATGGGCAGCATCTCCCATCAACAAACAATGTGATTTAAAGTGAAAAGAAGAGCATTTAACGGATATCATAGACTGGGCAGGCAACAGAAAGAAATCTTGTACCAGGGCTTGCCTTCAGAAGAAAACAATCAAAATGTAAAAATGTTAAGCTGGGTATTAAATACTGTATAGTACTTTCAGATTTACTGGCTTTGTCAACATATTTCATTGAAAAATACATGAGAATGCCAGGAAGAAAACAGGAGAGGGAGAGCTGAAGTTTCTTCTAATTCCCAAATTCCATTGTTCTAACTATATTCTTAGTTTGAAACAATGTTAATCACATCCAAAAAGAACAAGAGTGGCTGAATTTGAATAATTTGAAATATGCCTGTGTTATATATCAAGAAAATTTCATTATCTAGCACATAAATCACAATTTTCAGCTACATTGGTATGTTTCAGGTTTCCTTGGAAAAAATTGAGATGCAGTNGAGAAGAGAAGGGGGGAGGAGGAGAGAGAGACAACCTGCTGGAGATTCCAAAAGAGGAGGGAGTGGTCTCTAGTTTCTTTTCTTAAGATCAGCATGGATATATAAAGCAACCTAGTCATGTATCTACTCATCCAAAAGTCAGCCTTACAAGTAAAGAAATGGAATTAAGATGAATACTAAACCCTATTTCTGAGCCCTTGTGAATCAACTAGAGTGACCTTTCTCTTCCCAGTTCAGTTCAGTTCAGTTCAATTCAACAGATATGTTACAAACTCACCCTGGGTAGGGGACTGTGGAGAAACACAGATAAATAACTGGAATCTCTGCTCTCCCAAAGTCAGAGGTTGCTGGAATGCGTTGAGAGGGACTGATTGATTTAAAAGATAGTAGAACTACTAATGGCATGCTTTGCATGGAATGAATTCATTTAGTACAAATGCTAAAGAAGAAAAAAATATGATCAAGGGTTACATGGTATGTGATTGGATTGGATACAAATTTAATTTGCAGTCCAGGGGCTTTTCAATTAATGGATAGGTCTAGGTCTTTTTAGTTACGCACATGAGAATATTCAGGCTTATGTACACCTTCCTCTTTATCAGCTTCCTATACCCTGCATCTAATTTTGTCTCCTACAGATATCTTGAATCTATACCTCCTCCCAACTAAAGCTATAGCTTTAGTCCAGACTCTTGTTTTTGCACACAGCAATTTTCATAATACTTAAAAAACTTCAGCCCTCTATCAGCCTTCACACTATTGCTTTTCATATTTCTGATAAAAAAAATCTGCTTGTGTCTTTTTGAAAATTGTTATATATGTATATCTGTTTTTTCACTAGATTGTGAGTTCTTCACTGAGACACTCATTCAATCCAGTGCCTAGAAGACAATAGGAATTCGATACACGCTGAACAAACAATTTTTATTTAGACCACTGATAAGATGAAAAAGAGATGCTGGAAGATGTACTACCAGTATTTTTAAAGAAACACTTTGTATTGTACATAGTCTTGCTCTTAATAACTCCTGAGAAGGAATGGTAAACAAGTTTCAGTTAATCATATGACAAGATCAGTCTCATGTGCTTTGCTGAAAATGAGGGCTAGTGAATAAAGCATTGGACTTACCCGTCAGTAGATCCTTGTTTAGATTTTCTCTGCTTATAGAAAGAATATACTGTAAGAAAAATATAGTAGATACTGTTTGTTTCTGGAGAATGGGCAAATATGCTTCTATGTTATTCACTTAGCAATAGAAAATACTAATTATATATCAGAAGGTTGCAAGCTCAGCTTTACAACCATTTAACTAAGTAGCCTTTTTTTCTATAAACACTTTAATCAAATATATGAAATACAGTGTTCAGGTTTAAACCTAGGCTTTTTCAAAGTTTGATACTATATAAAAACAAGTCTTTTTTGATACCAAAAATATTATTGTCATTAAGATAGTTTTAACTATCAAATATAAATCTCAAATATTCATCTTAGGTCTCCAAATCAAGGTGTGAAAAAAAACTTCAGAAGTGACAACATTACTAGAATAAATGTACCATTTCCTAAAGAAACTACTTTGAAATTTTCATTTCAATTTGAAAGGCTGTGTGAGTGTGTGGTGTGGTTGTGGCAGGGTGAGGGTTTTTAGGAATAGGTAGCCCCCAGTACATGGGACATGTACTGGCTGTTTCTGACTTCGCAGCACCGATTGTTCCATGAAACCCAGTCAAATAGTGCATAGGGCTTATGATACTTTTAGGGGTTCATGAAAATAATTTTAGTTTATTTCAAAATCGTAAGAAAAAATAAATATAAGAATATGCATATATATTAATTCTTTAAAAGATAAGAATAAGTCCAGTCTGGATTATATTAAAGCTTAATGTAATCTTTATATCAATGTGCTCATATAGTCTAATTTCTAATATTTATTGATTTATAGGGTCCCAATGGCACCCCACTCCAGTACTCTTGTCTGGAAAATCCCATGGACGGAGGAGCCTGGTAGGCCGCTAAGAGTCGGACACGACTGAGCAACTTCACCTTCATTTTTCACTTTCATGCACTGGAGAAGGAAATGGCAACCCACTCCAGTGTTCTTGCCTGGAGAATTCCAGGGACGGTAGAGCCTGATGGGCTGCCATCTATGGGGTCCAACAGAGTCGGACATGACTGAAGCAATTTAACAGCAGTAGCAGCAAGATGTGTATAAGAGACAGGAAAATACTAATTATATATCAGAAGGTTGCAAGCTCAGCTTTACAACCATTTAACTAAGTAGCCTTTTTTTCTATAAACACTTTAATCAAATATATGAAATACAGTGTTCAGGTTTAAACCTAGGCTTTTTCAAAGTTTGATACTATATAAAAACAAGTCTTTTTTGATACCAAAAATATTATTGTCATTAAGATAGTTTTAACTATCAAATATAAATCTCAAATATTCATCTTAGGTCTCCAAATCAAGGTGTGAAAAAAAACTTCAGAAGTGACAACATTATTAGAATAAATGTACCATTTCCTAAAGAAACTACTTTGAAATTTTCATTTCAATTTGAAAGGCTGTGTGAGTGTGTGGTGTGGTTGTGGCAGGGTGAGGGTTTTTAGGAATAGGTAGCCCCCAGTACATGGGACATGTACTGGCTGTTTCTGACTTCGCAGCACCGATTGTTCCATGAAACCCAGTCAAATAGTGCATAGGGCTTATGATACTTTTAGGGGTTCATGAAAATAATTTTAGTTTATTTCAAAATCGTAAGAAAAAATAAATATAAGAATATGCATATATATTAATTCTTTAAAAGATAAGAATAAGTCCAGTCTGGATTATATTAAAGCTTAATGTAATCTTTATATCAATGTGCTCATATAGTCTAATTTCTAATATTTATTGATTTATAGGGTCCCAATGGCACCCCACTCCAGTACTCTTGTCTGGAAAATCCCATGGACGGAGGAGCCTGGTAGGCCGCTAAGAGTCGGACACGACTGAGCAACTTCACCTTCATTTTTCACTTTCATGCATTGGAGAAGGAAATGGCAACCCACTCCAGTGTTCTTGCCTGGAGAATTCCAGGGACGGTAGAGCCTGATGGGCTGCCATCTATGGGGTCCGACAGAGTCGGACATGACTGAAGCAATTTAACAGCAGTAGCAGCAGGGTCTGCACAAAGCAAAAGTGTATATCTGTTTCCCTGGTGGCTCAGAGGTTAAAGCATCTGCCTGCAGTGTAAGAGACCCAGGTTCAATCCCTGGGTAGGGAAGATTTCCCTGGAGAAGAAAATGGCAACCCACTCCAGTATTTTTGCCTGGAAAATCCCATGGACAGAGAGACCTGGTAGGCTACAGTCCATGGGGTCGCAAAGAATTGGACATGATTGAGTGATTTCACTTACTCTTACTCACTTAGGGCTCATGAAATTCATAATGCAGTCTTGCAATTCAGGACAAGTCTATTGCTTTAAAAATTTAAAGCACATAAATTTCAAAATTATGGGATATTACAACATTTAACACAAATATGGTCTTTTATTCATCTTGATCCCATTCAAATATAAGCATATAAAATTAACAGCTAAATCTATACTTGGTATAAAAATAACTTGGTCATGCTAAAGAGGCAATAGTAGACTGAGGAGGAGCTTCCTGTGTCTTTGCCATAAATTAAAATTAACAGAATTAACAGGAACTTCGTAATTCTCTGCCTTATGGTTCTGTTTTCCAGTCTTCCACATTATTAATGTTTGCATTTCAACAGAAACCACACTTGTTATACTTCTAAGTATACTAGGAAACATTCAAATTATGAAGTCTTATTAACATAAGGAAAATATTCTTTCCTTGCCAGCTGATCCCTATCAGGCTTAGCTGAGATAAACTGGGGACTGATCATCTGGGAACCAATAGACATGTTGGTCCTGCAGAAGACCAGGGAGAGTCCTGGTCTAATCTGCTCCATAACTTTGGGCAGTTTCCTATTATAACCATAACTTAGAGTCACTGACATCAAGCTCCATTTCTCCAATACATATTCTAAAAGGCTTACCTTGTGAAGAATAAGTAAGAACAAGAACAAACAAGTGAAGAGCTGTAAAGTGACTCTTGTAACCAAAAAACCCACTAAGAAAACCTAAAGGAAATAGGATAATCTTCTTTGGAGATTTGGAAGACAAAAGTTGCAGTGCTGACTTTTTCAAGTATGCTAGGAAACAGTGTTTACATTATTGCCCTGATAGCCTTCAAATGAGAATGTTTTCTAGTAATGGGGTGTCATTTCTTTATTTTGGGCACAGGAGTTAGGAATAGGAATTGGGGGAACTCTGGCCTGCTCTGTATATTAAGAATATTTTGATATTTGGCAATTGGGGAAGGAAATGAGAGGAAACAGCAAGACAGTCATAGCAAAGGAGAAAGGGCAGAAAAAATAACAGCTAGGGGAGGAAGGCTCAGAGAAGGGGGTATAGAAAAGATTTCAGAAGTCAAATTGTATACAGTAGGAACTTATGAATTGTTTGCTGTGCACTGCACAATGTGGGCCTTCCATGACCCCTCAGATCTTCAGTATATTCATGTATGATTTTCTCCTCAAATATAATTTATTTAGCACTGTGCAAATTACTATGAGCTTTACATACTGTAATGAGTCATGGATTATTTTTAGCTGTTTATACAGAGACCTGACCACAGCTGCCTATATAAACTACACTTTTTTTTCTCCTTCTTAATAAAAAGTCTAGAAGTATCTCAGGGACATCCACAAATTCATCAGCGTCCTCCTCCTTTCTACTTCACCATCTTTGGCATGTAGCTTCCTTCTGTAAAGTTACCTCTTGGTCAAATATGGCTGCTTCTGCCCTTGCAATCTTGTTTGTGTTCTAGGAGGAAGGCTATTAATATGTATTTTGCATGTGGAAATGAGTAAAAATCATGGGTTTCATGTATGGTCATCATGGTACATAAGCAAAACTAGAGGAGAAGGAGTGGCCACCAAGAGGCAGCAGAGGCCAATACGTACACTCCCTGGATATTGGAAGAAATCTTGGGGTGATGGGGATGACTTTGCACTTCCAAAGGTTATTGAATTGACCAATTCAAAGCAAATCTATACAGTTCTTAAAAGATAAGGAGGGCCCATTTTGGACTCTGGTATAAAGATAATGATGCAAACCTATAAATTTAGCATTAACTCAGTTCTTAAGAATTGAGGAATGGCAGGATTGATGTAGAAGGATCATTTCCTTTTTCTGTATTAAAGGCCTTGAAATGAGAACTTGCACCAACACTTTCACCTTCCTGGGAAGTCACTGGTGATGAAATTGTTTCTCCCTCACCCCGCTCTCATTCTCACTTGGTGGAGGTAAGGAAGTCAGTAGTTTTAGTCTCAGGTCCAAGTCATTCTTCTCATCCACCTTCCCTGCTATTTTGAACCATATTTCCCCCCTTGATCTATTGATACTATATTGGTCCAATCTCCAGGAAAGAGATGAATACTATGAATTGAATTTCCTCAGCACAATCAGTATTAATCCAAAAGAAACGTGGAACGACTATTATGCCTATTATGGGAAGAATATCACTCTCATTTTAGAAAAAAGAAATAGTGTAACTAAGCATCACTTGAGAGTCCCTTGGACTGCAAGGAGATCCAACCAGTCCATTCTGAAGGAGATCAGCCCTGGGATTTCTTTGGAAGGAATGATGCTAAAGCTGAAACTCCAGTACTTTGGCCACCTCATGCGAAGAGTTAACTCATTGGAAAAGACTCTGATGCTGGGAGGGATTGGGGGCCGGAGGAGAAGGGGACAACAGAGGATGAGATGGCTAGATGGCATCACTGACTCAATGGACGTGAGTCTGCGTGAACTCCGGGAGCTGGTGATGGACAGGGAGGCCTGGTGTGCTGCGATTCATGGAGTTGCAAAGAGTCGGACACGACTGAGCGACTGAACTGAACTGAACAGAACAGAAACAGCAATTCCAGCACACCCGTGAGGGCTTCCTACACCACGCTCACTAGTTGTTGTCTGTAAGGAAACTTGTCCAGTTTCTTCCTTAATATTGACCTCCTGTAGTCATGCAGCCTATTTCTTTATCTGTAAAGCAAAGCGGTTGGAGTCCATGCATCTAAAGCTGCTGACCACTGTGAGATTCTGTTATCTGAAAGTGCATTTTCAAGCTTTCTCATCCTATACACACCTGACACTTAAAAATCTATGTTTTTTAGAAATTTGGTCTCACCCTATTCTCCCCATAGAAAAACTGTCGTTTGATTGGAATGATGCTATTTTGTTGCCAATTGAAGATTTAAACAAACTATCTGTTTCAAGCCTTACTTTTTCTTCTCTGAAAGTGAAAGATTTCCTCCTTTTCTGAATGTAAGAGTTGAGTGCTCCTATCATCGCTTGGCTGAGTTCTTTTCATAGTGAACATAGAGAACTTTACATAGGACTACTACCTGTTGTCCCCAGGTTGCAAGTTCTTCAGCAACTCGCCCACAGGAAGACAATTATTGTTTATAGAAAAGGTGCATTTAGTTAGCGTAGTCTGTTCTTGACTTGCATGTGTAAATCATGTCATGTCTAGCTATTTGAGACACCAATGACTGCAGCCCACCAGCCTCTTCTGTTCATGGGATTCTCTAGGCAAGAATACTGAAGTGGGTTGAGATGCCCTCCTGTAGGGGATCTTCCTGTTCCAAAGAAAGGCAATGCCAAAGAATGCTCAAACTACAGCAGTATTGCACTCGTTTCACATGCTACTAAAGTAATGCTCAAAATTCTCCAAGCCAGGCTTCAGCAATGCGTGAACCGTGAATTTCCGGATTTTCAAGCTGGTTTTAGGAAAGGCAGAGGAACCAGAGATCAAATTGCCAACATTCGCTGGATCATGGATAAAGCAAGAGAGTTTTAGAAAAACATCTATTTCTGCTTTATCGACTATGCCAAAGCCTTTGACTGTGTGGATCACAATAAACTGTGGAAAATTCCGGAAGAGATGGGAATACCAGACCTCTTGACCTGCCTCTTGAGAAACCTGTATGCAGGTCAGAAAGTAACAGTTAGAACTGGACATGGAACAACAGACTGGTAATAGGAAAAGGAGTACGTCAAGGCTGTATATTGTCACCCTGCTTATTTAACTTATATGCAGAGTACATCATGAGAAACGCTGGACTGGAAGAAGCACAAGCTGGAATCAAGATTGTCAGGAGAAATATCAACAACCTCAGATATGCAGATGACACCACCCTTATGGCAGAAAGTGAAGAGGAACTAAAAGCCTCTTGATGAAAGTGAATGTGGAAAGTGAAAAAGTTGGGTTAAAGCTCAACATTCAAAAAACGAGTATCATGGCATCCAGTCCCATCACTTCATGGGAAATAGATGGCGAAACAGTGGAAACAGTGTCAGACTTTATTTTGGGGGGCTCCAAAGTCACTGCAGATGGTGACNTCACCCTGCTTATTTAACTTATATGCAGAGTACATCATGAGAAACGCTGGACTGGAAGAAGCACAAGCTGGAATCAAGATTGTCAGGAGAAATATCAACAACCTCAGATATGCAGATGACACCACCCTTATGGCAGAAAGTGAAGAGGAACTAAAAGCCTCTTGATGAAAGTGAATGTGGAAAGTGAAAAAGTTGGGTTAAAGCTCAACATTCAAAAAACGAGTATCATGGCATCCAGTCCCATCACTTCATGGGAAATAGATGGCGAAACAGTGGAAACAGTGTCAGACTTTATTTTGGGGGGCTCCAAAGTCACTGCAGATGGTGACTGCAGCCATGAAATCAAAAGACGCTTACTCCTTGGAAGAAAAGTTATGACCAACCTAGATAGCATCTTGAAAAGCAGAGACATTATGTTGTCAACAAAGGTCCGTCTAGTCAAGGCTATGGTTTTTCCAGTGGTCAGGTATGGCTGTGAGAGTTGGACTGTGAAGAAGGCTGAGCAGCGAAGAATTGGTGCTTTTGAACTGTGGTGTTGGAGAAGACTCTTAAGAGTCCCTTGGACTGCAAGGAGATCCAACCAGTCCATTCTGAAGATCAGTTCTGGGTGTTCATTGGAAGGACTGATGTTGAAGCTGAAACTCCAGTACTTTGGCCACCTGATGTGAAGAGCTATCTGAAAAGACCCTGATGCTGGGAAGGATTGAGGGCAGGAGGATAAGGGGATGACAGAGGATGAAAAGTTTGGATGGTATCACTGACTCAATGGACATGAGTTTGGGCAAACTCCGGAAGTTGGTGATGGACAAGGAGACCTGGAATGCTGCGGTTCACTGGGTCACAGAGTCGGACACGACTGCTGAACTAAACTGAGGGGATCTTCCTGATTTAGGAATTGAACCTGCATCCCCTGAGGCTCCTACATTGCAGGTGGATTCTTTACTGCTGAACATTGGGGGAAGTCCATTGAATGCTTATTAGGGACTGGACCATTTCTAACCATCTCCTATGAATCAACTAGTATATATTCTTGAATTCTAAACAAGTAAACAATGTCAAAACAGAGCTAGAGAAGAAAGGCAGGGTCAGCAAGCAAGTAGCTGGTTCAAGATATTAGACTCAGCTATTACCATTTTACAAAAAAGTATCTCCAGGTAAACCTACCTGTGACTTTGTCCCATAGGGGATAGTAGACTTTCTTCCTGAAAGAGAGTGAATCATTCTTGCTCTCATGGGGATACCTTGGGACACAATCTGAAACCAAATCAGAGATGTCTATTTCAATTTCCATAATGTGGCATCATGTCAATAAAACAGACATTAACTTTAAAGTGTGATTATTCAAACATTTTCCAAAAATCAAAAAATAATGTAAAAGACCATAAGAATACAGTATGCTAGAAATTTAATGAAAACTATGCTCCTACAAATTTTAGTTTTTAGGTTTTTTTTTTAACTTTAGATTTTAGAATAGACTTTAAAGTTTATCTGGACCTAAATCAAACATTACAAGTGAGGAAATGGTTCACTGTCAGAGATTAAGTTCTTTTTTTATGATTACAAAAGAGTAAAGCACAAGGAGTAAGTCACAGGATTCCTGAAATGCAGTGCAAATCCACATGCCTAAGGAAAATGTGGAAATGCAGATAGCACTTATGTGAACTTATCATTTCAAGGACACACTCTCACAAAAATACTGTCAATAAAAGTATACTATTTCTCTTTACATTTTCAAGATACATGATAGTGAGAAATTTGACAATCTTGAGTCTATATGAGGAAAATCTATAACAGGCCCACAATCTTTATCCAAACACTGAAAGCACATTTGTTGCAGAATTCAGAACTTTTCAAAGTTTAGATAGGTAATGAGTGTATATGTGGATAGTTTATGATACACAGACTAGTCTAGGACACCACCCCATAACACAATATTTCTTTAGTAAAACATATTCACACTAAATGAGATTTCTTTTGGAGGCTATGAAAAGTCTGCATCAGGTCAAGTTTGCTGCTGAATGGGTGTTAAAAAATCTTTCTAGTTCCAGAGCTTTTTGGAGAACAGAATTGTGATAAGAGATTATGGACCTAAGTAGTCAAAAGAATGGATGTTGCCTGCCTCCTCTCACCCCAGAGGCCATCCCAGGTCACACACAAATAAAAGGCAAAGATTAACCATCTTGTTGATGGCCTAGTGTCAGAAGTGGTAATCAGGTTTCCACCTGATACAACTTCCACCTGCCCTACAACGTACTCTGGCCCCCCCTTCCCAATCATGTGCCTCAAGTGTGAAATGTCCACCCTGTGGGAATTTAGAAGTTTGAAAACCTTTGTAAAACAAGTTCTCATGCAGCGATTTTTGTGGCATTGAGTGCTGCTTCGAACTAAGAGAAATCAAGACCAGGCAATTGTTGAAAAACAACAGGCATTATCTTCTGTAAGGAAAATGCATTCACAAGGTACCTGATCTTCCAGGCCAATGGCTTTCAAGGCTTGTCGTCCTCTATAAGAAAGGGCCAAATTAATGCTTCTTCCACGTGCAGATTTAGTCACTCGAATATCTAAGACATTGGAAGCAGACCTCATGTTACACGCAATTCTTATATCCTAAGACAGGGTGAGCCTATACACCTCAAAAACGGGTGCCATCTGGACCAAATTAAAAGACTTTGTTAACGCTTTTAAAGAAAACACAGATAGTAATGAATTTGAATTAAATTAAATTTAAATAGTTGAGGGTTTTAATGAAGTCTAACAGTTTACCTTGGGCTTCCTTGGTAGCTTAGAGGGTAAAGAGTCTGCCTGCAATGCAGAAGACCTGGGTTCGATCCCTGGGTCAGGAAGATCCCCTGGGAGAACACAGTGGCAACCCACTCCAGTACTCTTGCCTGGAAAATTCCATGGACGGAGGAGCCTGGTAGGCTACAGTCCACGGGGTTGCAAAGAGTCAGACACAACTGAGCAACTTCACTTTCTTTTCTTTCACTTTCAACAGTTTACCTTAAAAATGTTTTCTTTTTTTCTTTTTAAAATCTAAAGGAGTAAGAAGTCAAAGAATCAGAACCACATCTCACATTGTTCAATATTGTCTCACCTTCTCTTGCTTCATATACATCAACTTGGAAATTCCTCTTGGCAAGGAAGCATGCATTTAATGATCCAACCTAGGAAATGAAAGCAAATTTTTTCATATTTTTATTTGATTTCACAAATATAGGGAATTTTTGCTGGCTAAGTGTTGAAGCTGAAACTCCAATACTTTGGCCACCTGACGCGAAGAGCTGACTCATTTTAAAAGACCTTGATGCTGGGAAAGATTGAAGGCAGGAGGAGAAGGGGACGACAGAGGATGAGATGGTTGGATGGCATCACTGACTCAATGGACATGAGTTTGGGTAAACTCCAGGAGTTGGTGATGGACAGGGAGGCCTGGTGTGCTGTGGTTCACGGGGTCTCAAAGAGTCAGACACGACTGAGTGACTGAACTGAACTGAAGTACAACATCATGTGTGGCCATAGCCTTAGTCATCATATGGATTAACCCAGTCACTAGTGGAAAATGCCATTTGCAAGAATAATAGGATTAACTGAAGATTAAACTATATAGTTTTCAAGGAAGATTTAGGTTTTTTTCTTCCCTTTTTAACTTTCATATCATGAGATATAACTTTCATACAGAATGACCACAAACCATGAGTATGGTTTACAGCATAATTAGAAAAAGCAAACACCCATTTACTGACTCTGATCAAAAAAAGTAGAACATTGCCAATCTCCCATAGTTCCCCCAACTTCCCCCTAGTTACAATCCTCAAACTTTCTCCTAGAGGTAAACATTCTGACTTCTGTGATAACCAAATGGCTTCTTTATAGTTTTTCCACTTAGATGTGCATCCCTAGGCAACATAATTTAATGTTCATGCTTTTGATACTTGTCTATTTTTTTGCATCTGCTTCTTTAACTCACTTGGAGAAAGAAATGGCAACCCACTCCAGTATTCTTGTCTAGGGAATCCTGTGGATCGAGGAGCCTGGTGGGCTGCTGTCTATCGGGTCGCACAGAGTCAGACACAACTGAAGCGACTTAGCAGCAGCAGCAGTTTTAACTCACTAGTATGCTGGTGAGATCATGCATATGATACCTCATAAACTCCAGGCCATCCTTTCACTACTGGTTGATTCTTTTTTTTTCTGTTTGATTCTTCATTGTATGAAATCTCACAGACTACTGCATATAGTGACTGCAGCCATGAAATTAAAAGACGCTTGTTACTTGAGAGAAAAGCTATGACCAACCCAGACAGCAGAGACATTACTTTGCCAACAAAGGTCAGTCTAGTCAAAGCTATGGTTTTTCCAGTAGTCATGTATGGATGTCAGAGTTGGACTATAAAGAAAGCTGAGCACCAAAGAATTGATGCTTTTGAACTGTAGTGTTGGAGAAGATGCTTGAGAGTCCCTTGGCCTCCAAGGAGATCCAACCAGTCCATCCTAAAGGAAATCAGTCCTGAATATTCATTGGAAGAACTGATGCTGAAGCTGAAACTCCAATTCTTTGGCCACATGATGCAAAGAACTGACTCACTGGGAAAGACCCTGATGCTAGGAAAGATTGAAGAAGAAGGAAAATAGGGTGACAGAGGATGAGATGGTTGGATGGCATCACTGACTCAATGGACATGAGTTTGAGCAAGCTCTGGAGTTGGTGATGGACAGGGAGGTCTGGTGTGCTACAGTCCATGGGATCGAAAAGAGCTAGACATGACTGAACTCAACTGAACTGATTTAACCATTTTCCTGTGGAAAGACATTTGAGTTGTTTCTGGCCTGACAATATTATTTTTCCAGTTTTATTGAGATATAATTGATATATAGATTATACAAGTTTAGAGATATACAAAATAAGGGTTTGATGTATGTGAATATTGTGAAAGATGGCCTGAGAATATTAACAAGCTGCAAAGAACATTTCCATACATGTATCCTGGTACACATATGTGTGATTTTTCTGTGGAGTTTTATTCACAGAAGTGGAATCTCTGGTCAAAGGTTTCTGTATCTTCAACTTTATTATGCCAAACTGTTTTCCAAAATTTTGTATTAATGTGTTTTCCCACCAGCAGCCTCTGAGAGCTTGTATTTGCCAGATGTTCAGGCTGGGTTTAGAAAAGGCAGAGGAACCATAGATCAAATTGCCAACATTCACTGGATCATAGAGAAAGCAAAGGAATTTCAGAAAAACATCTACCTCTGTTCCATTGACTACACTAAAGTCTTTTGACTGTGTGGATAATAAAAAACTGTGAAAAAACCTTAAAGCGATTGAACTACCCTGCCAATCTTTCCTGTCTCCTGAGAAACCTGGATGAGGGTCAAGAAGCAACAGTTAGAACCCTGTATAGAAAAATTGACTGATTCAGGATTGCAAAAGGGGTATGACAAGACTATTTATTGTCACCCTGCTTATTTAACTTATATGCAGAGCACATTATGCAAAATGCCAAGCTGGATGAGTTACAAGCTGGAATCAAGATTGCCAGGAGAAATATCAATAACCTCAGATGTGCAGATGATACCACTCTAATGCCAGAAAGCGAAGAGGAACTAAAGAGCCTGGTGATGAGGGTGAAGGAGGAGAGTGAAAAAGCTGGCTTAAAACTCAATATTAAAAAACAAACAAAAAAACTAAGATCATGGCATCTGGCCCCATCACTTCGTGGCAAATAGAAGGGGAAAATGTGGAAGAAGTGACAGATTTCCTCTTTTTCATCTCTAAAATCACTGTGGATGGTGACTGCAGCCATGAAATTAGAAGATAATTCCTTCTTGTCAGGAAAAGCTATGACAAACCTAGACAGCATGTTAAAAGGAAAGACATCACTTTGCTGACAAAGGTCCATATAGTCAAGGCTATGGTCTTTCCAGTAGTCATGTACGGATGTGAGAGCTGGAAAATAAAGAAGGCAGAGTGCCAAAGAATTGATGTTTCTGAACTGTGGTGCTGGCGAAGACTTTTGAGATACCCTTGGACTGCAAGGAAACGAACCCAGTCAATCCTAAAGGAAATCAACCCTGCATTTTCATTGGAAGGACTGATGCTGATGCTGAAGCTGAAGCTCCAATACTTTGGCCACCTGATTCAAACAGCTGACTCATTGGAAAAGACCCTGATGCTAGGAAAAATTGAAGCAGAAGGAAAACAGGGTGACAGAGGATGAGATGGTTGGATGGCATCACTGATTCAATGGACATGAACTTGGGCAAACTCTGGGAGACGGTGATGGACAGGGAAGCCTGGTGTGCTACAGTTGATGGGGCCCCAAAGAGTTGAATGTGACTTTGTGACTGAACAGCAACAACGTGTTCTCAAACTATCAAATATCATGTTGGTTGGGTAAGTTGAGGAGAAGTGTGGCTTTAATTTACATAAATAAATAGACTTATTTCTAAAGTGACTAAACATTTTTTCATGTGTTAACTCCCTATTTGGATCTTCTCTTTTGTAAAGTATCTATCTGGCCCATATTCTATTGAGTTGTCTGTGTTTTTCTATTGATCTTTAAAGTTATACAGAGATCTGAATACGGGGTCTGTCACTTTTACATGTTGCAAATAACTTCCTGCATTTTGTAGCTTGTTTTTTACATTCTATAGTATGAAATTAAAAGATGCTTACTCCTTGGAAGAAAAGTTATGACAAACCTAGATAGCATATTGAAAAGCAGAGACATTACTTTGCCAACAAAGGTCCATCTAGTCAAGGCTATGGTTTTTCCAGTGGTCATGTATGGATGTGCGAGTTGGACTGTGAAGGCTGAGCAGTGAAGAATCGATGCTTTTGAACTGTGGTGTTGGAGAAGACTCTTGAGAGTCCCTTGGACTGCAAGGAGATCCAACCAGTCCATTCTGAAGGAGATCAGTCCTGGGTGTTCATTGGAAGAACTGATGCTGAAGCTGAAACTCTAGTACTTTGGCCACCTCATGTGAAGAGTTAACTCACTGGCAAAGACTTTGATGCTGGGAGGGATTGGGGGCAGGAGAAGGGGACGACAGAGGATGAGATGGCTGGATGGCATCACTGACTCGATGGGCGTGAGTCTGAGTGAACTCTAGGAGTTGGTGATGGACAGGGAGGCCTGGCAGGCTGCGATTCATGGAGTCGCAAAGAGTTGGACACGACTGAGCGACTGAACTGAACTGATAGCATCTTTAATGATGAGAGTCTTTTTATTTTCGTGTAGTAACATTTATCGGAGAAGGCAATGACAACCCACTCCAGTATTCTTACCTGGAAAATCCCATGGCCAGAGAAGCCTGGAGGATTACAGTCCATGGGGTCACTAAGAGTCAGACACGACTGAGCAACTTCACTTTCCCTTTTCACTTTCATGCATTGGAGAAGGAAATGGAAACCCACTCCAGTGTTCTTGCCTGGAGAATCCCAGGAAAGAGGGAGCCTGGTGGGCTGCGGTCCATGGGGTCGCACAGAGTTGAACACCACTGAAGTGATTTAGCAGCAGCAACAGCAGTAACATTTATCAATCTTTTATACTACTGCTAATGTATTTGGTATACTGCTTAAGAAATCTTTCCCTCCTTTGAGATTATGAAGACTTTTTGTTTATTGTCTTCTTTAAGCTTTAGTGTGTTGCTCTCCTAAATAACTTTATACCGATTGCAGTGATTTGTTTATCACTACTGAGCAACTTGAATTTGATAACACCATCTACATATAATTATCACAAATTTTCAGCAGTGTTCAATACTGCTAACTAACCTTTCTTCTTGAAACACTAAACTTCCTTCATTTTCTTTTTTTAATGCATCTCTAGCCATTTCCTCTTTTTCTCTTTCACCCATGCAAAGAAGGACAATCAAATGTTGGGGTTTCTATTTTTTTTTAGTTGGTGAAAAATTATTTTACAATTTTGTGTTGGTTTCTGCTGTACAACTCGAATCAGTCAAATTATACACACACACACACACACATATATAAATACATGTATGTATGTTTGTATGTAGATATATCCCTTCCCTCCTTCTCTTCCCTCCCCTCCCACCATCCTACCTCTCCATGTCATCACAGAGCCCCAGGCTGGGCTTCCTGTGCAATTTAGCAACTCCCCACTATCTATTTTGCATATGATAGTGTTTATACGTCAATGCTATTTTCCCAACTCATCCCACCCTCACCCTCCTCTGCTGTGTCCACGGGTCCATTCTCTGCTAGGTTCATCAGTACCATTTTTCTAGATTCCATAAAGATCTGTTAATATACAGTACTTGTTTTTCTCTTCCTGACATTTCTCTCTGTGTAAGAGACTCTAGGTTCATCCACCTCACTACAACTGACTCAAATTCATTTCTTTTTATGGCTGAGTAATATTCCATTGTATACATGTTCCACATCTGTCAATGGACGTCTAGGTTGCTTCCATGTCCTGGCTATTGTACATATTGCTGGAATGAACACTGGGGTACATATGTCTTTTAGAATTGTGGTTTTCTCAGGGTATGTGCCCAACAGTGGCATTGCTGGGTCATATGGTAGATTTATTCCTAGTTTTTTAAGGAACCTCGATACTTTTTTCGATAATGGCTGTATCAGTTTTCATGTCCACCAAAGTGTTGGGATTTCTTAAGCATCCATCGTGGTCCATCTTCTATATCCATGGCAATGCAGAAACTTACATCTCCCACTCAGATCTCTTTTTTTGAGCTCATGCATATAGATGTTTAAGGGCTTCCCAGGTGGCTCATTGGTAAAGACTCTGCCTGCTAACAGGGAGATGTGGGTTCAGTCCTTGGGTCAGGAAGATCCCCTGGAGAAGGAGATGGCAAATCACTCCAGTATTCTTGTCTGGGAAGTCCCATGGTCAGAGGAGCTTGGCAGGCTATAGTCCGTGGGGTCACAAAGACTCAGACATGACTTAGTGACTGAATACCAACCCAACCACACATATTTAATTGATGTAGCTTTAAAAATGTCTCAAAGCACCTCTGAATCAACAGATACAAATGGGAACTTATGATCCTTGCCCCAAATCATGTCAGTTCTCTTCACATGGAATGGATGGGGTATCTCAGAGAAAGGTATCTCATCCATCCCGTTGCTCAAGCTAGAAATCTAAGAGTCATCTGTGGCACTTGTTCATTCTCCACATCCAATCCATTCTAAGTTCTGGCAATTCTACCCTGTAATTTTTCTGCATCTATCTTTCTCATTTTCACCATTCTGCTGCTAGTTATCATAATCATTCTGCTTGATTAATGTCAAGTTTGCTTCTATTCTATTAGCATTCATCTGACTTCTTGACCATTGATTCTCTACAAGCAGTCATTTAAAGACCATTTAATTCTCTACAAGCAGTGTAATGATAAAATGGGCCATTTGAATGAACTCTTCTGCTAAGAGAAAAAGAAAGCCCAGACAAGTGAACTTGGCATTTGGAGCCACACCTAGGGTTATCTACTGATTGCAGAGGAGGCAAAGAATTTCAACAGAATTTTTGATAGACCCATGATACTACAAGGACAAAATCTGAAGTTTAGGACCCATACTCTGACATCCTGCCCAGGAGGGTTTAATAAATGCCCAGGCTTTGGGTTAGGACCTTCAATAAGCATCTAAGAAATAGGGTCAACTGGAAATAAATCAATGATCAAAGGGACCAAAGTAGGTATAAGAATCTTCTCCAGCACCGATTGGATTGTGTCCATCCAGGATTGCTGGTAACCACAAATATAATCCTCCCAGCAAGTATAATATAATCCTCCCAGAGAAACATGACATCACTGTAGGCCTAAGATTTCCTCCATAATATTTTTAAATTATGGAGATCATATCACTTTCCCACCTCAGCTTTGCTAGCCTTCTTTCAGCTGCTTGTTCTCACCATGCTCTCTCTCACCAAAAGATTTCAGTGGTGAACAGTCTTCTCCTCTTTTCTCTTTCTAGTAAATGCCTATTCATCCTCCTCAAGTTTCCACTCAGCTCTACGTCCTTAAGGAAGCCTCCTTTAGCTATTGTAATGATCTGAAACCCCCTACTTATGGTTCACGTAGCACTACAGACTTTTCCTTTGAGAAGCATTAAGGGTTGAACTGTGGTTCCCCAAATTCATATAGGGCTTCCCTGGTGGCTCAGCGGTAAAGAACCTGCAATGCAGGTGACCGAGGAGATGTGAGGTCTATCCCTGTGTTGGGAAGATCCCCTAGAGGAGGAATGACAATCCATGCCAGTGTTCTTGCCTGGGAAATCCCATGAACCAAGGAGCCTGGTGGATTACAGCCCATGGGGGTCACAAAGAATTGGACATGACTTAGTGATTAAACAATAACAGCTACATATCACTCTGGTAGGGGAGGTTGATAATGGGGCCAGAGGTATGTGAGGTGGGGGGATGGGAGGGAGGTCCAAGCAGTGGAGAGAGGGTGCGGAATATGTGTATACATGTGGCTGATACACTTCATTGTACAGCAGAAGCTAACACAACATTGTCAAGCAATTATACTCTAATTTTAAGAAAATAATATCTAGTAAGAGCAATAGTAATAAGTTGTATCAAGGAAAGAAAAACTGTAAGCTAACAGTAAAGTTCATACAATAAAATACATTTCTTCAAATGGCTAAATTGCCCTGTTGCATTAGAAAAAAACAATAAAAGGGATTAAAAGCTAGACTGAGTAAGTCTCACTGAAGAAAAAAAAAAAAAGTTTGTGAAACTCCTCTTTCTTTCACAGTGTTATGATCATTGGAGAAAGGAATGGCAATACACTCCAGTGTTCTTGCCTGGAGAATTTCATGGACAGAAAAGCCTGGCAGGCTACAGTCTGTGGGTTCGCAAACAGTCGGACACGACTGCACAACTAACACACACACACAGTCCATGATCATAACTGCTTCTTTTATGCTTATGGAAAACAAGACAAGAGAAGGATATTGATCAGGAGATCAGTCAGGAAAGCTGGAGTGAAGGTAGACGAAGTAATTTAGAAATTAGTTTTTTCTTTTATTTCCTTATTTACTGGGGTATAGTTGCTTCACAATGTTGTGTTAGTTTATGCTGTACAATGGAGTGAACGAGCCACCTGTATACATATATCCCCTTCCTCTTAAACCTTCCTTCTACCCCACATCCCATCCACTGGGTCACCAGAGGGCACTGATCTGAGCTCCCTGAGCTGTACAGCAGGTTCCCATTAGCTATCTCTTTTACACATGACAGTATATATACGTCAATCTCAATCTCCCTATTCATCCCATCCCCTACCCCCCTCCCTGTGTCCACACATCCATTCTCTATATCTGCATCTCTATTCCTGCCCTGCGAATAGGTTCATCTGTACCATTTTTATAGGTTCCACATATATGTGTTATTATATAATGTTTGTTTTTCTCTTCCTGACTTACTTCACTGTGTATGACAGGCTCTAGTCCCATCTACGTCTCTGCAAATGGCCCAACTTCGTTCCTTTTTATAGCTGAGTAACAGTGTCAGACTTTATTTTTTTGGGCTCCAAAATCACTGAAGATGGTGACTGCAGCCATGAAATTAAAAGACGCTTACTCCTTGGAAGAAAAGTTATGACCAACCTAGATAGCATATTCAAAAGCAGAGACATTACTTTGCCGACTAAGGTCCGTCTAGTCAAGGCTATGGTTTTTCCAGTGGTCATGTATGGATGTGAGAGTTGGACTGTGAAGAAGGCTGAGCGCTGAAGAATTGATGCCTTTGAACTGTGGTGTTGGAGAAGACTCTTGAGAGTCCCTTGGACTGCAAGGAGATCCAACCAGTCCATTCTGAAGGAGATCAACCCTGGGATCTCTTTGGAAAGACTGATGCTAAAGCTGAAACTCCAGTACTTTGGCCATCTCATGTGAAGAGTTGACTCACTGGCAAAGACTTTGATGCTGGGAGGGATTGGGGGCAGGAGAAGAAGGGGATGACAGAGGATGAGATGGCTGGATGGCATCATCGACTCGATGGACAGCAGTTTGAGTGAACTCCGAGAGTTGGTGATGGACAGGGAGGCCTGGCGTGCTGCAATTCACTGGGTTGCAAAGAGTCGGACATGACTGAGCGACAGAACTGAATATTCTATTGTATATACTGGGAAAACAGTCCAGAGAGAAAGACAACAGGACACACAAACCACAATCTAAACAGCAGAAGATCAGTGAACTTAATATAGGGAAATTATATAACTGAGCAGGACCATATGCGGCCTTCCTGGGGAAGTCCATTCCCCCATAACTTCTACTTTAGCTCCTCTCTGAAGTACCTAGATAACAGTATCTGATGCACATTTCCTGAGTCATTTTTTAACAGATGTGAAAACTCCACACCAAATGGAAGATGTTAGCGACTTGATGATCATGAGTGCATAACCCCAGACCTCCTTGAACCTAAGGACTGAATGTTAACCCCTGGAACACCACATTTTCCTTCGCTATCAACCAACCAGAGAATTGTGCATGAGCTGATTATATAACCTGTGACCACCACCCACCCTCTCCACCTCACCTGGCCTTTTAAAATGCTTTGGTGAAACTCTTCAGGGAGTTCATGGTTTTATAGACGTGAGCCACCAGTCTCCTTGCACAGCCCTACAATAAACCTTCCTCTGCTCCAAACTGACATTTTGGTTCATTTAGCTTCACTGTATGTCAGGCACATCAACTTTCCTTTAGTGGCAATAATAGAAAAGTAGAGAAACTGAGATTCAGATGCAAGAAGAACATTCATTTATTTCCAGGGAATTCAACTGGAATTATGGAATAAATGTGTTATAACAAATGATGTACAAATATTAATAAGAGTCAGTCATTGGGCTCAGAAGGGGCTCATTTCCAAGCCAATGACCTACTCTCATGGGTTTGTTATGTTACTTTTCTTGGACCAAAATTTGATTCCAGGATCTAGGGAGACAAAGCTGACTCAGGTGAAGATATGCTTCAAATTTTTCTAAAGTTGGCAAGTGTTGATCCCTACCTCTCCAACACTTCCTGTATGCTTGCCAATCAAGCCTGCATAAATAGTTCCTTATGAGGCAGAAGGCAAAGAAGGAATATCACATGATATGGAAATGATAGAATTAAGTACAATCTTGTTTCATGAAAATTTTAAGTGCTAGAGAGGATGAGGGTTAGTAGGATCTCTTATGCATTGCTTGCAGTGATTTCAAGTTGAGTTTTCACATATCTGACAAATCAGCAATTCCTCTTCAAGGCATATACCCAAGAGAAACTCCCGGAGACACATGCCAGAATATCCAGAGCCACAGTTTCCATAACTGAAAATAAATAAAATTCTGGAAACAGTCTAAATAGCCATAACAGAGGTAAGGACAAATAAATTATGGTATGCTGCTGCTGCTGCTAAGTTGCTTCAGTCGTGTCAGGCTCTGAAGTTATGGTATAATTACATGATAAAATAGTATAATATGAATATATGAATAACACTATGAGTAAAAAATGTCCCAAATGACTTCAAACTGCCTGATACTCACATAATAAAGACAACTACAACTAAATCACATGTGTGTGTATATACACAAGTTTTAGAAGTATATTTGTTATTTACGTATGTGTGTATATATATCCACAAGACCAGCGTATATCATGTATATATCATAAAACTTTTACATATATTTATGTAAGCAAGAGAAGCAAGATTTAGAGCGATGTAATGGGTTTTTCCAGTGGTCATGTATGGATGTGAGAGTTGACCTGTGAAGAAGGCTGAGTGCCGAAGAATTGATGCTTTTGAACTGTGGTGTTGGAGAAGACTCTTGAGAGTCCCTTGGACTGCAAGAAGATCCAACCAGTCCATTCTGAAGGAGATCAGTCCTGGGGTTTCTTTGGAAGGACTGATGCTAAAGGTGAAACTCCAGTACTTTGGCCATCTCATGTGAAAAGTTGACTCACTGGAAAAACTCTGATGCTGGGAGGGATTGGGGCAGAAGAAGGGGACGACAGAGGATGAGATGGCTGGATGGCATCATCGGCTCAATGGACAGCAGTTTGAGTGAACTCCGAGAGTTGGTGATGGACAGGGAGGCCTGGTGTGCTGCAATTCATGGGGTTGCAAAGAGTCGGACACGACTGAGCGACTGAACTGACTGAATGGGTGTAAGAGAAGCACAGAGGTTATTGTAAGCCATTACATGCTCAGTTGCTTCAGTTGTGTCTGACTCTTTGCAACCCTATGGACTGTAGCTCACCAGCCTCCTCTGTCAACAGGACTCTCCAGGCAAGAATACTGCAGTGGGCTGCCATGGCTTCCTCCAGGGGATCTTCCCAACCCAGGGATCAAACCCTCATCTCCTTTGGCTTCTGCATTGGCAGGCGGGTTCTTTACCACTTACTGCTGCTGTTTCTTACTATTAATAAACACAAAAGAATAAACAACAATGTTTTCTCCAAAACCAGTCATAATAAGATGTCCAATTCTGTATTACTAAGGTTTGAATCCATCCTAAAGGAGATCAGTCCTGGGTATTCATTGGAAGGACTGATGCTAAAGCTGAAACTCTGATACTTTGGCTACCTCATGCGAAGAGTAGGAGAAGACCCTGATGCTGGGAGGGATTGGGGGCAGGAGGAGAAGGGGACGACAGAGGATGAGATGGCTGGATGGCATCACTGACTCGATGGACAGGAGTTTGGGTAAACTCCAGGAGTTGGTGATGGACAGGGAGGCCTGGCGTGCTGCAATTCATGGGGTCACAAAGAGTCAGACACGACTGAGCAACTGAACTGAACTGAACTGAAGGTTTGAATAAAACTAAAAGGAAAAGTTATTTGTAAATATTATATAAATTCAGCAAGAAAGATTAGTAACATGGCTTATAAAGTACTTTTTAGATTCACTCTAACTTTATTTCTCCTTCTCACTTCCACGTAAAATGCTCTTAATCAGGAATTGGACTGTAGCCCACCATGCTCCTCTGTCCAAGGGACTCTCCAGGCAAACATACTGGAGTGGGTTGCCATGACTTCCTTCACGGGATCTTCCTGCCCCAGGGACTGAATCTGAGTCTCCTGTATTACTGGGAGATGCTTTACCATCTGAGCCACCAGGGACTCTTTAGTTGTTACAAAGGCAAAAATGCTAGAAAGACCCAAAGATATAAATGGAAAGGAAAATATGTGTCTATCATGCTGAGCCAACCACATATTGTTGGGTAAGGCCCAGCTGCTTCCTGTGCATCAATAAGGAGGGAGTCTGGTGAGAGGAGGGAAGAAACTATATGTGGTTAGATTCCTAGGAGCTATTAGTAGTTTTCATGTCAGTTCTTAGAGTAAAGCCTGAAAGTGAAAAATCAGTCTTATGCAACTCTTTGCATCCCCAGGGACTATACAGTCCATGGAATTTTCCAGGCCAGAATACTGGAGTGGGTAGCCTTTCCCTTCTCCAGGAGATCTTTCCAACCCAGGGATCAAACCCAGATCTCCCACATTTTGGGTGGATTCTTTACCAGTTGAGCCACAAGGAAAGCCCAAGAATACTGGAGAGGGTAGTCTATCCTTTCTCCAGCAAATCTTGCCAATCCAGGAATTGAACCAGGGTCTCTTGCATTGCAGGCAGATTCTTTACCAACTGAGCTATGAGGGAAACCCAGACAGAGGTAAGCCTGGACATAGACTATTATGAAAAATCTCCATATTTGTTTTGCAGCATCAATAGTTCACAGTAGTAAACAGTTTTGATAAAAAAAAATCTGAAAAGTAAATGTTTTATTAACAACTGGCTTAGCTTGTTTGTGCTTCAGCAGACTCTGAGGCGATTCCTTGGTTACATAATCATGGATTTACCCAACTTACTGCTCTTCCATTTCCCCACTTTCTCTCTTCTAACTTCCTTCTTTAAGGGTCATGTGCTTGGACCCCACTGTGGATCATTATATTGATTCCTAATATCTAATGTACTAATTTAAATTAGTAATTTAAAGTACTAAACTAGTAGTCAGAGATGGTGTTCTGGAGGAGTATCTAGGCTAGAGAAAAAGTCATGAACAAACTTTTTTAAGAGTTCCAACTTGAAAGTGTGTGGGACATTCATCTTATCATCAACAAAGGAAGGAAAATCATGACTGTTGCTTGACTTTAGAGACCAAATTCAGACAATACAAGTAAGAGAGTAACTTATCTAATTTACTAATTTAAAAGATAATTTGAAAATTTCTTTTATATAAATGTGGAGTTATGCTTCTCAGGCATTCAGCCAGTGTGGCTTTTTGCAGTAGGATCTACTACCTTTCTGCTGATTCCCGTGTGACCTCGGCAGCAAGGATTGTTCAAGTATCCAATGATCATGAGAAAACTTTAAATTTATTGGATTGGCCCAAAATTCATTCAGGTTTTCTATAACGTCAGGAAAACCCAAACAAACTTTTGGGCCAATCCAATATAAATGCTGACCTTAATAGGAAAAGGCATCATGATTTTTAAAATGTCATACTTTCTATGCCTTTTAATATAGTATGTTTGAAATTGATCTGGTAATGTATTGTTAAACATCAGTCAACTAATTTTGACCTCATGAAGCATATAAAACTCTCCCTAGTCACAGAGATTGCTTGTTTCTGAAGTCTGTCACCAAATAAGCTTTAGCAAAACCTATTAATAACCTCCTACTCATGGAACTGATGCTCCATCACTTCAGTCCTGTCCAATTCTTTATTATCCCATGGACTGTAGCCCATCAGGCTCCTCTGTCCATGGGTTTCTTCAGGCAAGAATACTGGAGTGGGTTGTCATTTCCTACTCCAACTCATGGAATTAATGTAATGTTAAACATGTGTCAACTATTTTTGACCTACTGAAGCACATAAAACTTTCCCTGAGAGTCATAGAGATTGTTTGTTTCTGAGTCTATCACCAAGCAGGCTTTAGTAAAGCCTCTTAATAACCTCCTACTCATGGAACTATAGCTTGGTCTTTGAAGAATTTGATCTTTGACCGTAGCAGTGTAATGAGAAGAACCAGATTGTTAATTGCACTTACTCTGAAATAAGCAAATAAGAATGTCTCCATACTTTGTAACTATTACATCTGCTAGAATTGAGAAAGTGAAAGTGTTAGTCTCTCAGTCATGCCTGGCTCTTTGCAACCCATGGACAGTAGTCCACCAGGCTCCTTTGTTCATAGGACTCTCCAGGCAAGAATACTGGAGTGAGTTGCCATTCCCTTCTGCAGGGGATCTTCCCAGCCCAGGGATCAAACTTGGGTCTCCTGCATTGCAGGCAGGTTCTTACTATTTGAGCCATCCAAGGGCTCTAGAATTGTGAATGTTATGTCAAATGTTTTATTATTTAGATCTTACTCTGAACTCTCTTACCTGTATCGTCTGAATTTGGTCTCTAAAGTCAAGCAACAGTCGTGATTTTCCTTCCTTTGTTGGTGATAAGATGAATGTCCCACACACTTTCAAGTTGGGGTTCTTAAGAAAGTTTATTCATGACTTTTTCTCTAGCCTATATACTCCTCCAGAACACCGTCTCTGACTACTGAACCTCTCTTCCTGGGTGTCTTCCTGGAAGATTCCTAGGAGTCTTCATCTCAGCATACTTCACATTAAACTCATCCCCCTCCTCAACCTTCAGACCCTTCTCCTCCTCTGTATTCGTTCTCTTAGTGAATGACAACTGTATCTGCTATTTCACCCAACCAGGATAAGTCAAAGAATAGTTTAATCCCCTCTCTACCTACAAATATGTATTTAATGAGGTAACAAGTCCTCTTTATTGCACCGTTCAAATCTCTCTGAAAATAGATCTCCTTCCCATACCTTCCACTGTTCCTATATGGGGCTCCCATTGCCTATCACCTGAACTACTAGAAGTTTTCTAGTAATTCTTCCTTCCCTTCAGTTCAGTTCAGTTCTCTTGCTCAGTCGTGTCCCACTCTTTCAGACCCCATGAATCGCAGCACGCCAGGCCTCCCTGTCCATCACCATCTCCCAGAGTTCACTCAGACTCACGCCCATCGAGTCAGTGATGCCATCCAGCCATCTCATCCTCTGTCGTCCCCTTTTCCTCCTGCCTCCAATGCCCCCCAGCATCAGAGTCTTTTCCAGTGAGTCAACTCTTTGCATGAGGTGGCCAAGTACTGGAGTTTCAGCTTTAGCATCATTCCTTCCAAAGAAATCCCAGGGCCGATCTCCTTCAGAATGGACTGGTTGGATCTTCTTGCAGTCCAAGGGACTCTCAAGAGTCTTCTCCAATACCACAGTTCAAAAGCATCAGTTCTTCGGTGCTCAGCTTTCTTCACAGTCCAACTCTCGCATCCATACATGACCACTGGAAAAACCATAGCCTTGACTAAAGAGACCTTTTTTGGCAAAGTAATGTCCCACTTTTCAATATGCTATCTAGGTTGGTCATAACTTTTCTTCCAAGGATCTATTTAAATCGTACTTCCAAAAGAGTTGGCTATTGTCTAAAACAGAAATTGAATGATGCAATTTCTTTCTTAAAATCCTTTACTGGCTCCTCATAAGTCTTTAAGAAAAAGTCCCAAGTTTTCAACATGGCATAAAAGATTTTTGGTCCCAGACATTTGGTCCCAGCCTCTCAAGCTCATTTTCTTTTTCTTATTCACATATACTATCTGTAAGAGGTATACCAAAGTCACTGATTATTTCCTGAATATGCCTTGCACTTTTATACTTACGTGCACTTGAATCTAATGTTTCCTTTGCCTGTGCTGTTTTTTCCTCCTTTAGCATTCATTCAAGAATCATATCCTCTGTACAATTTCTCTCAGTATCTCTCCAACTCCAAAAGACATGTCTTTTCTTCTTTAATTCCATGGATGTATATATGTGTTTTAATATCTTTCCTAATTAGCTGAATTATTTATTTACATTCCTGACTGACTTTCCCACTAGGCTGTGAATGCCCAGGGATTCATGATATATGTATGGCTTGTATTTTGTCCATCTTTCTATTTCCAGTACAGATCTGATACTTAGTAAAAGATTCAACAGTTTGTAATAACAATTTAGAAAGTATTTGAAAGAAAATGTAATCTTCCACAACCTTACCACCAGGGAGAACCAGTATTAACATTTCCCATGTATATATAGCAAATGATATTTCTTCTTAAAATGGTAGTAGGATATATATTTTATTATCTAATTATCTTTTAAAAAGGAATAGTATACTGTGAATGTATTTCCAAGTCATAAGATATTTTAAATCATAATCCTTATGAATTGCCTTACATTTTGTCATATGCAGTGCCCTTATATTTGTACATTGGAGTTATTTTAAATTTTTAGGGTTATAAACAATTGCATGGTACCCACTGAGTTCTTTTGGTAAAATCACAATAATGAAATGGTCCATCAAAGCACAGGTCTTAGTGACAGGGACCAAATTCCCAGAAACTTCTGAGACCCATACTCTCTTTCTGTCTGTTCCGTTGGTTCTTGGACCTTAGTATCAGGAGGAACGGAGGAATTTATATTGTTTAGTATCAGGAGGAATTTATATTGCTTAATTATAAACAAGTAATGAGAAAGGAGTAGAAGAGAGTCTGAGATAAGTTGAGGAGAGGGTTTTGATGGCTTTGGAGTGTGGCAGGAGTTAGTTGTATCTTCTTTGGTTTTGCTTTTGGAATAACTGCAAAGTATGTGGAAGGGGTTGAGAGTGAGCGAGATTTTTAGAAGGTTTTGTTACAGATTTTGTACATACTCCAGATCTGGTGTATTTGAGAGTCTATATTAGATTCTAATGCTTTTAACTCCCCTCAGATTAAAGGACAATCTTCCCTCTAAAGGCAAGGATTGCTGAAGCTGAGTTTCAGAGAGAGAGGGAGCATGTTGCTTTCTTCAATTTCTCCATATTTTTAAAACTATCAGCATATTATTTTTTCAAATTGTCTTCAAGAAAAAAGTGCCAACTGAGATTATCATCACCAGTGGAGGAGTGTTCTTTTCTCTTTGAGTTGACAGATAGATGAATAGCTGAATGAAGAGATGTGTATGGACAGGTGGACAGACTGAGTATTTTGGAACCAATAAAAAGGAAAGCAGAACACTTTCTTGGTAAGCAGTTAACAAAACTGATCTGTCTAAAGTTATTGGTTCCATTTCAGATACTGTTCATTAGGCAGCAAATGAACTAAACTCTGAGCAAGGACTTTTGTTTTATGTAGGTGAGAACAAGGTTTATGAGGTACCTTATCTATCAGGGTAGCAAAAATACTCAAAATGTTAGTCAGGACTGTTAGAGAAATACAGATATGTGAGTGAGATAGCTGAAAGAAAACTTATTTGGTGAGAGGAACTGGAACATAGGCAAAACTACAAAAGAAATTGAGGAAAGCTGGTAGAGTGAGATGAAAACTTGTCTCTTATTTATTGGGCAAATTCCAGATGACATCCATGGTCACAAAGAAACTGACTTCACTTCTGTTTGTACAAGGTGCTAGAAATCAGGGCAGTAATACAGGTTTATCATACATAGGTTCTTGTGCCTGAGGAGTGGAAAAGAAGAGTGAAGTGAATAGGTATTTTGATATCAATGAAATAATAATAGTTATTAAGCTATCTGCATGGTTTGTCTCATCAATATTTGCGTAATTCAAGATTGGGAACTCATGTACACCTGAGATGAAAAAAAAAATAAAAAATTAATTAAAAAAATATTTGCATAAAGTAAAAAGTATACACTTGAGCCAACTATTAGTTCAGTTCAGTCGCTCAGTCGTGTCCGACTCTTTTAAACACCATGGATTACAGCATGCCAGGCCTCCCTGTCCATAGCCAACTCCTGGAGTTGACTCAAACTCATGTCCATTGAGTCGGTGATGCCATCCAACCATCTCATCTCCAGCCATTATCCCCTTCTCTGGCCTTCAATCTTTCCCAGCATCAACTATATAGAGAACTATCAGTTCAGTTCAGTTCCGTTGCTCATTCATGTCCGACTCTTTGTGACCCCATGAATCGCAGCACACCAGGCCTCCCTGTCCATCACCAACTCCCAGAGTTCGCCCAAACTCATGTGCACCGAGTTGGTGATGCCATCCAATCACCTCATCCTCTGTCGTCCCCTTCTCCTCCTGCCCCTAATTCCTCCCAGCATCAAGGTCTTTTCCAATGAGTCAGCTCTTCACATGAGGTGGCCAAAGTTTTGGGAATTTCAGCCTCAGCATCAGTCCTTCCAATGAACACCCAGGACTGAACTCCTTTAGAATGGACTGGTTGGATCTCCTTGCAGTCCAAGGGACTTGCAAAGGTCTTCTCCAGCATCATAGTTCAAAAGCAACTATATATAGACCTTAACCAAAAATTATGAAACATTTGATGGTTTACACATGTCTAGAATATTTATTTTTGAGAAAGTGAAAAATCTAGGTGACATTTGATTTCTATGTTTATAAAGACTAGACTGAGAACAAAGCTAGTGACCTGTGAGGAAATATGAAAAGGAAGCAGTGAAACTGTAGAGTTAAAAGACTTAGGGACCTAGTCTTAGCCCATGAAGAAACCAAGACCCTGAGAGGGTAAGAGTTCCTGCACTTCCAATAGATTGCAGCCTTTCCTGTACATTCTCCTCTCTGTCTTTCGCTGCTTCTATCCAACTGAACTGAGTGAAGAGTGAGCTGGGAGGTGGAAAGACCCTAGGGAGACAGGGCAGAAAATGCTGTCTAGGGCCAATTTGACATAAGGTCCATTTTGAGCCTATAAAATTGTGACAGAATTTAGCATCTCTAGACGTGAGATATAACCTCTCATAGCATCATGGTCAAGCAGTTTCAAATGGAGTTTCATCAGTTGTTGTTTAGTCCCTAAGTCATGTCCAACTCTTTTGCGACCCCATGGACTATAGCTCACCAGGCTCCTCTGTCCATGGAATTTTCCTAGCAAGAATACTGGAGTGAGTTGCCATTCCCTTCTCCAGGGGATCTTCCCAACCAAGGGACCGAACCTGCCTCTTCTGTGTTTCCTGCAGATTCTTTACCACTGAGCCAACTGGGAAGCCCCAATTTCACCAGTAGAGGCCACTAACAACTTGACTACTAGGGGACAGGGCACAATTAACAATAATAAGTCATGGAAAACATGTCTCCTTGATCTGATGTTTTGAACAAATTTACCCTCTAAATAAGCTCTTAATGAAGAATTTTGCTGGGTCAAACAAAGGGGGAAAAGAGTTGCTTGTCAGCTAGGGAGACAGAAGGAATGCTTCAATATTGTTCTAAAATACATCTTCAAAGTGTGTGCTAGAACAATGGACTCACACTACAGCAGCAGGCAACAACTAAGGCTGCTATTCTCAATAATCCTTACAGCTGAAACTCTACACTTCAGCCAAAAAATGAGAGATCAGTAGCTGTAACTGTCACTGAAAACTCTGATCATTTTCATCATACTTGTAGACATTGAAAACAGTCACCTCAGCAGCAGCATTTCCAGATACCAAGAACCCGAATACCTGCACATCTTCAGGACACATGTGCAGTGGCCTTTCTTTTGACTTCTCTGGATTGTCATTTGGTGAAGAAAACAAGTCTCAATCTAACATAAACTCATGTGGCAGTTTTTTACCCCTGGGTTGACTTAGGTTAGAATTGGAAGACTGTAAAACTCCTTCCAAATGGCAACCCACTCCAGTATTTCTGCCTGGAGAATCTGAAGGAGAGAGGAGCCTAGTGGGCTACATAGTCCATGGGGTTGCAAAGAGTAAGACATGAATGAGTGACTACACAACAACAACAAAACTCTTTTCAGCCTGAAAAGTAGATATTGGTTTTTAAATCTTCTTTTTTTTTAAATGTTAATCCTTCAAAGTATTGCATTCATTATGACTCCATTTTGAAAAATAGTGTCTTTGTTTTACTTGCCCATAATATCTAAGAGCATGATCCTCCACTTTGTTCTGAAAGCAAACTCATGCACACAAGATATTTTAGTGTACTTGGCAGTAAAAGGCACTAGGATACCGTTATAAAAGAAAAGGGGGGCAGGACCCAAAGATAAGAAAATACTTAGACTCAAAGTTATAGAAGCTTCTGTGGGGAATAAACTATGCATATCTGCAAATTTGGGTGGCTCAGTGGTAAAGAATCCACCTGCTGGTGTAGGAGAGGCAAAGACATGGGTTTGATCCCTAGGTTGGGAAGATCCCCTGTAGAAGAAAATGGCACCCCACTCCAGTATTCTTCCCTGGGAAATCCCACGGTTGGAGGAGCCTGGCTGGCTGCAGTCCATTGGGTCACAAAACAGTCAGACATGACTCAGTAACTAAACAATTATCTCTTTACAATTATTATGTCTATAACTTTAACAGAATGCAGTCTGTGATAAAGGCAAGCAAAGTCCTGTGTGCATTCACAGGAGAAGTTACACCCCCAGCTTCCAGGAGGTAATCCTTATTGCAGGGGAAGGGATTGGGAGCAGTGTTTCACACAAGAAGGAAAATAACTAACTGAGTATAGTGATTTTTGTAAATACTCAGATTAACATTCTTGAAAAACTGTTTTAACATCTTTTCCCACCCTTTAATAAACTTTAACCAGTTTATGATCATGGTTTACAATTTCTTTCACCTTTAGTTTCTCAAAGACTCCTTCATTGATCTATTGGTTACTTCTGACCTCTTTGACTTAATATGTCTTCAAAGAACAGAAATCAATTGTTTAATCACAGAATCAGATGATCACTACATTAGAGCAAAGACAAATTCTTGAGTAATCTTTCACTAGGCAAAGTATCACTGGGGGGAAAAATCAGTTCATTATATTATTTGGACTTTTGAGTAAAGGTTCTCGGCTCTTAAAGTTTTTCCCCTGGGGTCCAGAGAGAGCCTTTAGTGTATCAGCCTTTAATAATCAAGAGATCCTGGTCTAAGGGACTAGGATCAGTCCATTGGGAGGAAGATAAGGGGAAGGGTGAAACACACACACACACATACACACTCACACACATACACACACACACACACGAAAGTAAATGGGCAAGAAAATAATTTTGTCCTTTATGTATTGAATTTAACCTTCTTGAATCACTTTATGTAATCAGAATTTTTAATTTTTTAAATTTCCTCGATATTCAGTCTTTCATCCATTATGAAATTTCCTTTACCTTCATATCATTAAGAAGAGTTTTTCATTCCTTTCATTCATTTATTTGTCAAATACTAAAAAATGACATTAAGTAATATTAGGTGCGGTTCCAGCCACAAGAGGCTATATCCTTGTAAGAGTAGCTGCTTAATAAATAGCTTACCCACTTACCCCAAACAAATAAGGTATATGATTTCAGGTGCTGATAGTTAATATAAAAGACATAAACATGGAAAGGATGAGGCCAGGCAGGTAGACAGATTCAGTTCCTGTAGGGGTTTTGGTAAGGAGTTTAGATTTTACTTTATTTGTAATGGAAGGTTTTAAGCAATGAATGGTAATTATCAATCACACTAATGATTTGGAAGGTTGATTCTGGCTGCTGTGTGACTGCCTATAGATGAGAGTAGAAGCTGGGAGATCATTTAGGAGGAGACTTCAGGAGTATGGATAAAGAATGATGATGGCCCTAACTAGGATGGTAGCAATGACCAGAATTGAATATATTTTCATTATAGAGCCACCAAGACTTATTGGTAGAATGAAAGAGGAATGGGGGTTTTCATAAATATGAAAAAAAAGAATCAGGCATGATTCCTAAGTATGGGTCTGAGCAATAAGGTGAAAAGAATTCCTTTGCAGAGGAATTTTAGTTGTTTTTTAAATATGTGTATTAATTCATGTCTTCCGTTGTCTATCACATGTGTGTGTGCCCAGATAATGAAGTGGTTCGATGATGAAGAGTTCAAGTGTTATTCAGGGAAAAACCTGTGGGTGATAGTCACATTTTAATGCCTTCCAAAATCGTATATCCAATCACATATTTGTTATCTCCCCTAGCTCAGTTGACAAAGAATCTGCCCGCAATGGAGGAGACCCTGGTTTGATTCCTGGGTCAGGAAGATCTCCTGGAGAAGGAACAGGCTACCCACTCCAGTATTCTTGAGCTTCTCTTATGGCTCAGCTGGTAAAAGAAAATCTGCCTGCAATGCAGGTAATCTGGTTTCAATTCCTGGATTGGGAAGATCTCCTGGAGAAGGAAAAGGCTACCCACTTCAGTATTCTGGCCTGGAGAATTCCATGGACTGTATAGTCCATGGGGTCACAAAGAGTTGGACATGATTGAGTGACTTTCACTGTCACTTGGATATCTAAGAGCCATCGTAAGACATATCACTGCTGCCACCCTAATCCAAGCCTTGGAGAAACACAACAGCCTTTTAACTGGTCTACCTGGGCTTAAAAATTTCCCAGTTATTCTCTATATAACAGCCTAAGGAATCTTAGAATCACAGCTTGCTTTCCTACTCAAAATCTTCCAACAGCTTTCCATTGCGTCGAGGATAAAATCTGGCTGCCTTGCACTCTAAGATCCTAGGCTCTCTGGGTATATCATTCTCCCCAGCCTCAGTGGCGATGCCTTTCCAGTCTCATTCTTTGTGCCTTTCTGTCTGCTCCAAGAACAGTGCTCAGCTCCTCATTGTTTCTTTACAGCCCTTCATCTACCCCAAATGTTCTTTCTGTAGCCCTTCACATGATGGCTTCCTTCTCATTTTTCAGGTCATATATCTCCTCAGAAAAGCTGTCCCTGACCACACTCTATAAATGGATACCCTCAAGACCCTACAGCATTACCCTGCTTGGATTTCTTTTTGTAGTGCTTAGGCCTCACTGAACTTACTTTTCTTCTCCATTGTCTTTCTCCTCCCTAAATGCTCATCACTACATTCCCAGTACCTAAAACAATGTTGGCACATAGCTGGCACCCAATAGGATTTTGTTGACTTCACGAATTCACATTTTATGCAAAATTTTGATAGGAACGATTAGATTAAAGCCAGGTATAAACTATGAAGAAATCAGGATGTGTGGCACATATATTGGCCAACACAGCATGTGATAGTGAAGAAGGAATCAGAACAGGCCCTATCTTGAAAGCAGGACTCCATCTTGGGCTAGACTGTGGACTCTGAGCTAAACGCCCAGTATCTATGGAAACGACAAACCAGCTGGAAAAGCAGGCCCCAGGAATACCCTAATTATCCGTGTAACAAAATAAAATCATACATTCTATTATACTTATTGAGGTACGACCACAGGCCTATTGATAATTGTCCACTGTTAACTACCTAGGCTTAAGGCAAATGAATCACGGGTTAACTTTGATTGTCAGGGAATATGGGGAGGTGGGTTTGTGCATGTACACTTAGGGTAGGGTATATAAGGTTTTTACAAAAACTGTTTGGGGGTCCTTGGATAAGAGAAGACTCTGCCTTGGGCCCACTGGTGTAATAAACTGCGCTTCACTATCTGCATTGTCCTTCTGAGTTTGTTTCCCAGAACATGTGGCTACAACAATAGCAAACCAGAAATGTTAGAACTGTCATCATACTTTAGGGAAAACACAAAAGGGAAGGCAACACCCGAGTCAGAATTAGCCCAAACTGTATAAATCTATATGTGGTACAAAACATACTCATTTATATACAACCTAGAAGTGTCTGGCACATCATTAGGCCCTCAGCAAATTTTTGCGGAGTAAATGAAAGAAATAAATACCTATGATCTAAAAGCGTGCACATGATTAAACCAAAGGCAAAGCCAAAATGATTAAACTTTAACTAATGGGGATATTTAGATTCCAAAATAGTTGTTCTGCTAAGGGAGGGGAAAATACAGTTTCACTGAGGCAGCGCCAAGTTAAGCAGAACTAGCTTTCCTATAATAACAGTGGAAGCAGAGAAGAGACACCCCCTGCCCTCATCTGGCTAGATGAGGGGCCATCTCAGCCCATTCATCTCACCTGCTCTGTGCCTCACTCCACCAACGTGGGACCAGCCAGATAGGATGACTGAATAAGTATTACTCCCACTTACTCAAATTACTAGTGAACATTCAATGTGATAATTCTGCATTAACTTCATGTTTCTTGACACTTTTATTCTTACTAGACGGTATAAACTGAGTTATTAACCANCTGGCTAGATGAGGGGCCATCTCAGCCCATTGATCTCACCTGCTCTGTGCCTCACTCCACCAACGTGGGACCAGCCAGATAGGATGACTGAATAAGTATTACTCCCACTTACTCAAATTACTAGTGAACATTCAATGTGATAATTCTGCATTAACTTCATGTTTCTTGACACTTTTATTCTTACTAGACGGTATAAACTGAGTTATTAACCAAAGCAGGGCAAATGCTTTGATTAAAATAACTATTTACATTAATATTTGTTTTAAAACATAGTCTATTCAGGGATTAATCAAATTCAATTTGCTTTATTTTCTATTTTGAAAAATGCTATACAGAAAAAACAAGGGAACATGGACACCTTTGTATTTAATGGAAATAAGACAGCTCTTTTAGGAAAGAGCAAACTAAACTAATACCACATTTTAAAAAGTTATATTTAAATATCAGAAAAGTTTCAAAAGAAAGTGAACAATCCTTACAAGTGATTAATAATATTAAAATAAGTGAAGTAGGTGAGGAAGATTAGAGGTATAATATCTTTATACAACAACAAAGGTGGTCAAAAAGTACAAACTAACAGTTATAAATAAGTACCACAGATGTAACATGTAATTAACGCCACTGTATGTTGCATATGAAAGTTGTTAAGAGAGTAAATCCTTAGAGTTCCCATTACAAAGAAAAAATATGTTTTCTTTTTTCTGTTATTTTATATCTCTCTGAAATGAGAAATACTCACTAAACTTCTTGTGGGAATCATCTTATAATGTATGTAAGTGAAATCATTATGCTGTACTTTTGAAACTTACAGAGTGCTCTATGTCAATAACACTGCAGTCAAACTGACAGAAAAAATATTAATAAAAGCAATTAATCTCTGATAGAAAAGCAGAAAAAAGTAATGATAATATAATACCACTACCAGGAATAATATATCCAAATAGATTCTTACCAAGCCACCACCAATGATAGCTATATTTTTCCTTTGAATATCAGGAGAATCCATCACTGCTGAAGTGTTTTTCACAGCTGTTACAGCTCTCGTCACAGAGAAAACTGTCTCCTATACACTGACTTCCCTCCTCTTTGCCTTAAGCCCTGCATTGGTGAGCCAGCAGCAGCATTTGAATAGGGCTGTTTTTCCTTGAACTTAGAAGGTAGCATTTAACCCATTATTTGCCTGAAGGACAATCAGCTCAACTTTAGGGGAAAGGGAATTTGTTGCAATAACCAAATTTTGAAAAATCCAGCCAAGTGAAGACTGAACACTCCCCTGTGTGTAAGACAGAATTTTTAAAGCACAAGTTTTGTGGCTTTTCTTCTTCCTTGTCTATACCATGTATTCTTAGTTTCGTTTTCAACCATGACTAACCCATGAATGAAACTTCCCTGATCTGGTGTCCCAGAGCATCTTACACTTCTCTTAATAAGATGATGTGGTTTTCCAATTATTCTGTGGATTATTTTTGTTATTAAGACTGGTCAGGAATTTTACCTAAACAGTCCTTATGGATTGTCTTTAACAGACTATACCAGGGAAAACATTTTTCATACTCTGAATATTCTCCTGAACAAGATTTTGAATTATAAAACTGACAATACTTCCTTTTTTGTATCAAATGCTAGAAACGTTAGAATCTAATTTGTGCATTAATCCTAGGGGAAATGGATAATATTATACTTTTTGTAAATTCATTCATGGCTTCATACTGTCTCTTCAATTCTTTGTCTTCTTTCGCTCCATTTTAAATGTATCTTTTAAATTTCTGTGCATATTTTTGAATTGGAGGGTTTTTTATAAAACAGAACATGACAGGTAAAATAAAGTAAGAATGTAAATGAAGATACTTCTTCACTTCCTGGTGAGAGCAGGAAGACTTCAGACTGGTTTTCCTCCGATGAGGAACCAGAGTTCAACATCATTCGACAGTGACCTCTTGTGGATAAGTATAATCAGCATTGTTGTTAGGAATTTTTTTCCTTTTTTTTTTTTTTTTTTTTTAGGAATGTTTACTTATTTATTTAGAATAGTTAATAAGTTTCCCATGTGGCAGTGGTAAAGGATTCACGTGCAATGCAGGAGACATAGAAGACAGGGGTTTGATCCCTGGCTTGGGAAGGTCCCCTGGAGTAGGAAATGGCAACCCACTCCAGTATTCTTGCCTGGATCATTCCATGAACAGAGGACCCAGGCAGGATACAGTCCATGAGGTTGCAAAGAGTGGCAGGATATAGTCCATGGGGTCACAAAGAGTGACCCATGACTGAGTATACACACACACACACACACACACACACACACACACACAGAATAGCTGATACATTTATATGGTATGAAATACAAAAAGCACAAAAGGGTATACAATGAATAGCCATTTTTCTTCTAACCTTGTCCCTTGGCCACCTATTTCTCCCAAGATAACCACTGTTTTTTATTCCCTCTTTTATGAACACCTCTTTCCTGCTTTCTCTCTCTCCCTCCCTCATACCTCCTTTCTTTTTTTTTTTCATAAATAGTAGCCAATTTTATACACTTTTCCACACTCCAGTTTTCATTTACAACATAAACTCAAGAATTATTTAGTATCAGTATACAGAGAGCAGTTTCATTTGTTTTTTAACATTGTGGACTGTAACACCAAAAATAAAGCATGTAAAACCCAAGTATACAGTCCAATAACTTATTGTAAAGCAAGTATTCACGTATTTACCACTCAGACTAAAAAAAAAAAAAAAAAAAATTGCCAGGGCCCCAAAAGTCTACATATGTCCATCGCCAAAAGTCTCTTCACAGAGGTAATCGCCATTCATACAAGCAACCTTATAATCCTTTAGTTTTGGACTTCCCTGGTGGTTCAGAGGTTAGGAATCTCCCTGCCTTGCAGGGGACACGGGTTCAATTCCCGGTCGGGGAAGATTCCACATGCCTCAGAGCAACTAAGCCTTTGTACCACAAGTACTGAGTTTGCACTATAGAGCCCACTGGCCATAACTACTGGGGCCACACAGTGCAGCTGCTGAAGCCTGCATGTTCTAGAGCCTGTGCTCTGCAGCAGGAGAAGCCACTGCAATGGGAAGCATATACATGGCAATTAGAGTAGCCTCTGCTCACTGCAGCTAGAGAAAAGTCCGTGCACAGCAACAAAGACTCAGTGCAGCCAAAAATAAATAAATAAACTTTAGTTCTGCCTCTTTGCTTCCTGTTTTACTGTAATGAAGTCATGCTGGTTTTTTTCCTTTGAAATTTGCTTCTTTCCCTCAGTATTTTATTCATCTGTGTTATTCCACGGTGTTCTAATTCACGTGTTTTCATTTATCCATTCTACTGCTGATGGATTTTGGGTGTTACCAGTTTTTCAATACTGGGTGGCCAGAAACCTTGTTAGGGCTTTTCCATAAGTTGTTATAGAAAAACCCAAATGAACTTTATGGCCAACCCAATATTTTGAATAATGCTGCTATGATCAACCTTGGATATATTAGTACAATGTAGTACATACACAAATGAGCATGTATATTAGCACAGTGTGGTGCACATACATGTGAACATGCACATTAGTACACTGTAGTGCACATACATATGAGTGTGTATATTAGTACAATTCAGTGCACATACTTATGAGTGTGTGTATTAAAACAGTTTAGTGCACACACATATGAGCATGTATAGGAATTATATACTGGTTATGCCTATTTTTAACTTTCCGAAAGAAAGTTATGTTCCAAAGCATTTTACTTTTACTTGACACAATGTATAGAAATTTCTCTTCTGCTACATCCTAATCAACATGTATATTGTTGGTATATCCAGTACTTGCTGGTGGATGTGTACTCTATCCCATGATCATTTTAATTTGCATTCTTTGATTATAAAGGTGGGCACCTCATTCACATTTGCTTTTCTTCCTCTGTATACTGCTCAATTTTCATTTGGGTTGTCTTTTTTAACTGACAGTGGATATGAGTTTTATTCTTTGTGTATATTGAAAATAACTTCTTCCACTGTCTGGCTTGCCTTTTTGCTTTCTTAGTGATGTCTTTTGATGAAAGGATACTCTGAATTTTAGCATATCAAATGTACCAACCTTTTCCTTTATAGGTTTGTTTTGATATTTATTTGGGTTCAGGAACTCATATTACTTAATTTAATTATGATTATTTTAAACTGAGTGCTCAAAGCTGTATTCAAAAAGAATCTGCGGGAGGGAAATCAAGAAGGCAGAACAGAAGGATGTGGATCTTACCACCTCCCACAAAAGCATCAAAAATACATCTACATGTGGAACAATTGTCACAGAGCACCTACATGCTGGCAGAAGAGCTCATACAACCAAAGTTACAAGATAGGTTACAATGTAGCCAGGTAGGATGAAAGAAAAAAGCAAAGGATTGGTAGGGGACCAGCATCCCAGAGCTGTGAAAGAGGAAAGTTTCCCTTACCCAGGAGCACCCTACTGAGCCTGAGATGACACACAGGATAGATTGGGAGCTTCAGAGGCTCAGAGGAGAGTGTAGCAGCCAGACTGTCGGGGCAGAAAAGAGAAAGACAAGCACAGACAGTCCTAGTTACCTTCCTGTGCTCCCTAGTGCGAGGTGCAAGTCTGCTGCTGTGCAGAAATCTGAGCTTCAGCAGACAGACCAGGGGAGAGGACTGGGAATGGCTCCATGGAAACAGCCTAAAGGGGCTGGAGTATGGTCCAAGCAGCAGCCAAGAGTGTAGACAGGAGGGACCCTGGTCTATCAGAGAAGCCTTATTGTTAACACAAGCATAAAAGGAGGGGCATGGCCCCACCATAACAGTCTCATTTTCAGCATGCTCACTGCAGGCAAGGCTCCAGTGTGCAAGCAATGGTGGGTTGTCCACAAGTAGAGGTGGGGTGAAATCTGAACCTATGCCCAAGGGCTGCATAATTTAGGAAGAAGGACTGAAATCTGAGCCATGGCCCAGAAGCTGTGATCCAGATTTACATCATCAGTGGCCAGTTAGTGAGCTCAGTATCTGATGAACTTCAGAGTGGGTTATTAGTGCTCCCACAGCTGGAGTGAGTCCCATGGTAGCAGCTGCAGTCTTTGTGGGTGGGCACATGCAGAGGCAGGGCTGGGACTGAGATGATTCTATAGTCCCCAGAGCAGATGTAAATGTACAACTATTGTGGTCCCAATGCCTGACTACAGAGAATCTGTACTGATAAATCTGCACTGGTGACTTTGTGAGCACACTGCCTAAAGGACACCCAGGCCAATCACCTGTATTTCCCTGGTAGAGATGGGTCTGAGGGCAGTGTCAAAATCCAACCGTGTACTTTGTGAGCCCACACAATGGGTGACAGATGACATCACAGTGTACACTTCATGGGGGACAGCTCCTGTGAAGGGATACCCAGTGGCTCTTCTACTGGAAGAGAAGGTCAGTTTCCCAAGGCAATAGAAATAAGACACAAAAATAAAGGAAAGTGATCAAACCAAACTTTAGAGCTTTTGCACTGCAAAAGAAATGAAGCAATATGGAATATAAGAAAGTATTTGCAAACAATGTGACCAACAAGGGCTTAATTTCCAAAACATTCAAACAGCTCATAATAGATTGGCCAAATAGTTGGCAAATACAAACTACTATATATAAAATAGATAAACAGTAAGGTCCTACTGTGTAGCACAGGGAACTATCTGCAATATCCTATAAAAACCAGTAATGGAAAATAGTACAAAAAGTAATATACATATGTATAACTGAATCACTTTGCTATACACTAGAAGGAGATCAGACCTGGATGTTCACTGGAAGGACTGATGTTGAAGCTGAAACTCCAGTACTTTGGCCACCTGATACAGAGCTGACTCATTGGAAAAGACCCTAATGCTGGGAAAGATTGGAGGCAGGAGGAGAAGGGGATGACAGAGGATGAGATGGCTGGATGGCATCACTGACTCGATGGACATGGGTTTGGGTAGACTCCGGGAGTTGGTGATGGACAGGATGGCCTGATGTGCAGCGATTCATGGAGTTGCAAAGAGTTGGACACGACTGAGCGACTGAACTGAACTGAACTGAAGAAACTAACATTACATTTTAAATAATTATACTTTAAATAAAAAAGAAAAGAAATGACTTGAGAAAAAAAAAAAACTGCAGTAGTCTGAAGCTTAAGCTAGCAGTACATTAACTTAGAGAGAATTTATTTTTGCCTCTGCCTTGTGCCTATAGGTGATTTCACACTCATTCAGTGTGTAGAATTAGCAAGATCTGTCTGTTTCTGAAATTGTTGTTCCATTGGTGTCTGTATGTCCCATATGACTCTAAACAAGTGATCTTCATCTTTTTGCTCTCTTTCAGCCTAGGAATTGAATAACTTTTTTCCATAACGTGTCATATGCTTATTTTGAATGTTATTTATCTGAAAGACAAATCCCTTGAAAGTATTCATTGTCAGTTTAGTCACAGATAAAATAGCCTGAAATTTCTGTATAATTGTCTGCTTGATAACTGCAAGCTTTTTCTCTTCTGCTCAAAAAGTACATCTGATAAGATATTATTACCCCAGTAACAGTCTGTCTGCTTCAATTATTTTTAAAAATCTTAAAAAAAATTTCAAACCCTAACTCTATATACGACATTGCTGACCCACTTCACAAATGATCTAGTTAAAAACAATGTATTAATATGTTAAGAGTGACTATGAGGATGCTGATAACTGTTATCTTAAGATGTTTCAAGAACATTAACGGAGTAGATCAGACTTACCATGTCTGAGCCAGAGAAACATACATCAAGCAAGTGGATTACGTAAGAGTTAATGATGAATCATGTGGTTCTATGCAGTCTACAACAACATGCTAGTGCACTGATAGGCGATGATCATTATCACTTTAATTACTTTACTGGCAAGACTCTGGTCTTATCTCAGTTCACTCTCAGTAGACTAGGTAAAACTATTTTGCGTTATTGCCTCCCAGGAATTTCCCCAGTCCCCATATCAGGGAGAATCAGTATTACTGTTTCTCCAATTAGGTGACAATTTTCAAGACTCATCTTGCCTTTCCTTTTTTGACAATACAAATCTAAATGCAATTTGAATGATAAAGTAGCTACATTTTGTAAGACCTGAATAATGTGTATTTGATGTTCTTTGGGTTGCTGCTAAGTCACTTGTCATGTCCGACTCTGTGTGATCCCATAGACGGCAGCCCACCAGGCTCCCCCATCCCTGGGATTCTCCAGGCAAGAACACTGGAGTGGGTTGCCATTTCCTTCTCCAATGCATGAAAGTGAGACGTGAAAGTGAAGTCACCTCGTCGTGTCCGACTCTTAGTGACCCCATGGACTGCAGCCTAGCAGGCTCCTCCGCCCATGGGATTTTCTAGGCAAGAGTACAGGAGTGGGGTGCCATTGCCTTTTCCGGTTCTTTAGGTTAGAGGAGAATAAAAGAAAAAATTAACTTTTTGTATGAGGTTTGACAGGAGAAAACAGATCTGAGTAGAATAACAGAGTCAATAGCTTTATAAATTGAAGGATAGCATGACATCCCTGGGCGTCTGTGAGAGAAAGCTCACCAAAAGCTTGTAAAAAGTTTAACCATTACAAAGCTACAATTTCAGCCATGGCTACTTGTCTTTCTGGTCGTCCTAAAAATCTAGTAGAAAGAGTTGTTTCAGAGGGGCTTCTGCAAAGTTAAAGATGACCACATTCCTTTTCTCTGGAAGATTTTCTTAAGAAAAAAAGAAATTAATAAATTTGTTTTCCTCCTCCTTTGAGCCCGAAGAATGTGAGGCTGTGGGACAAGGAATTTATGGGGTAACTACTGTGTCAGAAGCAGCTGCATTTCACCCTCCTTGGGATTTGATTTCTTGTTAATTCTTTAATCAGGTCCTTTTCCAACAGAATGACTCCAAGAGGGGCATACTTTACAGTATGTTTACTTTACAGGAGACACTGAATATTTCCATGTTTCTCTACATTTAAGTTTTTAAAAATCTGCATTATTGGGAGTAATAAAAGTTTATAAAAATTAAAATTTAGTAGAGATTAATTAGTACAATATTCGCTCTGCTGTTTTCATCATTGCTAAACAGTTGAAGTTGAAAGAATATAGTCTCACTTTGTTTGATGAACTCTGCTTACTCAATAATTGTTTATTCATTTCACCAGGTCTTTGGCACTTGCAGCTCTATGTTTTCTTCTATCTTTGCAGGGCTGGCTCTGAGTGTTTAGATCCAAAAAGAAAAAAGGTGTAGGGAATGAATGTTCTTAGTCACTACAGTCGTGTCTGACTCTTTGTAACCCAGTGGACGGTAGTTGCCAGGCTCCTCTCGTCATGGAATTCTTTAGGCAAGATTACTGGAGTGGGTAGCCACTCCAGGGGATCTTCCTGACACAGGGATCAAACCCGTGTCTCCAGCATTGCAAGCAGATTCTTTACCACTGAGCCACTGGGGAAACCCAGGGGATGAATAGAAACAAAAATAAATATTAAAATAAACTAAGAATGGATCTAATACTCTATAATGTGCCATAAATTTAGGTGTGTGGTTAACTCAACCCTTTCTACTTGAGGTTGCTAAAAAGATTTTTTTTTTAAACCAGGAGAAAAAGGAAAAATCATCTAAGACGGAGCTCTGAGTTACTTCCTCATCTTCCAGTCAAGGGCTGACAAAGAATAGTTTTGAAGGAATAATTATAGGGAGATTCAATATTGCAAGATCAGGAAAGAGATTTCCAAAGAGAAGGAGAGTCAAAGGCATCATTGCTGTGGAAAATATAGGACATTGTCAATCGGATTTGTGTTGCGGCAAAAAAGAAATGAAACTTTTCCTCTCCTGAGAACAAGTAAAGAGAACAGAGAACAGGAAAAATGAGCCTGAAAGAGCTGATCAATCTTAGTTTTTTTAACTTACTAATCTGCAGTGTCACTAACTAGATTTTTCCTTCACAAAGTTAACCTATCAGCACCCCCTCACCCACCTCCTCCACCACACTGTGTAAATTATATCCTGCACCTGGTGTTTATTCTCCTTGAACTCTCTTGCAGCAAACAAAAGAGCAAAAAACCCTTATAGCTGTTTGTATTTCAGAAAAAGGGGTGCAGGTCAATAACCCAGAGACAAACGAACACAGCTGACGCCAGCTGAGACTGTTTTGAAATAATGCAAGAAGAAGGATGCAAGACCTTCATTCAGTTCAGTTCAGTCGCTCAGTCGTGTCTGACTCTTTGTGACCCCATGAATTGCAGCACGCCAGGCCTCCCTGTCCATCACCAACTCCCGGAGTTCACTCAAACTCACGTCCATAGAGTCGGTGATGCCATCCAGCCATCTCATCCTCTGTCGTCCCCTTCTCCTCCTGCCCCCAATCCCTCCCAGCATCAGAGTCTTTTCCACTGTCTCTGCTTTTCAATATGCTATCTAGGTTGGTCATAACTTTCCTTCCAAGGAGTAAGCATCTTTTAATTTCATGGCTGCAATCACAATCTGCAGTGATTTTGGAGCCCCCACAAAATAAAGTCTGACACTATTTCCACTGTTTCCCCATCTATTTCCCATGAAGTGATGAAACCAGATGTCATGATCTTAGTTTTCTGAATGTTGAGCTTTAAGTCAACTTTTTTACTCTCCTCTTTCACTTTCATCAAGAGGCTTTTTAGTTCCTTTTCACTTTCTGCCATAAGGGTTAGTCTCTATCAAATCTCTTGGTAACACTGTTTATGTTATTTTGTTGCTTATGAATTTGACTGGTACATATTTAAAATTTGAAAATTTAAATGAGAAAGGTAATAGTTAAAGTACCATCTAAACATTGAAACATTGCAGAAACCCACCACCAACAACTTTTTATGTTTCAGTATCTTCTCCTTCCTTTAAATAGATGAAGATTTATTTAGAAGTTAGAAGGTCAGAATAAAAGATAGTGGAATGGTTTTAGAAAACAATGAACCATCCATCCCATAAGTTTATGCTTTCCACCATACTAAACAAAAAGACAACACACCAAAGTTTAGTATGAGGATAGTATTGTTAGTGTTGTCATCCATTTGACAGAAAACTACAGAAATAAGCACTTAAAATTACTATCATTTCCTAGGAAATGCTAACATTTTAATGTACTTAATTCATACTTTGTAAAATAAAATAAATTACAAATAGTGGAGTGGCATTGTTTTCCACATCTCCCTAGAAACTATTCTTATTTTGATATAATACTCATCAGTGTATTTTTTTGGTTTCCATATTGGTATGCAAAAAGAGCTTTTAAAAATTTATGGTTTTGTACCTGAATATACCTGTTCTATACCTGAATTATATTTTTACCATATAGCCATTATCTTTTAATTTAATAGTATTCCATGGCTTGTATTTAGCACATATTGTCACATTTTCTGAATCTTTTTAACAGTATTTCATTGAATGAATATAAAGCTTTTTATGCAGTTTCTTAATGAACAGTAAATTTTTTTGCTATTATATATATAATGCTTCAATGATTTCTTTATAGGTTGTCTTTCTTCATTGGGTAACATCACTATTTCTGTTACTTGTTATTTAACATTTTTTAAAATATTGATCTATGACAGTTTTATATTAGTTATTATTTGCCTGATATATATTTCTTATTTTATTTTAGATAATTCTTTATTTTGAGGATATCTTGTTTCCATGATACAGTTTGACTTAATGTTAACTGACAGATGTTTTATAAATGGGCTGTTTTAATCCCCTTTTGCAATCACCTACGGATACATGTTATGATTTAGAAAATTTTCTACATGTTATAAGCTATAAATTCTTTTAACACTCAGAACAACCTTATGAGGTAGGTCCTATTATTATTCATACTTATAGAAAAGAAAATTGATGCTCAAGAACGTCCAACTAGCCCACAAGCTTTATTATTTTGCAGATGAATTGCGGGGTTTGTTTTTTGTATCATTATTAATATTTCTCAGGAAATGGAACACTACACTGAAGAATGATTAAAAATAATTTTTTAAATGTATATGGCAAAATTTATTTTCCAACAACAACATCTCCTATCCCATTTGCTTTTCTGTGTGACTTTTTCATATGTGAGTCTAAATGGTATCTTCTCCTTTAAAAGGCAGGTCTTATGACTCTGATAGCCAATAGATTCTGAGAAAAGTGACTGCTGAAAGTAGGTCAGAAAAGACTGTGCTACTTCCCTGTGATTCTCTTGAGACAACTGCTGCTGCTGCTGCTAAGTCACTAGTCATGTCCAACTCTGTGCAACCCCATAGACAGCAAACAACCAGGCTCCTCCGNATCTCTTGCTATTCTTTGGAACTCTGCATTCAGCTGCTTATATCTTTCCTTTTCTCCTTTGTTTTTCACCTCTCTTCTTTTCACAGCTATCTGTAAGCCCTCCCCAGACAGCCATTTTGCTTTTTTGCATTTCTTTTCCATGGGGATAGTCTTGATCCCTGTCTCCTATACAATGTCATGAACCTCATTCCATAGTTCATCAGGCACTCTATCAGATCTAGGCCCTTAAATCTATTTCTCACTTCCACTGTATAATCATAAGTGATTTGATTTAGGTCATACCTGAAAGGCCTAGCAGTTTTCCCTACTTTTTTCAATTTAAGTCTGAATTTGGCAATAAGGAGTTTATGATCTGAGCCACAGTCAGCTCCTGGTCTTGTTTTTGTTGACTGTATAGAGCTTCTCCATCTGTGGCTGCAAAGAATATAATCAATCTGATTTCACTGTTGACCATCTGGTGATGTCCATGTGTAGAGTCTCCTCTTGTGTTGTGAAGTGGCTCAGTCATGTCCAACTCTTAGCGACCTCATGGACTGCAGCCTACCAATCTCCTCTGTACATGGGATTTTCCAGGCAAGAGTACTGGAGTGGGGTGCCATTGCCTTCTCCACTTGAGACAGCTACTGTGTGCTAAGTCATTCACCAGTAAAAAGTGTGACTGCCTTGAAACAGTTGTGCTATACAAGCAGGCATTCTAGTCAACAGCTTAGCAGAGCTCCCAGCTGACATTTACTGTCAATTCTCACTCTCACTGTGAGTGAGCAGGCTTGGATATCCACCCCAGATGAACTCACATAACTGTAAAACTTTTACCAAAGCAAACTTGGGTCTGCTTGCCTGTGCACAGTAAAGCCAACCTAGAGACGCTCTTCTTCCTACATAATCAGTTTTGTTACGGGGAAGAACTGACTTCATTTCGGATCTGTTTCTTTTACTTTAATCTTGTTTTCCATTGCTTTTGATCTCTAAAAAGACTGTTTATACCTAACGGATGGCCTTGGGGAACCCTGCTCCTCTGCCTGAATGTTTAAGCAAAATGCCTTTGTTCAGGATCCTGTCCACCTATTGCTGTCTACAGGAAGGAAGAAATTAACTCATCTCTTCCCTGAGGCTTGCCATTCCAGGAAATATTTGTAAGATTAATGGCCTTTTATACTTTACCTCCTCACTTCACCTCCTTCCTCACCCCCATCTCTGTTCTATAAAAGAACCTGGCATCCATATCCCCAAAAGATGGATATTTTGAGACATTAGTCTGCAATCTTCTTGGTCAGCTGGCTTTCTGAATAAAGTCTTATTTCTTGCCTCAGCTCCTGGTCTCTCAGATTTATTGGCCTGTAGTGTATCACAGAGGGGACTGGGATTTGGTAACAGTTTATTTCTCTTTCTTGAACTATTGCCATAAACAAATACTGTAAATTTTCTGTATTATCTCCCATGTTTAAAAACAAAGCAAAATGAAAACACTGCCTCAACTTTGCATTCTGCTTCAACTACCTCTCCATTCCTAGGGCATATTTGCTGTCCATCTTCATTCTTCACCTCTCATTTTCTCTTCAATTTACTATAGTCTACCTTCAGTTCACATTACTCCACTGATACTGCTCTTGTTAGGTTCACCAATGACCACCAAGTTATAAATATTGCCAAGATCCTCATTCCCTGTCCATTGATGCTGAATAGAAATAAGCAGACAGAGTTTGAAAGAAATAGAAAGTGTGGCTTTATTCCTTTTGCCGGGTAAGAGGGAGAACACAGGAGACTAACAGCTCAAGAACTCTGCCCCACTCACCTAGGGGGATTAAAAGAGGTTATATAGACTGACACTCATTGTCTGGGGTAGAAAAATGATAAGCCTCAAACTAATGAAGGTCTTATATGCAGAGTACATCATGAGAAACGCTGGGCTGGAAGAAGCACAAGCCAAGATTGCCAGGAGAAATATCAATAACCTCAGATATGCAGATGATACCACCCTTAAGGCAGAAGGTGAAGAGGAACTAAAAAGCCTCTTGATGAAAGTGAAAGAGGAGAGTGAACAAGTTGGCTTAAAGCTCAACATTCAGAAAACTAAGATCATGACATCTGGTCTCATCATTTCATAGGAAATAGATGGGGAAACAGTGGAAACAGTGTCAGA
>SJYA01002245.1:215967-236528 GCA_006410615.1 Neotragus moschatus
GTCCATTCTAAAGGAGATCAGTCCTGGGTGTTCATTGGAAGAACTGATGCTGAAGCTGAAACTTCAGTACTTTGGCTACTTCATGCGACGAGTTGACTTATTGGAAAAGACCCTGATGCTGGGAGGGATTGGGGGCAGGAGGAGAAGGGGATGACAGGATGAGATGGCTGGATGGCATCACTGACTCGATGGACATGAGTTGGGTTAACTCCAGGAGTTGGTGATGGACAGGGAGGCCTGGCGTGCTGTGATTCATGGGGTCGCAAAAAGTGGAACACGACTGAGCAACTGAACTGAATTGAACTGAACCTTAGTAAGCTTGGCTTTGCAGGTCCTGAACCTTTGACTCCTGGACATCATCCAAGGGTTCTCTTTCTTGATTAACTGTCACCTGGTTTCAAGCAATTCAAAGAGAGGAAAAAAGAAAAAATTGTGGTTTCAATACAATTTTATATCTGTTCCTACTCTTCTATCATGATCTATAACAATGATACACCTTTATTTTGAAAACATATGTTATCAATGCAAAAGACTAGAAGAGTCTGAATATAAACAATAAAAATTCGGAAATCACCTATGACTATGGACATCTTCAACACTATATTTAAAAATAAGAGTTCTTAGAGTACCTATTCAGAAGAGAAAGGCAACTGTACAGACCGCAAGACAAGTTAGACGAACTGAGTAATCATCAGTGTTGTTATATACATAATTATTATTTCATTTTCTGTTTTCTAAAATTTCTATACGGAAGATATAACCTGGAACAGATGAAAATAGAGCAAATAGAACATGTATTAAGTGATTACAAGGTAAATAAATGACCCAGGGATCGAACTTGTGTCTGCCACATTGCAGGCAGATTCTTTCCTATCTGAGCCACCAGGGAAGTTCCACATAAATGAATAAGTATTATTCTCTCTACTCTACGCCACCAACCAAACACAGGCTCTCTAGCTATTAGCCCTCTGTTAGCCACAGTAACACAAGAAATTTACTCCTGTCTTCTTTGAACAACGAAACTACTGGTTCAAGAAACCACGAACTCTCTTTCCCATCATTCCTTTCTCTTAAGCTTCCCAGGAATCCTAGGGCCCAAGAGGCAGTTAAGCCCGCCCCCTCACGCTTCCTTGGTCATTGGTCGCTGGTCCCGCCAGCTCGGTTTTGAGGCTGTTGATTGGATACGAGTGGGGAAGGTGGGTGTTCTGACAGCCTGTGTAGAGGCGTGGCCATAACGCCCGGAAGCTCTACCAAGGCCGCCGCGCTATGGATCGCGCGCTCCGGCTCCTCGCGCGTTCGCGTTTACTCTCGCGGAATCCAGGTTCCGCCCCCAGCCCTGGCCTTGGCCCGGGTGGCCCAGCAGTCCTCCTGCTCCGGCCTCCGAACGCCGCTCGAATGGTGAGCTCGTGCTGCCCGACCGCCCTGGCTGTCCCGCGGTGACCTTCAGGCCTCCTGCCCGCCGGCCTTAGGGTCTCGATACTGGCCCATGTGTTGGAACTTCGCTGCGGGCCCGGGGCGCTTCCTCAGTTGGAGGAGCGCTCGGGAGGGGAGGCAGCTGTGGGCGAGAGTTACGCCGGGCCTCCTGGACCATTCCCCTGCCGTGGTCACTTCTGCGGCGACTACCCCTGCGAGGATGCTGAGGTGGACGGTGTGAGGAGGGGGCGACCACGAGCTGGGACAGTGTGGGGCAGGGGCAGCTCCGCCCCTGCCCTTGGTGGGCCCGGCTGAATCCAGCCCCTCGGAGCTAGCTTCTGGGGTCACAGCTGAGCAGTCGGTCTCCAGGCGGGGTTGGAAAGGTCTTTTGAACCTAAGAGATTTTACTTCTCATGAAATTGGCCATTTAGTTTGTGAGATTGTTTTTCCCCACGTAACTTTTGTGTAAAACCTGGAAATATGAAACTGGCAGGATTTTCTGAAGTACGTTGGAGGAAATTGCATGGGACCTAATTATTGCTGAATCAGCACTTTTAATTGAGGCACGCCCACCAAGGACCTGAACGTCCAATTTCAGGTTGGATACCCTAACTTACAGGAGCTCTTTTTCAATTTAGAAAGTAACCTCCGGAAATTTGGGCTTTAGTAAATAAACATTGAATAGGTATGCTCATATGTGTATTATCAGGAAAAGTTTGAGAAATAAATGCTGGTTTAGGAAGGCTTACTGTTTTGCCCTATTCACTCTGATTTGTGTTTTGAGCTTTTATTCAGAGAGATGTGACTTAAGATCCTATTCTCTTACTCAGAGTTGGGATTTTGGTCAGGTAATACTGTAATACATACAGTATTATGTAATACATAATACATGAAAATAATTACAGATACTCAGCAATGTTGTCCCTGTGGAAAGTCTTTGAATTTGGGACCTGGTGAGTGCTTTATTAAATGAATGCTTCCATGTAGGGGATTTCAAAGGCCCAAGACATTTTCTGGACTATACACTTTAAGATAATTTGATGACATCATTATATCTGAAACTAAAAATCAAGGATGCTTTATATTTCTGCAACTCCCTGATCGAATAATTTTAGTGCACTTTAAAGCCTTTTAAAAAGTTATTTTTCACTTATTTAGTGTTTTGTAAAAAAAGAAATAAAAGACTGAAGAACTGAATCGATCCTGCTGTTAATGTAAAAAAAAAAAAAAGGCACTATCTCGCTTTTAGTGTTGTAGTGTTAGCTAACATCAGGTGAGGATAGATTTTTTTTCCCCCATAATTCTAAATACATCTTTTGCCCTCTAATCTTCTCAGCTCCAGATGCTCCAAGTTGATCTAAGTTTTTCTTGTTCCTAGTGTTAAGAAATAAACTATATTCAATACCCTGTGACAAACCATAATGTAAAAGAATATGAAAAAATATATATGTCTAACGGAGTCACTTTGCTGTACAGAAGAAATTAACACAATACTATAAATCAGTTATACTTAAATAAACTTTTTACAAAAAGAACTTCAAATAACCCTAAATGCCCTAAATTACCTTTTGTCTCAGTTAAGACTGCAAGTTCATCAGATAGGAAGATTATGTCGAATGCCTCCTGTGTGTGAAGCAGTCACTGTGGGCACAGAGTTTAGACTGCTTGTGTGCCTTGATCCCTGCTCAGTCATGTCCAACTCTTTGCAACCCCATGGACTGCAGCCTGCCAGGCTCCAGTGTCTGTGGGGGTTGCCATCCCCTATTCCAGAGATCTTCCCAGCCGAGGAATCAAACTCATTTCTCCTGCATTGGCAGGCAAATTCTTTACCACTGTGCCACCTGGGAAGACCTTAGAGATACTGAGGCATGTTAAGTAAATAAAACAGTTATTAGTAAATAAAGATGTCATGCACAGTTAATTAAAATGTGATACTGAGGAGAAAAATAGAGAATATACAGTGGAGACCTGCTACATGATACTGCCTTGGTAGCATGGTAGACAAAGAAGTTCTACACTTTTTAAAGTTACTTCATCTTCAAGATGGCCATAAAGTCTGAAAACATGGATAATACCTTATTCTATATTGCAGTACAGTATCAATAAACCTTTTATTAAATATTTTTCAGTATTTTAAGAGTTGGTGGTCACCTTGTACTTTAAGAACTGAAAGACTTTAAAAAGTCTTTTTAGAGAAACTGGAAACCCAAACACAATGAAGTCACATTTGGGATTTTTAACCTCTTGAGATGGTCTTTCTGTCTAAGAAATGGTTTGGATTTCCTTGAATTCTGAAATATTCTTTGAAACCACCCAAGGCTGAGAATTTAAGAGATATCATGGTTTAGCTAGTGGTTATCTTACACATGCGTGAGGATAGGCCTAAGGCCTGTACCTTTTTACTAACCTTTAGACGCTTTAGACTCTGATAGTTCTCCAAGCCAGAAACAGTATGTGAACTGAGAACTTCCAGATGTTCAAGCTGGATTTGGAAAAGGCAGAGGAACCAGAGATCAAACTGCCGATATCTGTTGGATCACAGAAAAAGCAAGAGAGTTCCAGAAAAACATCTTATTGCTGCTTTATTGACTATGCCAAAGCCTCTAACTGTGTGGATCACAGCAAACTGGTAAATTCTTAAAGAGATGGGAATACCAGACCACCTTGCCTGCTTCCTGAGAAACCTGTGTACAGGTCAAGAAGCAACAGTTAGAACCAGATGTGGAACAATGGACTGGTTCCAAATTGGGAAAGGAGTATGTCAGGGCTGTTTATTGTCACCCTGCTTATTTAACTTATATGGAGAATACATCATGAGAAATGGTTGGCTGGATGAAGCACAAGCTGGAATCAAGGTTGCAGGGAGAAATATCAATAACTTCAGATATGCAGAAGACACCACCTTTATGCCAGAAAGCAAAGAAGAACTAAAGAGTCTCTTGATGAAGGTGAAAAAGCTGGCTTAAAACTCAACATTCAAAAACAAAGATCATGGCATCTGGTCCCATCACATCATGGGGAATGGGGAAACAATGGAAACTGTGACAGTCTTTATATTTTGGGGCTCCGAAATCACTGCAGGTTATGACTGCAGCCATGAAATTAAAAGATGCTTGCTCATTGGAAGAAAAGCTATGACAAACCTAGACAGCATATTAAGAAATAGAGACATTACTTTCCTGACAAAGGCCTGTCTAGTCAAAGCTATGGTTTTTCCAGTAGTCATGTATGGATGTGAGAGTTGAACCATAAAGAAAGCTGAGCACCAAGGAATTGATGCTTTTGAACTGTGATGTTGGAGAAAACTCTTGAGAGTCCCTTGGACTGCAAGGAGATCCAACCAGTCAATCCTAAAGGCAATCAGTCCTGAATATTCATTGGAAGGACCGATGCTGAGGCTGAAACTCCAATACTTTGGCTACCTGACTCATTGGCTGGGAAAGATTGAAGGCGAGAGAAGGGGACGACAGAGGATGAGATTGTTGGATGGCATCACTGACTCAATGGACACAAGTTTGAGCAAGCTACGGGAGCTGGTGATGGACAGGGAGGCCTGGTGTGCTGCAGTCCATGGGGTCACAAAGAGTCAGAAACGACTGAGCAACTGAACTGAGACTGACTGATAGCATGTGAACTTGGAGACCACCTCATCAATTCCAGGTTACTGGGGTTAGTGGATAGTAATCGTACTTGAGATTTCTAGGATCAAATAGCCATTACACTGCAGTGCACACTGGCCGTATTATCCTTTCATGCGTCTTTTGGAGAGGAAGCAATTGTGAATAAAGATGCATCTCCCAGGACATTGGGAAATTGCAGTTTGTGCCTGCCCTATGCCTAGCTCGTTAGACTCTTTAAACTTCTCCCAGAAATTCTGTTCTTTGAATTATGGGATATAAAGACATGATTTAAAAAAAATTTTTTTATAATAATGGATTATAATAATTAAAAACTTATTTATATTTAATGGATTCCATCATAACCTCACTTTTTCATCAAAAGCACTGATAATTTTTTTTTCATTAATTTAGTTGAGCAGTCCTCTTCTTGCCTAAGCCACTGGGAAGAGATAATGTAAGAAGGTTTTGAAAATCATACACGTGTTTTTCGAACTTCAGGTGGACTCATTGGTGGAGAAATCAATGTAGTGGACAGTTAACAGCATTGGGGTTTTGACTGAATAACAGAATAGAAAATATGAGGGCAGGACAGATTGTTTCACAAAAACGTTTGTTTCTGGCTTGTGTGTATATACACGTGTCTATGTATAATATAAAGGTTTTTCTTCTGTAGGTCATTGTAGAGAGGCAGGCTCTTTTCAAATTATTGCTTTGGCCCTGGGTGCCAGAGTGTGAAATTTTGTGTGCACTCTTTAAGAGGGGAATTTCTGTTTCCCACAGACCTCTGGCCAAAAGTGAGGCCTGTGGCCTCCAAAGCTAAGGAACTCTTCTCAGTGCAAGACCCCCAGGCTAGGGACCCTGACCCTGGACCTCTTTCTCCCGGGGGAGAATCTCTGCAATTGTAATTATCCTCCAGTTTGTGGGTCACCTCCCCCTAGGGGAGTATAGGTCTTGACTTTATTATGTCTTCACCCCTCCTACCTATTTTGCCATGGTACCTATTTATCTACAGTTGTAGAAGCTATTTTCTGCTAATTTTTCAGCTTTACTCATCAATCATTGCTCTGTAAATAATCATAATTTTGGTGTGCCCATGAGAGGAAATGAGCTGAGTCTTCCTACTCTGCCATCTTAGCCACTCCTCTCCTCTGCAGACTTTTAGGCAGAAGAAAAAAATGTACCTCATTGATTATACTCCTGTATTTCTCACTAGATACAAGGATATTTTTCTTTTCATACAATTTAAGAAGTTTTATATAAAGTTTTTTTGTTGTTGTTCCATTTTTCTAGTCCCAAGGGATAACAACAAAATTTTTTTTTCCTAGAGGACTATTTACTAAAATAAGATTACTTTGCTAGGTGTTTTTAAATCTTTTGAATAATCTGATCATGTTTATTTTATAATTAATGCAAGGTGAACATTAATTAAAATTCTAAGTATCTCTTTGAATTAAAATAAATATATGTAGATTCCAAATGCCTTTTTTTTTTAAATTAGTATAAATTGATGTACTGGGTAGAATCTACGTTCTCCATAAAATGGATTTTGGGTCAGGGGTTCTTATCCTGGGGAATGAGTTATAAACGCCTTAAAATCATATATAAGATTTTATATATATTTATGTTAATTTTTCTAGAGAGATGATCCATAGCTTTCCTCGTATTCTCAAAAGCTTCCAATACCCTGAGAAAGGTTAGGAACTGATCTGGCCCATGTCTCTGTAAATTATAGCATTTACTGTAATTATAGATTAGAAAAGCTGACTTGCTGAAGATGACACAGCTATCAGGTGGTGGGCCATCTCACTGCAAAGCCTGGAATATTTTGTGTTGGACTCACCTCTCATGCATAATATTTGTAGACAATGGTTGAGCTTTGGTTAAATATATAATATTTTCAAACTCTGAAAGTATTGTTCTTAGGTTATTTTCCAAAGTTCCTAGTAAAATAGTAGATCAAAGATTGACCAATAATAGGCATATTCCTGAATTGGAAAAGATTACTCTCTTGACTTCAAAGGCTTTCTTTGTATTTATCATGTGTATAGTGTATGTATCCTAGAATACATCATTAACGTCTATTAATTTGTGTGACTAAAATTTTCAAGAAAAAAACTGGAAGTAAGGGAGAACTATGAGAATCAAAGTGGAATTTTTTTGTCTTTGTGGTACTTAAGGATTTCTTTTCCCAGATATGATGTTTCCTGTATATTGGAAACATATTTCCAATTATTTTGGAATTATAAATTTATATTTCCAGTTATATCTCCAATATTAAAAATTTCCAATTATTCCAATAATTTCCTGTATATGATGTTATTTCTCCTGATACTTGTTTTCTTTTCAAGCTGTAACAGTGTCTTGTCTTTATTTTTAGGCAAGCCAAAATTCTTTTCGGATAGAATATGATACCTTTGGTGAACTCAAGGTCCCAAATGATAAGTATTATGGTGCCCAGACTGTGAGATCTACAATGAACTTTAAGATTGGAGGCATGACAGAACGCATGCCAGTAAGTGGCTTTTGTGGAAATGTTGGCTTATTTTAGATGAATTAGGCATTATTCAATATTATGAGTCACCCTACCTTATAAATATTTTACAGAATTAAAACGTAAAGTCATTTTGAGAACTAGCTACAAAACTAGTAATAAAGTGTTTCTCTCTCGTTAAATTTTTTCAAGTTTAGTATGCTAGTGTTTTAAGCTATGACTTTGAGTCTTTTGGATTTTTATTTGATAGAACTAAGTGATTTGTCTTTCATTCTTGCTTGGATTTTTCATATTTTTACTAGAATGTTGTAGTTTGTAAACATTTTTAATTTTGATTCTTCTTAATTGATGTAAAGCTTTTAAGAAACTTATTTAAAAGGAAACTTTTTTTTAAACATTTTATTTTGCACTGCGGTATAGCTGCAATATATTTATATGATTAATCAAAGATTAATAAATATTAATACATTAATACAATTAATAAAGAATGCTGTGATAGTTTCAGGTGAAGAGCAAAGGATCTTAGCAATACACATACGTGTATCCATTCTCCCCCAAACTCCCCTCCCATCCAATTTTTCTTTAATATTATACTTTCTATCTATCTTGGCTTCAGTTTGTAGAAAAGTGTACACTAATTCATAAAAATAACTATTTGTCATGATGTCTGGCATATAGCATAATGTATAGTATTTGTACAGTGCTACATGAATGATTTAATGATGAGAAAACTTTCTTATTTGTATGAAAACAAATATTTCATACAAATATATATGAAAACCATATTTCATTAAACCCTTACCTTAGAACTAATCTTCAGATAGACCTGATATGTACTACTAAGAAAGAAAAAGTCTGCTAGTTAAAGTTGTGTCATATCATTGATTTGAAGATACATCTTGATTTCAGAGATGTTAAAGTGTGGAAAGAATTGATGAAATATATTATATATCCTACTGGAGCCCAACTAGAGTATGAAAAATAGTCAGCACAAGAATGCAGGATAGGCTAGTAAGCCTAGAAGTCCCCAGGCCTCATCTGGTGAGATACTGCTACCTTTATCTTTTACATATACTTTTTATCTAAACAATAATTTTAACTTCCATATTTCAGCTCATTACTAAGATTTCAAGACTGAATCTTGACAGGTTCATACACCTTTCCAAGATGCAGTGGATCTTCTTAGAAAAATATCTCTGAAATTGTCAACCCACAGCCAGTCTAATGGTGAGGGCCAGACTGCATGGTTGAGAGAGAGAGGGTAGCAGCTGATCCTGAATATTCTCATATAGTTCAACTCCTGGGGTTAAAAAGATCAGTCTTAAGCAATATTAATTGGAATAAGCATGGCTCATGTTTTGATTTTCCTGCTTCAACCAGCCAGGTGTGTGGTTCTGGGGTGGCGTCATTGCTGCTGCTGTACCAGAGACAGAGCAGTTGTTTAGATCCGGACAGGTGTCTGTGAAAGATGGATACAAGGGCTATCAGTTTTTACATATTTGGCTTCATCTGGATTAATTTTCTGAACTACATAAGATATAAAGTAGACTCTTTGTACCTGAGGTCCTTAGGAAAACAAAACCAAAAAAAATTTATGGGCTGCTAATCTGAGTAAAGAATAATGAGACCCTTTCATCTTCAGTGATGTATTTACCATTTTGTTTTAGTAGTGCCCAGTGAAGCTCTGTACTGTGACCTTTCTTTATTTTTATGCATCCACAAACACTGTGGTCAGTCACTCCATTTTGGTAGCCAGAGTTGATTGGCATTTGGTTGTGACTTCAGCATTGGTTTGACCCACTGCAGTGTTCCTGTAGAAAATGAAACTCTGATTTGTTTTCATGTGTAATCCTATGTGTCATATATCACCATTTCATTTGGATAAAACACTTGTAATGTTTTAATTTTAATTTCCTGGATTTAGCAGGAAATACTCTGAAACAGATTAGTGTTACTAACTATGGGGGAAGAGGGGGGTGGTGCACCGTGGTAGACTGGTTCCCGGTCCCTCATCAACCCCCAGGCCCTACGTGTGGCCCCCACCCCTCACACCCTCCAGCCACAGCATTTTCCTTCTCTTGATTGTTTACCATGAAGAAGCTTTTTAGTTTGACGTAGTCCAGTTTGTTTATTTTTGCTTTTGTTGCTTTTTCTTTTGGACTCCTCCAGAAAATCATTGCCGAGACTGATATCAAGAAGCTTACCGCCTATGTCTTCAAGAGTTTTATGATTTCATGTCTTATATTCGACTCTTTAATCCTTTTTGAGTTCATTTTTGTGTATGGTATAAGATTCTCCATTCCCATTCTCATTCTTTTGCATGTGGCTATCCAGTTTTCATAGCACCATTTTGCTACCTTTATTTTATGTGTTATTTTATTCTTTTCTAAAGAGAAGGAAAAATTATTACGTAGCATGGAATCCAGTGAGGGGAAATAATGTTGTTCAGTTGCTAAGTGGTGTCCAACTCTTTTGAGACCCCATGGATTGTAGCCCACCAGGCTCCTCTGTCCATGGGATTTTTCAGGTAAGCATACTGGAGTGGGCACCCATTTCCTTCCCCAGGGGATCTTCCCAAAACAAGGATTGAAGCCCCTCTATTGGCAGTTGGGTTCTTTACTACTGAGCCACCAGGGAAGCCCAAATAATGGTATGAGTGAAAGTTACTCAGTTGTGTCTGACTCTTTGTGACCCTATGGACTGCAGCCAACCAGGCTCCTCTGTCTGTGGAATTCTCCAGACAAGAATACTGGAATGGGTTGTCATTCTTTCTCCAGGAAATAATGGTATAGGCTGTTGAAATGGTTGAGTATCGTTTGTTTTTAAATATGTGATGTAAAATCATGTATGTTGTAATATCTTATAAAAAATAGGACAAATGATATATTGTACATCTGTGTGAATATGTGTGTATGTGTGTGTAAGGCATACATACATATCTATGAAAAGTCATTGTATTTGCTTTTGTTTGATTGCCTAAACACATAGATAAATGATGGTTCTTGGTTTTTATCTGCCTATCTTTAATCTTTTTCTATATCCTAAATATTTTAATGTCGTAATATTATTTAAGTTATTGTTTTCTGTACAGTGTTTGTACCTGCATAAGATAGTAATTTAAAATTTTCATGCTTAAATTGCAAATTGAGATGTTTTTCTGATTAAAAATTTTAGATCCCAGTTATTAAAGCATTTGGCATCTTGAAGCGAGCAGCTGCTGAAGTAAACCAGGATTATGGTCTTGATCCAAAGATCGCTAATGCAATAATGAAGGCAGCAGATGAGGTAAGAGGTGATAAGAGTGTTTACTTGCTGGCATTAGATCTCTGTTATCTTCCGGATAATGATAAGCTCTGGCCTGAGGAAGGTAAAGTTGTGTCCGACTCTTTGCGACCCCATGGACTGTAGCCTACCAGGCTCCTCTGTCCATGGGATTTTCCAGGCAATNAATACTTCAGCATGGCACATAATTTCTTTGACAGATTCTGTTCTATTTTTAAAGTGGTGATCTATCTCACAGAATTTTCCTCAAGTTTAGTGAAGGAAGAAATGTTTGTGAAAGACTGTATGTGTTATTTAAGATGTTTTATTACTGCTATCCTTACATCTGCTAGGTGTATTTCTTTGTGTCTTGCTGTTATTTATTAGCAGGTAGATATAGTAATATGTAATACTATTCATTGTAGGTGGTCTGTATAATACAAACTTAAATACCTTCTGCAAAGGAAATCAGGTTGCTTCTTTTGCTTCTTACTTGATCCTAAGTGACTTGGCACACATAAATATAATTAAGTACTAAATATGCCACGTTTTGAGTAGTCACTTAGTGAGATTTTTAACTGAGACATTCAAGTTTGTATTTTTTGCCTATGATTTAACATTTTATGTTTCTTTTGAAAACTTTCCGACAGAGCTCAAATGATACTTTTCCCACAGCAATGCATATTGCTGCTGCAATAGAAGTTCATGAAGTGCTGCTCCCAGGACTACAGAAGCTGCATGATGCTCTCGAAGCAAAATCCAAAGAGTTTGACCAGATCATCAAAATTGGGCGTACTCATACACAGGATGCTGTTCCACTTACTCTTGGGCAGGTATATTGAGTGTGATTAGATTTGATTCCATTGTGGGCTTGGTACAAATGGCCAATATATTACCCTCTAAATCACGCTGGTTTAAATGGACAAGTTTATAACAGTTCACTTCAGCAACAGAGATGATTCTGCATTAACCTATCAGTGATTTTTATTGGCATCCACTCAGGAGAAGAGCAGGGCATACTGGTTATGAGCCAGATTCCACATCAGTCTGCTTGAGTTTAAATCTTAGCTTTGCTATGTGCAAACTAGTGGACCTTAGGAAACTTAGCTTTTCTTTGCGTCAGTTTTTCTAGCTGTAAAACCAAGAAAATAATATCTCTTTCATAGAATAGTTATGAGGTTCAAATAAGCTAATTCATGTAGAATGCTTAGAACTATTTCTGATACATTGTAAGCACATATTGGTGTTAGCTGTCATCATATTCATTAGTGTCATTATCATAATTTCTTCCTTTGTCTCTCTTATTCTAAATTAGTAAGTTCTTTAAAAATAAATTTTAAAGTGGTTCAGTGTTTTGGCCACATGTAAAAGAGGTATTACTCTTTTCCAAAATACAGTTTTATGTTTCTTTATGACGGCTCAGAGGGTAAAGTGTCTGCCTGCCATCCGGGAGACCCAGGTTTGATTCCTGGGTCAGGAAGATCCCTTGGAGAAGGAAATGGCAACCCACTTTGGTACTCTTGCCTGGAAAATCCCATGGATGCAGAAGCCTGGTAGGCTGCAGTCCATGGAATCGCAGAGTCGGAGACTACTGAGCGACTTCACTTTCACTTTCAGTGATACTTTAAAGAATGTCTAATAGTACACATTGCAGAGGAAATACAAGGAACAGATTTTTTCTCAGTAAGCTCACTACTTTGAGGTAGGACATACACAAATTCTATATCAAGTATCAGTAACAGTATTTTTTTAGATATTCAAGTTAGTGTGAGAGTTTGGCTACTGGTTATTTGGAAAGATTTCATTTGTAGTTTTGTTTATCTGATAGCAAACAATGGAAAAAAACATGATCATTTACCTTAAGTTTATGACAGTAGGAATAAGGAAAACTGGAAATGATTAATTGAAGTACACATGATGTGACTAAATTAAGCTTACTAAATTAAGTTGCTTCTTAAACTGTATCTTATTTCTTTTTATATCATTAGCTCTTCAGTTCAGTTCAGTTCAGTCGCTTAGTCGTGTCTGACTCTTTGTGACCCCATGAATTGCAGCACGCCAGGCCTCCCTGTCCATCACCAACTCCCGGAGTTCACCCAGACTCACGCCCATCGAGTCAGTGATGCCATCCAGCCATCTCATCCCTGTCTCTTATACACATCTTTCCACTTACTCTTGGGCAGGTATATTGAGTGTGATTAGATTTGATTCCATTGTGGGCTTGGTACAAATGGCCAATATANCCCAGACTCACGCCCATCGAGTCAGTGATGCCATCCAGCCATCTCATCCTCGGTCGTCCCCTTCTCCTCCTACCCCCAATCCCTCCCAGCATCAGAGTCTTTTCCAATGAGTCAACTCTTCGCATGAGGTGGCCAAAGTATTAGAGTTTCATCTTTAGCATCAGTCCTTCAGTGAACACCCAAGACTGATTTCCTTTAGAATGGACAGATTTGATCTCTTTGCAGTCCAAGGGACTCTGAAGAGTCTTGTCCAACACCACAGTTCAAAAGTATCAGTTCTTCGGCTCTTGGCTTTCTTCACAGTCTAACATGACTACTGGAAAAACCATAGCCTTGACCAAATGGACCTTTGTTGGCGCAGTAATGTCCCTGCTTTTGAATATGCTATCTAGGTTGGTCATAACTTTTCTTCCAAGGAGTAAGCGTCTTTTAATTTCATGGCTGCAATCACCATCTGCTGTGATTTTGGCTCTACCGCACATAAGTTCTAAGGAGATACAGTATCTGTTTTTGAAACTTTTGAGTATCCCTCTGGTTTCTAGTTTTTTTCCTATTTTTTTTGTGTGTTACATGTAGGAAAACTGTTACATGATAAAGTCCATTTGGGCTATGACTCAACTTCCTATGTAAAATCATCATTCTTTGTGACAGAAATTTACATTTTTCTGTTTATCTTACCAGAGGCATTTATACTTGCTTTTATTAAAATAGTCTTTTGAGTTTCTTGAGTGTAATTTTTTCTCTAATGTATTCCTTAAGTGAATCCGCCTGGTATATATGTAAGTGATATTAGATCAGATGGAAAGAAGTTGTATCTTCTAAAAAATGTTTTCTTTAGAACAGTGTGAAATCCCAGTACCAATCAAAAGTATTCATGGTTTTTCAGTGTTGTTAGACAGGGGAACAAAAGATAGATTGAGTGTAACCATATATCCTGGCTTGCTGAATTGAGTTCTAGTTTATGCCCTGTGTCCTTGCATAGTTCTTAATAGGGCCCTTGCTATGGCCAAACATGATGATTTCTGTGGTTACTTAAAATATGTTGTACTTTGGGAACCAGTGTGGCATTCATAGCAGAATTAAAATGCATCATGAAGCTACCTAGGGTCTTACTCTACCCTGTTACCTTCTTAGGCTGTTCAGTAGTCACTTAGCTTCTTGAGACCCTTTAAAACACCCTCAAATTCCACGTCAGGTTTTTTAACTGAAATTGTATGGAGGATATTTCTGTGTTTGCATTTTTCTTGAGGACATTCAGTTTTTTTCTTTCTTCAAGGTATTTGAAATACACCAACAAAATAAATTATTTGCATATAAACCAATAATTTAGTAAAGTTGTTTTTTTTTTTTTTTCATGTTTATTTCCTGTGCTGGTTTTCTTTGTTTTCTATTAAAAGAGTAGTTTATAAGTAGGTTGCTTGTTGTTATCAGTGACATTGCCTACCTGATAGGTTTATAAATGCCTTTTCACCCTTGTACATTGCTTATCATATAAATTAATATAATTGCCACTTGAGTAGCTTCTGATTTTGTACCTGAGATGTGCTTTTTAAAAACTTATATTTAATGCAGTTAGAGTGACTTACATGCCATTAGGAAATTGTATACTCTCACCTTAATTTCTTTCTTTTTTCAGGAATTTAGCGGTTATGTTCAACAAGTGAAATATGCAACAACAAGAATAAAAGCTGCTATGCCAAGAATTTATGAGCTCGCTGCTGGGGGCACTGCTGTTGGCACTGGTTTAAATACTAGAATTGGCTTTGCAGAAAAGGTTGCTGCAAAAGTGGCTGCGCTCACAGGTAGGTGGTAACATGGCTTACTACTCATTGCCATTAGACCAGTCTGTGTTTTTCTGGGTGTTTCTGCTTTGAATTTTTACAGATTTAAAGCTAGAAGCAATACTTCCCCATCAGTCGTCTACTTTGTATCTGTTTTAGAAGTTGTGATATTAATCTTGGTATTTTTAAAAAGTTTTCCCTCTGTAAGTTCATACAGCATGTAATTATTAAAATCTATTAGTGCTAATTTCATTTACTATCTGGTGGTATTCAGTTATTTTCCATTTAAAGCTGTTTTAGGCTTCCCTGGTGGCTCAGTTGGTAAAGAACCTGATTGTGGTGTAGGAAAGCCTGGGTTTGATCCTTGGGTTGGGAAGATCCCTTAGAGAAGGAAATGGCAACCCACTCCAGTAATCTTGCCTGGGAAATCCCATGGACAGAGGATCCTGGTAGGCTACAGTATATAGGGTTGCAAGAGTCACATACATGACTTAGCAGCTAAATCACCACCAAAGCTGTTTTGAATACTCTTTTTCAAAGCAAGAAGAATCAAATGATTGGTGAGAAATTGATTTGAATGACAAATATGTTAGAGATTGCCTGGCTTAATTTCTTTTTTCCCTATGGTATACTGTGACAGTTCTTTGAATTAATGACCTTTTTGAAGGTCTCAATAATGGTAATTGTTAGTAGAGCTATTGTCTCCAGAAAACTCTTCTTAACATGCAGATCTTAACAGAGAGCACAGATAATTCTACATTTCTTATTATTGCTTACTAGCAGAGATTAATTAAACTTTAATCAGTGAGAATTGTAATATGGGGTCTAGAATATGTAGAGCTTTAAAATTTTGAACATGGGAGTGACTGAGAATGTCTAGTTCATTTTGACTTCCTAATCTCTCAGAGGAGCTTGTAGGTCCTGGCTAGAGAAGAGAATGCATGTGTGCTCAGCCACTTCAGTCGTGTCTTTTGCGAGTCCATGGACTCTAGCCCACCAAGCTTCTCTGTCCATGGGATTTCCCGGGCAAGAATACTGGAGAGATTTGCCATGCCTTCCTCCAGAGGCTCTTCTCAACCCAGGGATCAAACTTGGGGTTCTTACATCTCCTGCATTGGCAAGCGTGTTTCTACCACTAGCGCCACCTGAGAAGCCCAGAGATGAGAATAGGATGCCTAAAATGGGGGGAAAATCGTACTAGAAAAGGAGTTTGGAATCGAGTGGAGTGAATTTTACCTACTTTTCATCTTTACTCATGGCATCATACACATGTGTTTGCAATATCAGAATGCTTTCTCATTTAGTATTTTATATTTGTTTCAACATTTATTGTACTTGTTTTATCTTTTAAATGTGCTACTATCGTTAGAGTCCTTCTACTTCTCAGGACATCTTGATGAAATGTAGAGGAAGCTTGAGTCTTAAGCATTTCTTTCTGAAGTTGAATTTTTATTCTGTTTTTGCTTATGTTCATATACTGACAGTTTCTGTTTAACTTGCTGATATTAGAAAAATGTTTAATTTTACCTGTTAACTCATACAGGTTATTGATTTTTTTCTTCAGGGTTACCTTTTGTCACAGCTCCAAATAAGTTTGAAGCTCTGGCTGCTCATGATGCTTTGGTTGAACTCAGTGGCGCCATGAATACTACTGCTTGCAGTTTGATGAAGATCGCAAATGATATTCGTTTTCTGGGTTCTGGCCCTCGCTCGGGACTGGGAGAACTAATTTTGCCTGAAAATGAACCAGGAAGCAGTATCATGCCAGGTAATCATGTAGCTGGCTCCCAGGTGGCTCAGTGGTAAAGAATCCACCTGCCAAGCAGGAGAAGCAGGTTCAATCCCTGGGTCAGGAAGATCCCCTGGAGAAGAAAATGGCAACCCACTTCAGTATTCTTGCCTGGAAAATTCCATGGATAGATGAGCCTGGTGGGCTACAGTCTGTGGGGTCACAACTAGTTTGACATGACTTAGTAACTAAACAACGACAATCATCACATAGCTGGTAAATGTTAGAAGTGAAACTTGATTAGAACCCCGGCGTTCTCATCTACAAAGCACACCTTTTTTAGTTTAACATGATCTGTAAGTAGATGGGGACATGTATAGCACACATGTTTCAGAATGTATTTAGGGCTACCTTTGATCAGAACTTCTGGGAGCATCACCAACAATATAGGAGAAAACAATTTTAGTTTATATCGTGTATTCTGATTTCCACATTAGAAAATGTATAAATAGTTCTGTCTTTCACAGTCCAAAGCAAATCGAATTCTAGAACAGGCTATTAAAGTGATCTTAATGGGTTGAATAAAAAGAATTACATCACATGTCTCGTTTCATTTTTTGCTCTGGGCTTTGGCTAGTGAGGTGTGGGAGGCTACACAGATATGGTTGGGGCCTTGCTTTATTATATGTCTTGCATTGTCTTTCCTTCTTTTCTGTTTATTTGATATGAAACCTAATTTTAACTCATACTTGAAGCCATCGGTGTGCTTGATGTGGTATCTTCGGTGGTTTTCTTGAAGGAAAGGTGAACCCCACCCAGTGTGAGGCAATGACCATGGTTGCAGCCCAAGTCATGGGGAATCATGTCGCTGTTACCGTTGGAGGCAGCAATGGACATTTTGAGTTGAATGTTTTCAAGCCAATGATGGTAAGTTTTTTATTTTTAATGTCTTTGACCCAAAGCTAGTTATCTTGGTTTTTCTCTTTCATAAAGATTTCTTAAAGTTCGTTGGGTACTGAGATAATATGAGTAGCCATTGGAAGTCAAGCATATATTAATGTTAGAGGATTAATCCTGGATATTTAATTAGGTGACTTTTAGCTTAAGTAATCAATGGTTTGCTTTTTATAACAGGAAGAAAAATTCTGAAAGTGGGTTATAGGTTTCTTTCTTGTCCCTAGCCACTGGGGAGGCCAACTGCTAGAAATAAGTTCTAGTTCCTCAGTTAATAAACAGAGGAAAGAAACTCTCCTTCTGTTCTGTCTCCTCATACTGCTGCTTTCTTCCTCTCCAGATTCAGCCGTTTGAAAGGAATGCCCGCTCTCACTTGCATATGCACTGCAGTTGGGCTTCCACACTTGCACTTGTATTTGAATTGTTCTTGTAGCACTGTTGAGTCCAACAGACATGCCACGGCTTTTATCTGCCATCTGACCTAGACTTGTCCCTTGAAACACTTTTGTCCTTGTTAATTTCTACCTAGTTCTCTTCCCTTTCTCTCAAGGCTTTCATTGGTTTTATTCTTCCACATACCTTGAAAACATTGTGTCCACTCAATGTTTAAGTCTGTTCTTTTTCCTTCATCTTCGTGAAGATGGAACAAAATGGTGTCATCTTTTATCCAGTTTTCCCAACTTCAGATAATGGAACTGTTATCATTTAGAGTCCTTTATTTGTGTGAAGTGTTATATCTAAATATATATTAAAGTCTTATTTCTAGTTTGGTGTTGTCTGATTTTAATTTGATAAGAACATGCAAATGACAAATATTATGTTTATTCATTCACTGTATTCATTAAATATTGATTGAGTACTAGTCTATGTCAGGTACTGTCCTATTTGCTAGTGATAGAGCAATGAACAAAACAGAATTTTTTGCCCTTATGTAATGTGCATTCTAGTGGAAAATAGAAGACAGACCAAAGCACATCTCATATCAAAAAGCTTTTCTTTTCAGGTCAGATTCCAAATAGTCAACACCAACTGCCTGGCAGATACATGTGCATAACATTAAATGTCATGCAGTTTTTTTTTTAAAGATCTGTTTTGTTTTTAATAGAAAGTAAGTCAAGATAATCAACATTTGCCATATAATAAAGTTGTTAGTATCAAATTAAACCTTGGAAGTTCTGTGTGAGTCCACTGTTGGAAGTACTGTTTTCAGACCCTGGGATTTTAGACCAGAGAGATTAGGATGTGGATATATATATTAATTTTAATATATGTTGGAAATATCACAAAAAAATGCTAAAACTAATTGACGTAATACTGTTTTAAAATATTGTGTGCAAGGTTATTTTCAAGTGACCATGGAATATTTGTTTTGTGAAGCGTAAAAGCATGCTGATCATTAAGAACTCAGAAGCCCTGGCTTCCCTGGTTGCCTCACACACACATTGAACTTTCCAGCCTCTGCATCTTTGTTTCTCTTTCTTTGCTTGGAAGATTCTTCTGCCATCTCTGGCTATTTCAATTCTCTCCATCAGTAGAACTTCATCAACTCCTGCAACTGGAATTTATTTTTCTTTCTCTGTGTTCTTTAACATTTCATACCTGTATTTTATTATACCACAGACTATCTTGTGCTTTAGTTATTTGTGTTTATGCCTTTTTACCTCTTAAAAGAGCACTTCTCTGTCCTCAAATGTTTATAGTTTCTTTCATATTTTTTGGGGGTATGATTCCTTACAGGTTGTAAGAGTGCTGTATGTTAATTGAATTATATTCATTTATGAACCAGCAAATATGTTATTGAACAAAGAAAAAAGCTAGGCTTGATAAATCTGTTTCTCTCTCAGATTAAAAATGTGTTACACTCAGCCCGATTGCTGGGGGATGCTTCAGTTTCCTTCACAGAAAACTGCGTGGTGGGAATTCAGGCCAACACAGAAAGGATTAGCAAGCTGATGAATGAGTCTCTAATGCTGGTGACAGCTCTTAATCCTCACATAGGTATGTGTTTAAAGAATAATAATGCCATTTTGAGTTTGANAAAGCTAGGCTTGATAAATCTGTTTCTCTCTCAGATTAAAAATGTGTTACACTCAGCCCGATTGCTGGGGGATGCTTCAGTTTCCTTCACAGAAAACTGCGTGGTGGGAATTCAGGCCAACACAGAAAGGATTAGCAAGCTGATGAATGAGTCTCTAATGCTGGTGACAGCTCTTAATCCTCACATAGGTATGTGTTTAAAGAATAATAATGCCATTTTGAATATGCAGTTTAAAAGCTGAGAAAGTTTTAAGAGACTAAGACTACTAGATCAGTGTTAGTGAACAACAGATTTCTTTTGAACATTGTCTTAAGACATTTATTTGGAATTGTTTTGAAAGATGCTATATATATATTATTTATAACCTTTATGGTATAATATTTCTTTCAAACGATTGATTATACTTCATTTTATTTGAAATGTGGCAAGTTCAGAAGTAGAACTTAAAGCTTATTTTAATCTTAATAGAATTTAGATACTCTGGGACATTAAATTCAGATACTAAATATCCTCTCAGTTTGTATTGTTGAAACTTGCTTACTAACAACACTGAATGAACTCATTTTTCTACCTTCTCTAGATGTTACTATAATTTTTTTGTTATTTTGTTAACTCAGAAATGGATTAAATTTTTTTTTAAAGAGTTATGTATGCATTTCTTATAGGGAAAGGGGGGAAATATTTTGTCTAAAAATGTGGCTCTTGTGTTGCAAGCCTTTTCCAGATTTATAAATATTTTGTTATATAGATTCAAACTTGTTAACTTGGATTATAGATCGACCATAATGATCCCTGTTAAATACACTATTTTAACTCATAGATTTTGAGGCACTCATTTCTTTATGTTATAATGTATTAAAAGCCTTTTCCCACTATTTCCTTACTGCTGAGCTGAAGTTATTAATGTACTCTGGTTTTGTACATTAGAACAAGATATGATGCAGTCTTTTGGTGTGATATGATTACTGTTTTAAAATACTCTTCAATAATCTTAATAAACTTTCAAGGCTGATTTTATATTCTTGGCTTCA
>SJYA01002245.1:236701-318595 GCA_006410615.1 Neotragus moschatus
CTTCATGTCGAGCTATAATTTCAGTCTTATAAAGTTAGAGCTCATGACTGCTTCAGGTGGGTGTGAACCCAGTATGCTGTCTGTTTTTGGAATAGTATGAAAATTGGCAATAATACTGGATTATTTTGAAATTATTGTACCTTAGCATTCAGCTGGAAGGATATACAGAGCAACCTAAAGGTTCATGGCAGAAATGTTTCACCGTGTTTATATTTCCAGAATTTGTTACTAAAATGTTTAAATTAGAGATGCTCCTAAAGCAGAATTATTGGTAACTTTCTTAGAGTCAGTTTAATGTGAGGTAAAAACCCAGCTGTGGATGTGACTGGTGATAGAAGCAAGGTCTGATGCTGTAAAGAGCAATATTGCATAGGAACCTGGAATGTCAGGTCCATGAATCAAGGCAAATCGGAAGTGGTCAAACAAGAGATGGCAAGAGTGAACATCTACATTCTAGGAATCAGCGAACTAANTCGATGGGCGTGAGTCTGGGTGAACTCCGGGAGTTGGTGATGGACAGGGAGGCCTGGCGTGCTGCGATTGGGTCGCAAAGAGTCGGACACGACTGAGCGACTGAACTGAACTGAAAGACATGGATAAGTGGGCAAAAGCACACCTGACTGGTGACAAAGCATGAGCCTTACAACTCCACATCATGGGTTCTGATTGTGTTCATTATTTGTAACAGGTAGCCGTGTTTTGGGGACTTGAATGAAAACTGAAAGGGTTAGCATAATGCATAGACTTCAATGTCATTATTAATTTTAAAGTATGGAATGTCTAATATTAACTCCAAAGGTTTAACATGAGAATTCTTTCAAAGTTGGTTTGATCGGTAAATGCTCATTTCAGCATGTTCTAGCATTCAGTGTTAGTTTTATATTAACTATGTCCATAATGTTTTTTAGGTAGATTAATTGATACTATGCATAACATCTTATACGTGGTGGATAATCACACATGACACATAAAATTTTGTGGGTGGTTAATAATTGCACAGGACACACAACATTTTTTTAAAATAATTTATTTATTTGGCTGCACATCTTGGTTAGTGGATGGTCTTTGCAGACTTCTCTTTGTTCATACCCCTCTAATCTTGTGTTTTTTTTTTTTTCTTTCATTGGTTTCATTTTTGTTGATTTCTCTTCTTTTTGGTTTTTGCCATTAAAAAAAAAATACATTAAATCAAGATAACCAGAATTTCCCTGCCTCTATTAATTTTAAAAGCAAATAACTTTGATGTAAACAGTAGACCTGTGACCTCTGTGCCAGTATATGTTTGTACTGAAACTTCCCTACTTGTACTGTGTAATGTCTGAAAAGAGTGCAGAACAGAAAGAGATGGCTGGAAGCTCTGAAGGTGTGTGTCTCCTTAGAGCCCTGCCTGCTCCTCCCTCATTGTGAAAGGACTCTCCTCTCTTTTCCCTCTTAGAGCCCTTTACCTTTTCCACAGTTCCTGGTACTCCTGCAGCATTGAGCTTATTAATGCTTTGTTAGAAAGATAATCATTTTTGATTAAACATACTATTGAAACAGCACATTTATACTACCCAGATGTATATTTCTATGTCTTGGTGCTACGTGTGTATGTGTGTGTTTGTGTGTGTAGAGAGAGATGTCTATGTGTATATATTTTCCCCCTTATGAAAATATCTGGATTAGTGAACATTTCTGTTTAGGGACACATCTTATAGAATGTGAGGTACGTGTTATTTAAGAAAAGTAAAGAAAGGTTTTATTCTGTATAAGAAATGACAGCTATCAAGATAACCCACTGCTAAATATTTCTAAGATTAAAAAGTGTTTACTTAGGAGGTTGGTTCAGTTCAGTTCAGTTGGTAGCATCAAATAAATAATGATTACTCTTGCTTTAAAAAACCAAGTTTCACTACTAACTCCTATGTCACCTTTTAATTTTTTCTTTAGGGTATGACAAAGCAGCCAAGATTGCTAAGACTGCACACAAAAATGGATCAACCTTAAAGGCAACTGCTATTGAACTTGGCTATCTCACTGCAGAACAGTTTGATGAGTGGGTGAAACCGAAGGACATGCTTGGTCCAAAGTGATTTAAATAAATTTATAATAAAATAATTATGTCATATAAAAAGTGATACAGACTCCTTATATTTCTTAAACAAAAATGGATAAATGTGAAAGAAAATTGCTACTATCTCTAGCAGAGCAGATTGATCAGTGTATAAAACCCCAGGACATACTAGGTCCAAAATGAATTTTAAAAGTGTCAAATAAATTCACTAAATTCTATAAAATCAGAAGGAAAACAGACTTTCTTTTATCTTAGTTGACATGGTTGAATCTGTGATTTTTGTGTATGGGTGTTTACCATTTCAGGTGTTTTATAAGAGGCATATGAATTTTTAGAGTTTTCATTTTTTTAGTTGGTGGTGTTTTAAACAAATTTTCCTACAGTAAAAAAAGTACCTGTGACCTCATTCCCAAGGTATGTCTTCAGACATATTTTATTTTCCTGAAATTTGGGAACATAAGCTAACCAAGCTTTTGCCCTCCTAAGTGAGAATGTGAGTCTCTGTGTGTGCATGTATATGTATAGAATATTTATATACATACATATATATAAGGTAACAGGCTAGATTAACAAAGTTAAGAAATATACCTATGTGCTAGTTGCACAGATACACATCTCCTGTTCTTATTTGAATTATTATAGAAAGACTGAAAAGACTATGAGTCGAAAACTATAGGACATGGATTAGATTAGAAAGGACAAGGGGTGCAAGCAGGAAGCTTGGAAATAAAGGGAGGCTGTCATGAAGGAGAGTCTTGCCCATCATCTCTCTGCAATAGTGCGAGGATTTTTCCACAGGTAGCTTCAGCCTCAGGGAATTTTTAATTAGCAGTTCTAGGGAGATCCAGTTTAAGCTGATTTAAGCTTGAAACTGAAGGGTTTATTTAAAATAGACCCAACCTCAATTATGTAGGGAGTTGGAGCAGTTTGGTTTGTTGTTTTTTTTTTTTTTCCCCTCCTACATATATAGAGTCCTGGGTTGGGAAGATTCCGTGGAGGAGGGCACAGCAGCCCACTTGAGTGTTCTTGGCTGTAGAATTCCAAGGACAGAGGAGCCTGGTGGGCTACAGTCCATGGGGTCAGAAAGAGTCAGACATGACTGAGCAACTAAGTACACACACATGTATACAGAATTACGAAGACCCACTACTTAAAGAATCTTGTCTGTAAGTAGTATTCTATCAGGTATCTTTAAAAAACTGGATACTTGCCCTTGATACGTATTTCCTGGAAAAACAGTCTTATTAATGCCAACTCCCCAGTGTATTTAGAAGATAGCATAGATGGCATTTAAAAGCATAATTCTAATGTTAGTATGCCAGTTGTATCTCAATTTTTAAAAGTTTTAGAAGCATTGTGAGGAAAAAATGAAATTACATTCTTATAACTAATTTCTTAGGCCTGAGTGGATATTCTTTTCATTACCGTGAAAGGGATTTCAAACCATTTAATGGAAGTGTTGAGCCTGTAGATTCTTTTAGCCCATGCCGCATTGTTCTCAGCAGTGTTTTTCACATGGTGATGATGATGCGATGCTTGTACAGTTTGATTTCCTATAGCCTATTTTGTTTGAAATGAAAGATTTTATTGGAAAAGAATCAGACAAAATCAGATTGTACCCGTAACTCAATAACCAGACTGGCAACTGAATGCTATTTTGCCTTAGCAGACATCCTCAATCTAAACAGGCCGGTATTTGAGGGCTCAACGAGAAACATCACCACTTACGTAATAAAGATAACAGCAGATCAAGTTCGTAGCCTCCAACAGTCTGTATGGCTGTCTACTGTATGCTAGCATATCATGAGCCATCACTGAAACCTTTGTGTGATGTTAGTGAAGTTTAAAACACTGGACTTTCTGATGAAATCCTAAATAAGGATTTTAGAATTCTCTGTGAGAGGGTTGTGCTGAAAATCAACTTCAGGATTTGTACACTTGGGACAGTGTTGTCTCACAAGACATTTGGCAGTGTCCAGAGAAATTTTTGGTTACAACTGAGAAAGGGTGCTATTGGTATCTAGTAGGTGAAAGTCAGAGATGCTGCTGAACATCCTGTAATACACAGGACAAACCCCAAAATCCCCAAGGGGCTTTCCACTCCCCAGATGTCAGTAGTGATGAAACTGAGAAACTTAAACCCCATAGCTATTATTTCTGGAGATGCTCACTGTTCAGCTAGGTGGCACTGCTTGTGTATGTGTATATCTTGGCACCGCAGAGACTTTATTAAACCGTGAGGTATCTCAGATGTGAGCATGAACAGAAAAGTGTTAATGAACCACTAACTGATCACAGTGCTCACTCCTTGGAATGACCTACTCCCAGCAGGGTGTCCAAGAGTTTATGCTGGATAACCATGATGATGGGGGAATCGTAGTCAAGAATTTGCAAAAATGCCAAATAAATATATTTTAAGGTGGAGACAAAATCAATCTATTGATCCCAGTTAGCAGATATATAGAATGACAGGCAAAGAAATTTCAAAGGAAAAAAGTCATGGGACTTAAGAACTGATCAGACTGAAACGACACCAAACTTGCCATGCAGACATAAAAGGGAAGTTCACAGAAAGCCATAGTCCATAAAAAATAATGCTTTCACAAGAACTTAGGAGAATATTTCATACCCAAGTATATTTTAAAGATCATGCTTCAGTATGGTTATGTTATTTGTCTTGCACTGTTCTTTTGCCTTAGAGCAGCAAGAAATATTTGAGAGACAAGTTTAATGTTTTTTTAAAGATATTAAAAAGATTAAAACTTCTTGATAAGGTAAAATGAATTAGGCTTTTTTTTTTTTTNTAGAAGCATTGTGAGGAAAAAATGAAATTACATTCTTATAACTAATTTCTTAGGCCTGAGTGGATATTCTTTTCATTACCGTGAAAGGGATTTCAAACCATTTAATGGAAGTGTTGAGCCTGTAGATTCTTTTAGCCCATGCCGCATTGTTCTCAGCAGTGTTTTTCACATGGTGATGATGATGCGATGCTTGTACAGTTTGATTTCCTATAGCCTATTTTGTTTGAAATGAAAGATTTTATTGGAAAAGAATCAGACAAAATCAGATTGTACCCGTAACTCAATAACCAGACTGGCAACTGAATGCTATTTTGCCTTAGCAGACATCCTCAATCTAAACAGGCCGGTATTTGAGGGCTCAACGAGAAACATCACCACTTACGTAATAAAGATAACAGCAGATCAAGTTTGTAGCCTCCAACAGTCTGTATGGCTGTCTACTGTATGCTAGCATATCATGAGCCATCACTGAAACCTTTGTGTGATGTTAGTGAAGTTTAAAACACTGGACTTTCTGATGAAATCCTAAATAAGGATTTTAGAATTCTCTGTGAGAGGGTTGTGCTGAAAATCAACTTCAGGATTTGTACACTTGGGACAGTGTTGTCTCACAAGACATTTGGCAGTGTCCAGAGAAATTTTTGGTTACAACTGAGAAAGGGTGCTATTGGTATCTAGTAGGTGAAAGTCAGAGATGCTGCTGAACATCCTGTAATACACAGGACAAACCCCAAAATCCCCAAGGGGCTTTCCACTCCCCAGATGTCAGTAGTGATGAAACTGAGAAACTTAAACCCCATAGCTATTATTTCTGGAGATGCTCACTGTTCAGCTAGGTGGCACTGCTTGTGTATGTGTATATCTTGGCACCGCAGAGACTTTATTAAACCGTGAGGTATCTCAGATGTGAGCATGAACAGAAAAGTGTTAATGAACCACTAACTGATCACAGTGCTCACTCCTTGGAATGACCTACTCCCAGCAGGGTGTCCAAGAGTTTATGCTGGATAACCATGATGATGGGGGAATCGTAGTCAAGAATTTGCAAAAATGCCAAATAAATATATTTTAAGGTGGAGACAAAATCAATCTATTGATCCCAGTTAGCAGATATATAGAATGACAGGCAAAGAAATTTCAAAGGAAAAAAGTCATGGGACTTAAGAACTGATCAGACTGAAACGACACCAAACTTGCCACGCAGACATAAAAGGGAAGTTCACAGAAAGCCACAGTCCATAAAAAATAATGCTTTCACAAGAACTTAGGAGAATATTTCATACCCAAGTATATTTTAAAGATCATGCTTCAGTATGGTTATGTTATTTGTCTTGCACTGTTCTTTTGCCTTAGAGCAGCAAGAAATATTTGAGAGACAAGTTTAATGTTTTTTTAAAGATATTAAAAAGATTAAAACTTCTTGATAAGGTAAAATGAATTAGGCTTTTTTTTTTTTTTAAAGAAAATTCATTAAATTGGCCATTTAGCAACTATCTTTGGGCAGCTAACCTAGAGCTACTTCCATCTGGAATCTGAGTGAGAGAAGCTGCTGATCGCTGTCTGCCATTTGTGATGCCAAGAAGCACAGTCAAGACCACAATACAACTGTGTCAAGCTAGGCAGTTGAGGACATTGTCTTGGTATCTTCTGATTAATCTGAGATATTGGCTGATACTTGTCGCTATTCTTCAGAGCTTCCACAAAAGACATAATTATGGCTATATAGCCACAGGGCAGGGTGCTGAGTACCAAAAGAGCTCATTAAGATCTATTTGCTGTATTAGCATCAAACATGTTTAGTTGATAAGTTGTGTCTGACTCTTGCGACCCCATGGACTGTATAGCCCACCAAGCACTTCTGTCCATGGGATTTCCCAGGCAAGAGTACTGGAATGTGTTGCCATTTGCTCATCCAGGGGATCTTCCCGACCCAGGGGTCAAACCAGTGTCTGCTGCATTGGCAGGCAGGTTCTTTGCCACTAGACTACCTGGGAAGCCCCAGCATCAGACAGACTCATTGATAAACCTATGGGATCCAGGATTGAGAAGACCTCTGTCTCTAGGATTAAGGGGTAGAAGATAATGAAATAATGTTTCCTATATAAAGCACTACTCTAATAGGTGAGCCTTCTCTTTAAGAATTTGTGATCAAGTGTGCTTATTTTTTGCCTCAATCAGATGAGAAAGGGATTTAGAATGAAGAATTTTCAATGGAAACTACTCATTTTCATCAATAATTTGGGGCTATTCATATCAAGACATTTAAACAAAGGAAATCTGAAGCTGTAAAAGAGAATGGCCAAGGAAGAGGCAGAGGAGAATGAAAAGTAACCACTGAAGTAGATAGATGTGGTCATGGAGGTTAAATTGGAGTGGCTCATAGATACTAAGGCAGGAGAAGGGGGAAGCTGGTAAATCCAGAGCAGTTCAGCTTCACCTCTGCTGCCCACTAGTCATGTTCCTGGCCACCACTTTATAAACCCATTTCCTTATCCTTAAAATGGAGTTACTGATAACATTGCATACTTACAAAGTACCAAGTGCAATCCCTGCCTCAATTATCTTTTTCAGTCCGCCTCCCCTCCCTAAAGAGAATGGACAAAATTACTAAATTTTAGTAATTTTAGAGGTAAAATTAGATTAGCCATTTTTTCCTTCAGGAAGACTGCTCAACCACATAAGTTATAATATTATCAAAGCTGGAGAATTCTGTGTTCCAGTACAAAAGAAGGTGCTAAAATAAAATTGTATAATTAAAGCTTTTATTGACTGCAATTTTTTATCATATTGATGGATCTATTAATTGGGCTACTCAAAATTTAATTTTGAAGATTTTTCCCCAAAATACCAAAAACACAGGTGTATATGTGTACATTAAAAGGCAAAAAATTTTAAACTATTACCTAAACATTAAAAGTGAGAGAAGCAGAGTTAACATCAGCATCATGACTGGGTGAGACACTCTATCTCTCCTCTTCAATATACAACCAGCAAAACACTGGCAATGAAGGTTCCTCTGCCCAACGCATGGGACCCTGGAGAATTCCACATACCTGTACATCTGAAGGTGGGTAAACTGGCACTCAGAGGAGGTGGAACCTGGGGAGAGTAGAGGCAGTGCCTGCAGTCGTGGCCCTCTGATTGCAGCAGCTTGGCCTGCCATCCCAGAGAACCCGGGAGCAGCAAGGGAAACCACACACAACTCTGGCCTCCCATCCACAGTAGCGCCCACAGTCAGATAGATAGCGGGGCAGCAGTGGAAGTGAAACGTGCCTCCAAGAATCTGGTCACCTGCTGCTTTCCCACACCAGTGCAGCCCATGAACCTGACATGGCAGAAGGGGCCACAACTCGGGCACCCCCAACCCTCCACTCCATGTGGTGGCTGAGCCTGTGGCTTAAGAAATGGCAAATGTGACTTACATGTCCAATGTCCTAGTACCCCTGGCAGTGATGACAGAGAAAACAGCAGCAGCAAGGCACAAGTGATCCCGGAGCAGAAGCAGCGACCATGGGGATACTGGGCATCAACTCTAAGCAGAGACAGTGGGTGGAAAAATGCCGCTTTTCAAATACAAGTAGCGCAGGCGAAAGAAACCAAACACTTGTGCTATAGCACCACCTTCTGGAAGACTCAAGAAAGGCCTCTAATTTTTAGCCTGTTGAATCCTTGAGTGTGTGTGTGCTCAGTCGCTCAGTTGTGTCCTATTCTTTGCAACCCCACGGGCTGTAGGCCACCAGGCTCCTCTGTCCATGGGATTTCCCAGGCAAGAATACTGGAGTGGGTAGCCATTCCCTTCTCCAGGGAATCTTCCTGACCCAGGGATCGAACTCAGGTCTCCTGCATACAGGTAGATTCTCTACCCTCTGAGCCACCTGGGATGCCCAATAGAAACATACATATTGGTAATTACCTTAAATATAAATGGATTAACCACTCCAATTAAAAGGATAAACTGGTTGAATGGATACCAAAACAAGACCAATATATATGCTGTCTACAAGAGATCCACTTAATACCTAGGGAAACATCCAGACTGAAAGTGAAGGGATAGGAAAAGATATTCCATGCAAATAGAAATAAAAGATGACTGGAGTACCAATACACATATCAGACAAAATAGACTTTAAAGACTGACAAGAGATAAGGCAGAACACTATGTGATGATCAAGGGATCAATTCAAGAAGAAGTTATAACAATTGTAACTATACATGCACCCAACAATAGGGTACTCCAATATATAAGGCAAATGATGAAAGGGGAAATAGTTACACAATAATAGTGGGGGACTTTAGCACATCATCTGAGGACTTCCCTGGTGGCTCAGACGGTAAAAGCATCTGCCTACAATATCTTCCCTGAGTCAGGAAGATCTGCTGGGGAAGGAAATGGCAACTCACTCCAGTACTCTTGCCTGGGAAATCCCATGGACGGAGGAGCCTGGGAGGCTACAGTCATGGGGTCACAAAGAGTCGGACACAACTGAGTGACTTCACTTCACTTAGCACACCATTTACACCAAGGTACAGACTTCAAGACAGGATATTTTTGTTGCAATTTTATCTTAATAATAAAATATTTTTCAAAAGCAGTTTTTCTGTATTACTAACAGCCTTTTGGTGAGAATAGTAAAATCACAGTTTCTTGGAATGTTGTGACACTTTCCCGAAATAAAAATTCCCCCCACCCACACATGCACGCGCAGCACATATCATCTACTGCTATTCTGATTTTAACATAAGTGATATGTATCTTTATATGTTCATAATTGTTAGATGTCATTTTATTGAGATTCCTCACTATCGCTTTCAATACTCCCCAATCATAAATGGACACACATTCCAAAAAATCATCCTAACTTTATGAAGAAAGTAAATATCACATAATATTTTTCATTCTATGTAACTCTCCTTGTCATAGAATCAGAATAGTCAAAACCGAGCTGAAGATGAAGGTATTCACGTATAGTTTATTGTGGTTAAATCAAAGAACTCTATTTCTCAATCATTTTAACTGAAAAATAGGATCAAAATCTTCCCATCATCTAAGTTTTCTAGATATTTGATCAGCATCCTAGTGCTTGCCTCACTGACTACCCATTATTCTTATTTTACCTTATTTCATTGAAATATTATTTTGAACTTACAGACTTACAGAAAAGTTGAAAAAATAACATGAAAAAATGTTCCTTTACATCTCTCACCCTGCTTCCCCTAATGTTATCATCCTACATAACCATAATATAACGATCAAGAACAGGAAATTGCCCTTGATACAGTATTATCAACTAAACTATAACCCCTTTTCTCAAATTTTAGCAATTTTCCCACTATTATCCATTCTCTGTTCAAGAGCCTCTTGAAGAAGGTCAAAGAGGAGAGTGAGAAAGCTGGCTTAAAACTCAACATTCAAAATGCTAAGATCATGGCATCTGGGCCCATCACTTTGTGACAAATAGGGAAAAAAGTGGAAGTAGTGACAAGTTTTCTTTTCTTGGGCTCCAGAATCATTATGGAGGGTGACTGGAGCCATGAAATTAAGAGACACTTGTTCCTTGGAAAGAAAACTCTGACAAACCTATACAGCATATTAAAAAGCACAGACATTACTTTGCCAACAAAGGCCCATATAGTCAAAGCTATGGTTTTGCCAGTAGTCACGTACAGATGTGCGAGTTGAACCCTAAAGAAGGCTGAACGCTGAAGAACTGATGCTTTTGAGTTGTGATGCCAGAAAAGACTCTTGAGAATCCTTTGAACTGCCAGGAGAGCAAACTAATCAATCCTAAAGGAAATCAACCCTGAATATTTATTGGAAAGACTAATGCTGAAGCTGAAGCTCCAATACTTTGGCCAGCTGATGAGAAGAGCCAACTCATTGGAAAAGACCCTGATGCTGTTAAAGATTGAAGGCAACAGAAGGGAGAGGCAGAGGATGAGATTGTTAGATAGCATCACCAACTCACTGGACATGAATCTGAGCAAATTCTAGGAGATAGTGAAGGACAGGGGAGCCTGGCGTACTGCAGTCCACAGAGTCAAATAGAGTAGTACACGACTTAGCAACTGAACCACAACCATAAAATCTTAAATGTTCTTAATAATAATAAATTTTTTTTAACTTTTAATGAGTTTGAATATCTTACTGGTGGTAAGATATTAGGAAGTTAATCATATCTCAAGTATAGTTAGTATTTCCTAGAAGCAACCACAAAGGGACAGATATCCATTTTTTGCAGGTCTCACAGCCCAATTTTCTCTGAAGTATAGATCTCAGAAGGCCGATATGCACAGAGAGAACCACAGAAAAAGAAGAATGGAGGAGAGGGAGTCGGGGAAGAGAAGTAACAGGGGCATGAGTTGAACGAAGGAACGAAGACCAGGGATAAACAGGGCTAGAAACGAAAAAATGAGATGCCAACAATCTGAGAGTTACCTGCCATTTAGTTACCTGAGCTGTGTTTCAAACATCCTCCCCTACTCAAATATTTCTTGGCATAGGCCAGAGTCCTCAGATAACTTTTTTTCATCTTTCCTATCATTCTCATCCACAATCTCAACTACAATTGCCTTTGAAAGGTACTCATCTGTTTCTCAAATGTTGTTCCTACAGAAAGAAGTCTTTAGAATCTGAATACTATTGTGTGTCCCGGCCATTAAAAAGAGCATTTATGGAGAGAAATTGGACAAATTGAGGTTATAAACTCCAGAAGAAACAATGTATTTTGACAAGAAAAATTGGTTGGCAAATGTTGAGATTTTTATGAGTAACCATGATGATTTTTTTTAAGTAATTTATAATTTGTTCTGTGCTTTGTCACTGTTGTTTTGACTTGTGGCTTTTATCAGTGCATAAAGTTATTTTGTTGTCCTTATTTTTAGGAAGAGATTCACAGTACTGAAATATTTCAAATGCCAGTGATGTTAAATTTCTTGAATATTTTCCCTTTCTGGTGCCTGATGAGTCACTGGACTATCATTCTGTCCCAAGAACATTATGGTGACACCAGTCTTAGTCACAAATCCATTACCATNGCATAAAGTTATTTTGTTGTCCTTATTTTTAGGAAGAGATTCACAGTACTGAAATATTTCAAATGCCAGTGATGTTAAATTTCTTGAATATTTTCCCTTTCTGGTGCCTGATGAGTCACTGGACTATCATTCTGTCCCAAGAACATTATGGTGACACCAGTCTTAGTCACAAATCCATTACCATTGTGGAGGCGGGGTGGAAGGATATGGGAAGAAATCTACACAATGAGAAATATCTGTTTTAGCTTTAAAGTTGGAATTATTACCTACATATTAAAAGCAAATTTATTTTAAAGTAGACTTCCTAGCCTATAATTGCTCATTTCCCCTATTATCAAGGCTTCCCTGGTGGCTCAGATGGTAAAGAATCCACCTCCAATGCAGGAGACCTGGGCTTGATCCCTGGCTTGGGAAGATCCCTTGGAGAGGGGAATGGCAACCCACTCAAGTATTCTGGCCTGGAGAATTCCATGCAGTCCATGAGGTTGCAAAGAGTCAGACACAACTTTCACTTTCACTCTCACTTTCACCCTCAGTTCAGTTCAGTTGCTCAGTCACGTCGACTCTTTGTGACCCCATGGACTGCAGCACGCCAGGCCTCTCTGTCCAGCACCAACTCCCAAAGTTTACTCAAACTCATGTCTTGAGTTGCTGATGCCATCCAACCGTCTCATCCTCTATCGTCCCCTTCTTTTCCTGCCTTCAATCTTTCCCAGCATCAGGGTCTTTTCAAATGAGTCAGTTCTTCCCATCAGGTGGCCAAAGTATTGGAATTTCAGCTTCAACATCAGTTCTTCCAATGAATATTCAGGACCGATTTCCTTTAGGATGGACAGGCTGGATCTCCTTGCTGTCCAAGGGANTTTGAGTGAACTCCGGGAGTTGGTGATGGACAGGGAGGCCTGGCATGCTGCAATTCATAGGGTCGCAAAAAGTCAGACACGACTGAGTGACTGAACTGAGCTGAGCTGAGCTGAAAGATAGAGGACTGCTCAGGGCATCATGGCAGACAGTGATGGGAAATTATCTCTAGCAGATAGCTTGGCACATGTGAGCAGAGGGGAGCTAGTAAGGCAGTTGTCATAAACTGAGGGCCAGGGCCTGTCATCATTTATTTGAATTTCATTTTTTGAAAAAGATTGGTAAACTTTAACTACAGGCTTCAGGTGACAGTGATATGTCAATGCAGATTCAGGAATTATAATAATAAATGCACCACTCTGGTGGGGGAGTTAATAATGGAGGAGCTATGCACATGTGGGAAAAAATGCATATGGAGAATCTCAGTATTTTCCTCTCAGTTATGCTGTGAAGTTAAAACTACTCTAAAAAGGACTATTTAAAAAAAACATTAAATAATAAAATATGATAATTTCTCTTCTTTTACTTCCCCTCATAGGCCTTACTTACTTTTAAGTAGTTTGAAATTACTATTATTTTCTCAAACAGCGCTGCTAATTTATACATATATTTGATACACAGCATTTTGATTCAACACTTGAAGCATCCTAGTAAAGAAATCATTTGCTGTTAGTTTCATTTTATAACCTAGAAATACGTGTAGCACTAACCCTTACCTCATTGCTGATCTGCATTCACATCTACAGGTATGACAGTGTGAAGGAGGATGTATATGTAACTTATGGCCTGAGTTTTTCTCCATAAAAGAGAAAATCGACCTTCCTAACCTCATATCTACAGATTAGTTAGGTCAGATGACTGCGGGAACATTGCCTTTGAAATGATCTTATTTTGGGTGCTATTTTGTTGTACCATCTTAGTAAGTGGATTAAGAGATATGGTTTCTGTGTTCTTCAGGCATTGATTTACTTTGGTTTTTCTATTTCATCATAATTAACACTTGAAATAACTAAAGGGTTTTAGAAACAAAATAAGTTCTCATGGAAGTGTTATTAAAAATACTGTTAATCCTGTTTTACATAAATTTTATACATGTTAATTGTTAGTCACTCAGTCGTGTCCGACTCTTTGTGATCCCATGGATTGTAACCCACCAGGCCCCTCTGTCCATCGAATTCTCCAGGCAAGAATACTGGAGTTGGTTGCCATGCCCTTCCTTCTTCAAGGATCCAACCTGAGTCTCCTGCATTGCAGACAGATTCTTTACCATCTGAGTCACTAGGAAAACCCAAATTGTATACAAAGAGATTGAAAAAGATCCCCTAACAAAGGATATCTAGAGAGAACTGACCATTTGATCCAGTTCTGGTGATCAGAACTAATGTTTAATTGGTTTTCCAGAAATGGACGAAACTTGCAAATTGTTTTTGCCATTTGTAAATACAATGATGATATATAAACTGAGACTTTTTGTCTGCTTACCTGTATGTATTTCTCCAAATTCCTTTCTTTCTTGTCTGTAAGTTGGTTATTGAATGAGCAAAAATTATTTTACTTGGTTCTGACTATTAGCCAATTAATAGTCAATCTTTCATTATTCGTCAGGGTTGGAAGGAGGAAAACTATTTATCTGATTTTAGCAACTTAACATTATAAGAATTTTTTTGGTTCTTAAAAAAAATCTTCTCAAAAACAACATATTTTAAACAGTGCATAGAGCTAAAATTATTATTTCATTTAGAGGTTACTTTTATTTTTATTGCTAATGAAAATTTCTGATGAAAACTACTCATGCTTTTTTAATTTGTTAATTATTTAAATAATTTTACTTCTGAAATATGTAAAATGTTTTATTTTGGAAAATTAAAGAAGCAAAATATGCAAAGAACTTTAAAAATTTAACAATAAACAACCCAATTAAAAAGCAGGCTATGAATCTGAGCAGAAGATTCTCAAAAAAGAATATATACAAATGGAAAATGAGTGTATAAAAAGATGCCCAACATCATACATCATTGTCACTGTGCTAAGCTTAGTCACTCAGTTGTGTCTTACTCTTTGCGACCCCATGGAATGTAGCCCACCAGCCTCCTCTGTTCACAGGATTCTCCAGGCAAGAATACTGGAGTGGGTTGCCTTGCCCTCCTCCAGGGGATCTTTCCAATCCAGGTCTCCCCATTGCAGGCAGATTCTTTACTGTCTGAGCCACAAGGGAAGCCCAAGAATACTGGAGTAGGTAACCTATCCCTTCTCCAGGGGATCTTCCCAACCTAGGAATTGAACTGGGGTCTCCTGTTTGCAGGCAGATTCTTTACCAGCAGAGCTACCAGGGAAGCCCATCATTGTCAGTAGGGAATTGCAATCATAATGAAGAGATACTGTTACCACCTATTCGAATGGTGAAAAGATCAAACACTGATAACACCAAATACCAGGGAGAGTGTGGAACACCAGGAGCTCACACTCATTGCTGGTGAGAATGCAAAATGGTATAGCCATTTTCGAGGACACTTTGACATGTTCTTACAAAGCTACACTTACCATAAAACTAGCAATTGCTCTGTATATTTTGCTCTGTTTGTTGTTTATACAAATGAGTTGAAACCTCATGTCCACACAAAAACATGCACTGCCTTATGCACAGATTCCAAAATTTAGTCTGGTACAACCATACAGTGGAATAGTATTCAATGATAAAAAGAAATGAGGTATCAAGCTATGACAAGACATGGAAGAAACTTAAATGCACATTTAGCGAAAGGTGCTAAATGAAAGTAAGAAAAACCAGTATTAAAAGGCTGGATACCATATGACATTCTGGAAAAGAAAACTATGGAGACAGCAAAAAATGAGCTGTTATCAGAGGTAACATGAGCAATTTTAGAGCAGTGAAACTATTTTGTATGAAGCTATAATGATACATTCATGACACTATGCATTTGTCAAAACCTGCAGAATGATACAACACAAATAATAAACTAATGCAAAACATGAACTTCAGCTAATAATAATGTATCAATACATTGTTTATCAATCATAGCAAATGTACTTTCTGCTAAGTTAATTAAAAATGTGCAAAAGTGTACAGAATATAAATGGATTTTTACAAAACAAATACTATAGAGTCAAATACATATACTATAGAATACTCGATATAGAATAAGCTTACTAGAGAAGACTTACTCTAGAGAAGGCAACAAACAAAACTAATCAAAGCTGTTGAGTGTGGTGCTGTGCTTTGTTTTCACCTGAGAAGTAAGAATATCATATACTACCTGGATGAGTTTCTAATTTGGACGGAATGCCAATATGTTACCATATTTTAACAATTCTAAGATGGTTTTAAAAAGCTTTTAGAGCTACATCTCTAAAATTGAATGTTTCTTACAATTGATGGCATTTTATAATTGGTTAATTGTCTTTTTCTCAGTGATACATACAATTTTTGGATCTTAGAATTCAGTAAAATGTGGTAGCTGTTACTTTGTAGCCTCTTAGATTTTCTTTCTAGACTTAAAGAGAGCTGATTCAAAGATCTAGGAGACCAGATTCTGACGTTGACACTGTCGTGAATTATGTATTGACTGTGGCCACATCCATTACTTTTTCTGATCCCTGGTTTCATCATCTATAAAATGGAAGAAGTTAAAAGAGCCTTAACGTTCTTGCTAACTCAACATTTGAATCTAGGCCACTTGGTAATGAGATAGGCTAGACATTTACACTAGCTTCCTGTTTACACTTCCAGGTAGAAATAGCACCAGGAATAGGATAAATAGCTGGCCTTTGTCTGTGGTGGACACTCTGAGATAGCAGTAATGGCAAGGGCAAAAAGAGGCTAAATACTGCTTGGTTAAAAGATCAAGAGACATATTTCTCATCCTTGGGGTCAGTGAGACCTTAACTACGCATATGGTAGAAAGGCTCCTCCCGGTCGAAAAGGGAGGGCCCTGAGTCAAAGAAAAAAGCAAGACTTGTCAGAGGAAAGCAAACACCCAGAAGATCACCCCCTTATAAATGACTCATCCTTCCCAAAGGCACGACTTTTATCTGAGCTTGCCCATGCATGTACTCTGCTTTTGTAATAAACGCCTTACTTTCCTCTCTACCTTCTGTCTCCTTGTCAGAAAACATTTTTTTCCCCCCAAGGCAGGAAAGAACTGGGACCCAAACTTTAGTCGCTGGCCCTCGTGGTCTCTTGGCTAGGATTTGGCATTCTTACTGTTGTGGTCAGTGTCTGATCTTGCTTCCGGCCGCTGCTCACTGCTCTCTCTCTGAAATCAGCAGAACAAGACAGTCAAAGTGCCAGAGTGATACAAATGAAATTGAATTATTCTTCTCTCCCTGTGAAGCACCTGGGTTGTTTCCAAATAGAAAATGCACTTAGTAATAGTTGTGAGCAAGAAGTAGCCAAGCTTAGTGAGGAAATAGCAGCAGAATCACAGGACTTGGAGTACGCGATCACACATTTTATATATTTGGCACTACCTTGGGCTTTCATATGAATAAAAATGAAGAAGTTTTTAGTTTTTGAAAATAAAATGTTTCAGATTTGATTTGCCTCTGATTTATACTTAGAAGTAAAGGGAAATTAACTAAATCTCCAAGACACCCTCCAACTCTCCATCTGTCTGCTCACCCCATGCATTCTCAATATCCTTCTGCCTACCCCACCACAAGTGCCACTGAGTATTGTTCCCAGGCCACTTCTCCAGGCATCTGCCACGGCTCAAGTTTCTGCATATAAACCTATACTCTGCAAATTACCTTCACTTCCTAAGGCTACTCTAGAGTACAGACTCTATCCTTCCAAACACTCCCCGCAAGTCTGGGAACAACGTCCCAAATGTCATAGCTAATATCAAAAGCTAGAAAGCCTCTTTTAGGGTTGACTATGAAACTGTGGATTTTATATTTCTTATAGTTGTGAACTGTGAGCAAATTAACAAATTCAGAAAGGGTGCTAATCTTTGCTATTTGCTTACATTAACATGGCTTTAATAACATAAATATACTATTTGTTAATGATAGTGATGTTTTATTATAGTAATGAACTATTGTTCTTTAAAATTAATGCCACAAGGGCATTATATTAGTTATAGCCTTGAGTCTTGCTTAAATCTATTAATTAAGTGGCCAGAGGTATCTATGTAAATCAACCACATCTCCCCTGTAACCTGAGAGCCATCTACATGACAGAAAACTGCCGATCATTTCCTTGAGAATCTGTCTCCTGACAGTTCTGGTCAGAAAGAAAGATGAGTAATATAATGAATAGGCGTCAGAAGGGAAGGTTTAGTACAATTAAAATTAAATTATTTGTTTTTCTGAATTGCCCACATAGAATGTGATAGGGAAATTAATTCATGATTTTAAATACTGGAGTCATGAAAGCCAACAGTATTTTAATCAGAACTTGAGAACAGATATACAGATTTGTCTTCTTCTTCAGCTTATTGATAGTTATTATTTTCATACTGTTGTAAACACACGTTCTGGCAAACAAACNTGAGGTTATTGATATTTCTCCTGGCAATCTTGGTTTCAGCTTCTGCTTCTTCCAGCCCAGTGTTTCTCATGATGTACTCTGCATAGACGTTAAATAGGCAGGGTGACAATATACAGTCTTGACATAGTCCTTTTCCTATTTGGAACCAGTCTGTTGTTCCAAAGGACAAAGGCCTGAGGCAAAAACATAATTAGCATATTAAGCAAAGTAGATAGATTGAGTAAATACAGCTAAATGAGTATATTTAACTTAAATACACGAAATAGTAAAATAATCATTTGACTTAAATGATTGTCTTAATTATTTAAATTAAATAATATTTCTTTCATAGATATCAAGATCTGTAAGGATCTCTATCCTGAACTCATGACTCCTATCGATATATTCAATATATAATTTTCAATTAGAACTCTCCATTTATGAGTAATAAACATTAAAACATAACATGCTCCAAATTCAAGTTCTGATTCCAGTCCCTCATATGCTGACTTCCCAGACCATAGTCATCACCACCTTTGTTCAGTCCACCAGCCTCTAGTGCAGATATTTTTGCCATAAATTCCTAGATGTCCTCCATCCTTCTATCATTGCCCTCTCCCCAGCCTGTTCTCCACTTAGAACCCAGAGTAGTTCTTTTAAAATGTTAGTCAGCTCATCTCAGGATCTTTGCTTGTTAGCCCTTTTTCTCATTTCTCTTAGGACTATTTGTATATGTGAAATTTTATCTGACAGCCGCAGATATAAAGGGCTTCCCAAGTGGCACAATGGTAAAGAATCTGTCTGCCAAGCAGGAAACACAAGGGACAGGAATTTGATTCCTGGGTCAGGAAGATCCCCTAGAGCAGGAAATGGCAGCCCACTCCAGTATTCCTGGCTGGGAAATCCCATGGACAAAGGAGCCTGGTGGGCCACAGTCCATGGGATTGCAAAAAGTCAGACATGACTAAGCACACACACACACACCAGAGATTCAATTTTAACTCATCCCCAAGCAAGACATTCTCTCACTTACCTAGTTTTATCTCTAAAACACTTCAAGTCATTTAATGTTTGTTTTTTCTTATCTGTCTCTCAACCACTCCAATAGGCATGAGAGAAGGGGTTTGTTGTCTTTATCTGTAGCACTAAGAATGAGCTCAATATACATGCCTGTAGATTTATATATCTAGATACATATATATATATATATNTACCTAGTTTTATCTCTAAAACACTTCAAGTCATTTAATGTTTGTTTTTTCTTATCTGTCTCTCAACCACTCCAATAGGCATGAGAGAAGGGGTTTGTTGTCTTTATCTGTAGCACTAAGAATGAGCTCAATATACATGCCTGTAGATTTATATATCTAGATACATATATATATATATATTCATTTACTAGATGAAAACAAGAAAAAACACATTTAACAGAAAAGACTAGAGGTAGAAGAGAAAGTCTAGTTTTCTCCTGTCAAATAAAAAGCAGATATGGAAAAACTATTTATAAGGATCATTGCAATAGGGGTAGAGAGACAATTGCAATGGAGCTGGGGGACTATTACAGTAGTTGGAGGATGTCCATTGTAGTTCAGTTCAGTTCAGTTGCTCAGTCGTGTCCAACTCTTTGTGACCCCATTGGCTGAAGTATGCCAGGCCTCCCTGTCCATCACCAACTCCAGGAGGCTACTCAAACTCATGTCCATTGAGTTGGTGATGCCATCTAACCATCTCATCTTCTGTCATCCCCTTCTCTTCCTGCCTTCAATCTGTCTCAGCATCATGGTCTTTTCCAATGAGTCAGTTCTTCTCATCAGATGGCCAGAATATTGGAGTTTCAGCTTCAACATCAGTCCTTACAATGAATATTCAGGACTGATTTCTTTTAGGATGGACAGGCTGGATCTCCTTGCTGTCCAATGGACTTTCAAGAGTCTTCTTCAACACCACAGTTCAAAAGCATCAATTCTTCAGTGCTCAGCTTTCTTCATAATCCAACTCTCACATCCATACATGACTAGTGGAAAAACCATGGCCTTGACTAGATGAAATTTTGTCTGCAAAGTAATGTCTGCTTTTTAATATGCTGTCTAGGTTGATCATAACTTTTCTTCCAAGGAGCAAATGTCTTTTAATTTCATGGCTGCAGTCACCATCTGCAGTGATTTTGGAGGCCCCCCAAATAAAGTCTGTCACTATTTCCACTTTTTCCTCATCTATTTCCCATGAAGTGATGGGACCAGATGCCATTGTAGTAGGGAGAAGGTATAATGTGTACAAGTGTCTCAAAGTTCAGGTAGAAAAGGCTTTTTCTCTTTTAAAAAAGGCAGGAGGAGAAGGGGACAACAGAGGATGAGATAGCTGGATGGCATCACTGACTCAATGGATGTGAGTCTGAGTGAACTCCGGGAGTTGGTGATGGACAGGGAGGCCTGGCGTGCTGCAATTCATGGGGTCGCAAAGAGTCAGACGTGACTGAGTGACGGAACTGAACTAAACTGAACTGAATGAAGTTTAAAGAGAACTCTGTATTCAGGAGTGGAAGGAGTAGGTGATGGGAACAGGCACTTCAAACAGGAAAGTGCCTTTAAGGGGGAGATATTCTGCATTTTAGTGCTTGCTTAAGCTAACTTAAGCTTATGGATGAGACAAGCTTCTGCCACCTGGGGGGGTGGGAAGAAGCCTGATTAAATTTAAATGAGTTAAGTTAGTGGACAGTTTTCAAATTGGTCAGTGGGGACCAATGATTTAGCTAATCATTCATGAGTTAGAGAATCAGAACTTGGAGAACTTTTGTCTGCCTTGCCACGGGTACACAGGAGCCACCCATGAGCCCCATTCGAGTCACATGGGACAGAGGGCTTTCTGCAGCCAGCTTCTCCTAAAACACAAAATGGGGGAGGATTATTGCCCGTCATGGTTTTCCAGGAACACTGGGCTCAGGTAAAGCTCCACATTGTTAACCCATAGCAGTTTGGCCCCAGTGAGGCTTTGCACTATCTTCATGACTGTAAAATGGCAGCTGTGGTGCCATCGCTCAGCCAGCCCTCCTTCTACCACATGTAGTGCAGGACTTAGAGAGGCAATGGATCTCCATCTGCCATCCAGCTCACAGATTCTTGAATCTCATTTGCTACCTTTCCTTTAGTCACTGAAAGAAATTAAAAGGTAATTCAAAGGAGAAAGTGAAAATAAATGTCCAATTTTGTTCACTGCTCTGCCAACCAGTGTGATATGACATTATTAGAGCTAAAATAGCAATGATTTCAAATATAAATTGTTAACTATCCCCCCCAAAAGTGGGAGTTAAGTTGCTTGTGCTTTCTTCATTTTAAATAGCTTACTCAGGGAGCTAACTGTTTCCTAAATCCTCTTTGGCAGTGATGTCCAGGATTCTATAAATTTTATTAAATATATAAATCTGGTTTTCTAAAGCACTACTTTATATGAACAAAGCATCTCAAATTCTTACCCTAATTTTTAGGAGATAAGAACTTTGGGGGATACTAGGGCCATATTGGTCTTATCTACAAAATTCTAACATTTAAAGGATCGACATAGAATGACTTTAGAGAGGCCACACCCCGCCACCTAGCTCAGTTCAATTCAGTGGCTGTCATGTCTGACTCTTTGCAATGCCATGGACTGCAGCACACCAGGCTTCCCTGTTCATCATCAACTCCTGGAGCTTGCTCAAACTCAATCCCACTGAGTTGGTGATGCCATCCAACCACCTTGTCCTCTGTTGTCCCCTTCTCCTCCTGCCTCCAATCTGTCCCAGCATCAGAGTCTTTTCAAATGAGTCAGTTCTTCCCATCAGATGGCCAAAGTATTGGAGTTTCAGCTTCGACATCAGTCCTTACAANCCACTGAGTTGGTGATGCCATCCAACCACCTTGTCCTCTGTTGTCCCCTTCTCCTCCTGCCTCCAATCTGTCCCAGCATCAGAGTCTTTTCAAATGAGTCAGTTCTTCCCATCAGATGGCCAAAGTATTGGAGTTTCAGCTTCGACATCAGTCCTTACAATGAATATTCAGGACTGATTTCCTTTAGGATGGACTAGTTGGATCTCCTTGCAGTTCAAGGGACTCTCAAGAGTCTTCTTCAACACCACAGTTCAAAAGCATCAATTATTTGGTGCTCAGCTTTCTTTATGGTCCAACTCTCTCCTCCATACATGACTACTGGAAAAACCGTAGCCTTGACTAGCCAGACCTTTGTTGGCAAAGTAATGTCTCTGCTTTTTAATATGCTGTCTGGTTGGTCATAACTTTTCTTCCAAGGAGCAAGCGTCTTTTAATTTCATGGCTGCAGTCACCATCTGCAGTGATTTTGAAGCTCAAGAAAATAACGTTTGCCACTTTTTCCATTGTTTCCCCATCTAGTTGTCATGAAGTGATGGGACTGGATGCCATGATCTTCATTTTTTGAATGCTAAGCTTTAAGCCAGCCTTTTCACTTTCTGCTGTCACTTTCATCAACAGGATCTTTAGTTCCTCTTCACTTTCTTCCAAAAAGGTGGTGTCATCTGCATATCTGAGGTTAAGTAATGCTCAAATTCTCTGTTTATAGAGAAAAATCTCAGAGTATCAGTCCTATGAGCAACGTCTCCCAGGCTTCCCTATGATAACTCCAAGATATGAAGAAAATTGAGATATCCCGTAAAAGAAGGATTAAACTGATACGGCCTCAGACTCTGGCACTTGAAAGAAGTAAAACTCCAGCATTCAATAAGCACTGAAAACACTACTTTACAGTTATCTAGAATTTAAGCTTTACAGAGCACTTTTAAATATACCATGTCATTAAATTTCACAACAATTTGGCAAGAAAGAAATTATCTCCATTTTGTTGATGAGTAATATGAGCTATTATCTATTTCACACATTTCTTGCCAGGCACCATGCTAAGCACTCGTTTAATCCTCACAACAATCTTATGACGTAAGTGCTATTATTATCCTGGCAATACACAGATTGGAAGTTAGGCTCAGAAAAGCTAAGGAAATTGCCTAAGGTCAGGCAACTAAAAAGTGGCTGAGTGAAGATTCTCCCTTTTCTAGTTCCAAGTTTCTCTGACTCACGGCATTCTAAATCATCAGCCTTCATGCAAGTTTGGCCGTGTAACTTTAAACTTATCTATGTACTACTATGGGGGCTTCCCAGGTGGTTCAGAGGTAAAAAAAAAATCCACCTGCCAATGCAAAGAGATGCAGGGCACATGAATTATACCTCTGGGTTGGGAAGATCCCCTGGAGAAGGAAATGGCAACTCACTCCAGTATTCTTGCCTGGGAAATCCCATGGACTGAGGAGCCTGATGGGCTACAGTCCTTGGGATCACAAAGAGTCAGACATGACTGATCTACTGAGCACATGTACTAGTCTTTGACAGTGTGCATTAAACACACAAAACAGACAGTTCAAAAGAGAGTAAGGTAAAGATACATGTGAATAGAAGTTCTAGTTTCTCCTTATACCTTAGTATAATGTTTTGTACACCTCAGAGTGTAATCTTGATTAATTCACTTTTCTAGATAATTATTCTATCAATTGCCAACATCCACTGGATCATTGAAAAAGCAAGAGAGTTCCAGAAAAATATCTATCTCTGCTTTATTGACTATGCCAAAGCCTTTGACTGTGTGGATCACAATAAACTGTGGAAAATTCTTCAAGAGATGGGAATATCAGACTACCTGACCTGCCTCTTAAGAAACCTGTGTGCAAGGTCAGGAAGCANTCTATTGTATCATTTAAAGTTTGTGTTTCTTTGTTAATTTTCTGTTTAGCTGGTCTATCCATAGGTGTGAGTGGGACATTAAAGTCTCCCACTATTATTGTGTTATTGGTAATTTCCCCTTTCATACTTGTTAATATTTGTCTTACATATTACAGTGCTCCTACTTTGGGTGCATACATATATTTATAATTGTTATATCTTCTTCTTGGATTGATCCTTTGATCATTATGTTGTGTCCTTCATTGTCTCTTTTCACAGCCTTTGTTTTAAAGTCTATTTTACCTGATATGAGTATTGCTACTCCTGCTTTCTTTTGGTCTCTATTTGCATGGAATATCTTTTTCCAGCCCTTCACTTTCAGTCTGTATGTGTCCCTTGTTTTGAGGTGGGTCTCTCGTAGACAACATATATAGGGGTCTTGTTTTTGTATCCATTCAGCCAGTCTTTGTCTTGGTTGGGGCATTCAACCCATTTACGTTTAAGGTAATTATTGATAAGTATAATCCTGTTGCCATTTACTTTATTGTTTTGGGTTCGGGTTTATACTCCCTTTTTGTGTTTCCTGCTTAGAAAAAATCCTTTAGCATTTGTTGTAGAGCTGGTTTGGTGGTGCTGAATTCTCTCAGCTTTTGGTTGTCTGTAAAGCTTTTGATTTTTCTGCCATATTTGAATGAGATCATTGCTGTGTACAGTTATCTGGGCTGTAGGTTATTTTCTTTCATCATTTTAAGTATGTGTTGCCACTCCCTCCTGTCCTGAAGAGTTTCTATTGAAAGATCAGCTGTTATCCTTATGGGAATCCCTTTGGTGTTATTTGTTGTTTTTCCCTTGCTGCTCTTAATATTTGTTCTTTGTGTATGATCTTTGTTAATTTGATTAATATGTGTCTTGGGGTGTTTCGCCTGGGATTTATCCTGTTTGGAACTCTCTGGGTTTCTTGGACTTGGGTGATTATTTCCTTCCCCATTTTAGGGAAGTTTTCAATTATTATCTCCTCAAGTATTTTCTTATGGTCTTTTTTTTTTGTCTTCTTCTTCTGGGACTCCTATGATTCGAATGCTGGGGCATTTAACATTGTCCTGGACATCTCTGAGGTTGGTCCTCATTTCTTTTTATTCGTTTTTCTTTTTTCCTTTCTGAATCATTTGTTTCTACTATTCTATCTTCTACTTCACTAATCCTATCTTCTGCCTCTGTTATTCTACTATTTGTTCCCTCCAGAGTGTTTTTGATCTCATTTATTGCATTATTCATTATATATTGACTCTTTTTTATTTCTTCTAGNTCTCTGAGGTTGGTCCTCATTTCTTTTTATTCGTTTTTCTTTTTTCCTTTCTGAATCATTTGTTTCTACTATTCTATCTTCTACTTCACTAATCCTATCTTCTGCCTCTGTTATTCTACTATTTGTTCCCTCCAGAGTGTTTTTGATCTCATTTATTGCATTATTCATTATATATTGACTCTTTTTTATTTCTTCTAGGTCCTTGTTAAACCTTTCTTGCATCTTCTCAATCCTTGTCTCCAGGCTATTTATCTGTGATTCCACTTTGATTTCAAGATTTTGGATCATTTTCATTATCATTATTCAGAATTCTTTATCAGCTAGATCCCTATCTCTTCATCTTTTGTTTGCTTTGGTGGGCATTATCCTGTTCCTTTACCTGCTGGGTATTCCTCTGTCTCTTCATCTTGTTTATATTGCTGAGTTTGGGGTGGCCTTTCTGTATTCTGGCAGTTTGTGTTCTCTTTATTGTGGAGTTTCCTACTGTGGGTGGGGTTGTATGGGTGGCTTGTCAAGGTTTCCTGGTTAGGGAAGTTTGTGTCGGTGTTCTGATGGGTGGAGCTGGATTTCTTCTCTCTGGAGTGCAATGAAGTGTCCAGTAATGAATTATAAGATGTCATTGGGTTTGGAGTGACTTTAGGCAGCCTGTATATTGAAGCTCAGGGCTATGTTCCTGGGTTGCTGGAGAATTTGCGTGGTATGTCATGCTCTGGAACTTGTTGGCCCTTGGGTGGTGCTTGGTTTCAGTGTAGGTATGGAGGCATTTGATGTGCTCCTGTCAATTAATGTTCCCTGCAGTCAGGAGTTCTCTAGTGTTCTCAGGATTTGGACTTAAGACTCCTGCTTCTAGTTCTCAGTCTTATTTTTACAATAGCCTCAAGATTTCTCCATCTATACAGCACCATTGATAAAACATCTAGTATAAAGATGAATATTTTTTCCACAGCGAGGGACACCCAGAGAGGTTCACAGAGTTACATGGAGAAGAGAAGAGGGAGGAAGGAGTTAGAGGTGACCTGAATGAGATGAGGTGGAATCAAAAGAGGAGAGAGCCACCTAGCCAGTAATCACTTCCTTATGTGCTCTCCACAGTCTGGACCACTCAGAGATGTTCATGGAGTTATACAGAGAAGAGAAGAGGGAGGAAGGAGACAGAGGTGGCCAGGAGGATAAAGGCTGTCTNAGGAGTTAGAGGTGACCTGAATGAGATGAGGTGGAATCAAAAGAGGAGAGAGCCACCTAGCCAGTAATCACTTCCTTATGTGCTCTCCACAGTCTGGACCACTCAGAGATGTTCATGGAGTTATACAGAGAAGAGAAGAGGGAGGAAGGAGACAGAGGTGGCCAGGAGGATAAAGGTGGGGGGGGGGCGTCAAAAGGAGAGAGACAGATCCAGCCAGTAATCAGTTCCCTAAGTGTTCTGCACCATCTGGAACACACAGAGATTCACAGAGTTGGGTAGAGGGGGAGGGAACAGAGAGAGATGACCTGGTGGAGAGAAAGGAGAGTCCAAAGGGGGAGAGATCAGTCAAGCCAGTAATCTCACTCCCAAGTATAAATGGGTACTGAAGATTGGGTTATTAAAGGTACAAAATTGATAACGAATACCAAAAAGCAAAGATTAAAAATCTAGAGAAGTTGTATTTTCAAAAATACAATATTAAAGAAAAGAAAAAACAACAAAATCACAAAAATTATATATATAAATATATATATATATGAAGTTTGCTTTAAAAAATAGTATCTCTTTTTATTTTGCAAATAGTAGGTTATAAAAATGAAAATGAAAGGAGTAATAGACGACTTAAAATTTTTAAAAAAGATAGTAAAAATATATCCAGGACTTTCTCTGGTGTTGTTGTGGGCAGTGTGGGTTCAATCCATTTTCAGTTAGTTCCTTTGTCCGGCTTATATTCCTCAAGATCAATAGACCCCTTCCTATGTAGCTGGTACTAACTACAGGGTTTTAATCTATTGCACCTGTCATTTCCAAGACAGTTCCCTCTGTTTTAGCCTCTTCTGTTTCCTGGTCTCTTCAGTGTCTGATTTCCACCCTGACACAAAGGGGTGGTAGTGGACACTTTTTTAGGCTCACTTGTTCAGTTGCGCTGTGAGGAGGGAGGGACGCTGCAAACAAACAACATTGGCATGTGCTCACAGTGTCTCAGCCACACTGGACCTGCCCCCGCTCACGGTGCATGTTTCCTCCCTGCCCACACTGCTCAGTCTCTAGGTTGCACCACAGGGGACTGTCTGAGGCCAGCCCTGGGCTGCATGCACCTCCCAGGCCTAAGCCACTCAGGTTCAGGCACTCGGGTAGTCCTCAGAGGCACAGATTCGGTTGGGCCTGCATTTTGCGCCCTTCCCAGGTCCTAGCAGCTCAGGTGATGAAGTGTTTGGTGAGCGCGGTTGCTGCGACTTATCATCTCCCTCGTCCCTGCTGCTCAGTTTTCTGGGTGTACAGCAGGCGTGATTTCTTAGGTGGATGTTGACCATCCAGAACCCCAAGAAGTCTTAGTTAGCAAAGAAGCCTGCTTGCAGTTTGATAGATAATGCCTCTCTGGGGCTGCGGTTGCCCCCTTCTGGCTCTAGTTGCCTGTCACCAGAGAGGAATGGTCTACAGACAGCTATCTCTGTTCAGTCCTTTGTTCTGTGAGCGGGCCTGGTGGTGTCTTAGGTTAGGGCTTTCCGCATGGTAGCTATCCCATAGTCTGGTTTGCTAGCCCAAGTTAGTTCCCTCAGATTGCCCTTGGGGCATTCAGGCCTGGTCCTTACTCTAAGCAATGCAGCCTGCGCCTCCTCGCCCAGCCCCTGCTTCCTAGTGGCGGGTATAGGTGTCTGCACTGTTTCTCCGCTGGGGGAGTTACTGTTGGGCTTGTAATCTGTGGGTTTTAATTATTTATTTATTTTTCCTCCCTGTTATGTTGCCCTCTGTGCTTCCAAGGCTCGCCATAGACTTGGCTGTGAGAGTGTTTCTTAGTGTTTGGAAACTTCTCTCTTTTTAAACTCTCTCTTTTCCTGGGTTGGAGCTCTGTCCCTACCTCTTTTGTCTCTCTTTTCGTCTTTTATATTTTTTCCTACCTCCTTTTGAAGACAATGGGCTGCTTTTGTGGGTGCCTGATGTCCTCTGCCGGCATTCAGAAGTTGTTTTGTGGAATTTACTTAGCATTTAAATGTTCTTTTGATGAATTTGTGGGGGAGAAAGTGGTCTCCCCATTCTACTCTTCCGCCATCTTAGGACTGCCTCCTATCTTGGGAATAAAGCTCATGTTGGTTGCATCATTTGCAAACATTTTCTCTCATTCTGTAGGTTGTCTTTTCATTTTGCTTAAGGTTATCTTTGCTGTATTAAAACTTCTAAGTTTGATTAGGTCCCATTTGTTTGTTTTTGTTTTTATTTCCATTGCCTTGGGAGACTAACTTAAGAAAACATTGGTACGATTTATGTCAGAGAATGTTTTGGTTATGTTCTCTTCTAGGAGTTTTACAGTGTCATGTCTTATATTTAAATCTTTGAGCTATTTTAAGTTTATTTTTGTATATGGTTTGAGACTGTATTCCGACTTCATTGATTTATATGCAGCTGTTTAGCTTTCCCAACACCATATGCTGAAGAGACTATGTTTCTCTCATTGTATACTGTTGCCTTCTTTGTGGAAGAATACTTCACCATAGGTGTGTGGGTTTACTTCTAAACTCTGTATTCTTTGCCATTTATCCTTATGTCTGTTTGTTCCAGTACCATACTATTTTGATTACTGTAGCTTTGTAATATTGTTTGAAGTCTGGTAGGATTATGCTTCTTGCTTTGTTCTTTTCCCTCAGGATTTCTTTGGCAATTATAGGTCTTTATGGTTCCATAAGTTTTAGGCTTATTTGTTCTAGTTCTGTGAAAAGTATAAGTGGGATACTGAAAAAGTCAAAGTGTTAGTTGCTCACTTTGCAACCCCCTATACTATAGCCCAAGAGGCTCCTCTGTCCATGGAATTCTCCAGGTAAAAATACAGAATTGAGTAGCCATCCCCTTCTCCAGGGGATCTACATTAAATCTTTAGATTGTTCTGGGTAGTATGGCCATTTTAACAATATTAATTCTTTCAATTTAAAAGCAAGAGGTATCTTTCTATTTCCTTGAATCATCTTCCATTTCCTGTATTAATGTATAATTCTATGAATAAGTCTTTCATCTCCTTGGTCACATTTATTACTAAGTATTTCATTTTGGGGCTTACAATTCTTAAAATTTTGATTTTTTACATTTCATTTCTTATATTTTATTGTTAGTGTAAAGAAATGCAACTAATTTCTGTATGTTAATCTTGTATCCTGCTATCTTGCAGAAGTCTTTTTTTAATTCTAGTAGTTTTGTGTGGAGTCGTTAGGATTTTCTATATATAATATATCAACTGCATATAGTGAGTTTTACCACTTTCCTTCCACTTTGGATACTTTTTATTTCTGTTTATTTGTTTGATTGCTGTGGCTAGGACTTCCAACACTATGTTAAATAGAGGTAGTGAGAATGGGCATCCTTGTTTTGTTCAAGATTTTAGTGGGAAGGCTTTCAACTTTTCACCATTGAGTATTATGTTGGCACCAGGTTTGTATCAATAATAAATACCTTTTATTATGTAGACATGCCCACTTTGGTAAGAGTTTATCATGAGTAGATGTTGAATTTTATCAAATTCTTTTCTGCATCTATTGAGATGACCATGCAGTTTTTGTCTTTTCTTTTTTTGATGTGGTACATTACGTGATTGGTTTGTGTATGTTGAACCATCCTTGAGAACTTGGGATGAATCCCACTTGGTTGTGATGTATGATTTTTTTTTTTTATGTGATGTTGGATTTGGTTTGCTGATATTTTGTTGAGAATTTTTGCCTCTGTTAATGAAGTGAAAGTGTTAGTCGCTCAGTTGTGTCTGACTCTTTGTGACCCTATGGACTGAAGCCCACTTGGCTCCTCTGTTCATGGGATTCTCCAGGCAAGAATACTGGAGTGGGTTGCCTTTCCTTTCTTCAGGGGATCTTCTCAACCCAGGAATTGAACCTGAATCTCCCACATTACAGGCAGATTCTTTATTTTCTGAACCACTAGGGAAGCCTGCATCTATTAATATATTTTTGAAAGACTATTGGTCCATAATTTTCTTTTTAGGTGGTGTCTTTTTCTGGTTTTGATATCAGGGTGATGGTGCCTTCATAGAATGTCTTTGGGAGTGTTCCTGCCTCTTTTCTTTTTTTGAAAATCTTATTTGCTTTCTGATCTTTATTATTTCCATCCTTCCACTGACTTATTGTTTCACTTGTTCTTTCTAATTCTTTTAAGCATTAGAATAATTGATTGAGATTAGGTTAGGTTGTTTGAGATTTTTCTTGGTTTTTGAGGAAGGTCTGTATTGCTATGATCTTCCCTCTATGGACTTCTTTTGCTGTGTCTGATAGATTTTATATGGTTGTGTTTTCATTGTCATTTGTCTCAAGGTATTTTTTACTTCCCCTTTGACTTCATTGTTGACTATTGGTTTCTAGTGATATAGTATTTAGTCTCCATGTAATCAGTTTTTCCTCACTCATTTTTTACTTGTTGATTTCTAGTTTGTGCTGTTTTGGTCAGAAAAGATGCTTAAAATAATCTCTATACTCTTAAATTTTTTGAACCTTGTATTGAGCCCTAGTATGTGGTCAGTCCTATCGAATGTTCCATGTGCACTTGAAAAGAATGTGTATTCTGTTTTTGTTTTTGGATGTAATGTCCTGAAAAATCAATTAAGTCTAACTGTTATGTTTGATCATTTAGGATCTCTGTTGCTTTATTGACTTTTCTGTCTAAAAGATATGTCTGTTTGTGTGGGTGGGGTGTTGGTGTTCCCTACTATCATTGTATTCCTATCAACTTATCCCCTAATATCTGTGTATTTCTTTTATGTATTTGGGTACTTACGTATTTGGGTGCTCCTATGTTAGGTGCATATATGTTGATGAGTGTAAAGTCCTCTTCTTATATTGATCCTTTTATCATTAGTGTCCCTTTTTATCTTTCTTTAGACCTTTGTTAAAACTTTTATTTTGTCTGAGTATTTGATCTGAGTATTGCAACTCCTGCTTTCTTCTTATTTCCATTTACATGAAATATCGTTTTTCATTCCCTCACTTTCAATCTATGTGTGTGTTGTGTGCCTTACAGTCGATCTCTTGCAGGTAGCATATTGTGGGTTCTTGTTTTATTATTCAAACTGCCACTCTGTATCTTTTGATTGGAGTATTTTGTCCATTGTTATTTAAGGTAATTCTTCACATATATGTATTCACTGGCATTTTAAATTAGTTTTCCAGTTGATTTTGTGTTTCTTGTTTGTGTGGTTTGATGATTTTTTTTTCCCTTGTGCTTTTTTTTTTTTTTTAACTTACTGTATGTTTTTATTTGTGGCTACCTTGTTTTTTTGAGTGGGTTAACTTCTTCCTATATCTACTTGTTTTAGACTGATAGTTATATAGACTCAAACGTATTTTTTAAAAATAATTTTTAAAAATCTACTTTTTCTTATACCCCTTCCCCACATTTCATAATTTTGATGTCCTCTTACATTTTTTTTTATCCTTTACTATTCATTGTGGTTATCATTTTCACAAAAATATTTTTATTTAAAAAAAAATCTGTGTACTAGTTTAAATGATTTACTTTTCAAGTGTAATTTTCTGTTTCCTATAGATTCTTGCTTCTTTTCTCTTTAGAGAAGACCTTCCAATATTTCTTTTAGAATAGGTTTAGTATTGCTATATTCTTTTAACTTTTACATGTCTAAGAATTTCTTTATCTCTCCTTCTATTATAAATGATAATCTTGTGGATAAAGTATTCTGGGTTGCCATTTTTTTCCATTTCCGGAGTTTGAATATATCTTGTTTCTCCCTTCTGTCCTAAAATGTTTCTGTACAGAAATCAGCTGATAACCATATGAGGGTTCCCTTTTAATTAACTGTTTGTTTTTCCTCTTGCTGGCTTTAGAATCCTCTCTTTAAATCTTGCCATTTAAAAAAAATAATATGTTTTGGTGTAGGGTGTTTGGATTTATCTTGTTTGGAACCCTATGTGCTTCCTGTATCTGGATTTCTGTTTCCTTATTCAGATTCGGGAATTTTTTCAGCCATAATATCTTCAAATATATTTTTGGTCCCCTTTTCTCTTTCTTCTTCTTCCAGGATCCCTATTAAGTGTAAATTGTCATGCTTTGTATTATCTCATAGGTCTCTTATATTGCTTTCATTTTTTTATTTGACTTTCTGTTCTGATTTGATGATTTCCATTGTTCTATCTTCCCAATTACTTATTCATTCTTCTGTATTATTCATTATGCTATTCATTGCCTTAAGGTCTGTTTTCTCTCTGCAAATGTGTTTTCTGATTTTCCTTGGCTCTTCTTTATAGTTTCTAGATCCTTTGTATAGTACTCTGCATTTCTGTCAATAGCCTTCAGTATTTTTATTAACTCCTTTATTGGACTTGGGATCTAATAGACTGGAGAGATCTGTTTCATTGTTTATTCTTTGAGGGGAATTCTCTTGTTTTTTTTAACTGGGAGTGATTCCTCTGCTTCTTCATTTTATTTCTATTTCTTTTACTCTGTGAGTTTAGGAGAAACAATTATCTACTTTTTTTTTTTAAATTTGTATATGCAGGCAGGGATATTTATATATGCAGGCAGCCGTATGTAGCTTGTGTGGATTTAATATTTTTGGTGTGAGGGCTGTTTTTAGTATGGATGCTTGCTGCCTCTTTCCTCAGCATGTACTAGGCATTATTCCCTTGATAAGGGTGTGTGGATGCAGTGGCTGGTGTCCACTCCTGGGTTCCTGGCAGCAGTGGCAGCTTGTGAGCACCTCTGAAGCCCTAGAGGGCAGCTTATGTCTCTCTTGGTGCCCAGGAGGGCAACAGCTGGCATGCTATCTTTTGATCAAAGGGAGTTGTGGATATGAGAAGTAATAACAACAATTCAAGCCAAGAAAGCATATCTTATTTCCCAAGGGAGCAAGAGTCACAGTTGAGAGGACTCTGTCTTTCAGGCCCCTGCAGAAGGCATTGCTGGATGGCCCCCAAGGCTGGTGGAGAAAGTGAGAAAACACACAGGCCTACTCCTGGAGACTGTCTCAGGCATCTGGTTCAGGTGCCTGGGTGCTGTGCCCTGAATCTGGGGTCTTATTTTGGTGATTTAGTGGCCTGAAGGAGCTTTTGGCAGTGATTACATACACTTGGCTCAGGAACGAAGCATATGCTTGGCAGAGCCCAACTCATTATTTTCTGATAATGTTTTCATCCTGAGCAGTGTCCTCAGATTAAAAATATCACCCATTGTGTGGTGGTGTCCATGTGTGAATGCAGCTCAGGACAGGAGTGCAGGCTCTGTTCTGGGCTTTCCACAAAGTGCCTCATGTGGCTACAGGCACACTGACTTGCACTGTAGTTCTCCTTTTCTTCTTCTGTGATATACTTATACCCCAAACATAGATTTGATGATTAAAATGATCAAATGCTAAGAAGCACCAGTTTTTTTTTTCCATCACTCAAATCTAGATTCAAATCCCAGCTCCAAAACTTAGTAAATGGGTAAAACTGAGCAAGTCATCTAGGTTCTGAGCCTCAATTTATTCATCAGTGAAATGGGAATACTAACTTACCACTCACGCCTTATTTTGAGGAATACATTATATCATGCTTTTAAGCTGCACTTCAAGGAAATTGACATAACTAGAGTGTAAGAAACACTATTTATTACTAGTGGCAAATCTGTCTCCAGAGCTGCTTCTGTGAGTGGAGTGGTAGGCAACCATTTTCCTGCTGATTTATTCAGTAGCTGCAGCTGAATTCATTTCACCTGAAATAGAAATTTCTATCTGGAAGGGGATGCTGCAAGTAAGATTCTAAAATGTGGAATTGGCTGAGTGAAAGAGGTGGGGCTTTGGTCAGTGAGGACTCAGATATTTCAGGCTATAAATCTGGTGACCCTCATTACTTGGTAGAAAACATTTGGTCAGATTGCCACCTGCTGTTCGGAATACAGACCATGTGCCATGGGAGCTTTGCCATTAGCATAAGTAGTAGGAGAAATTCAGAATCCTGGCATATGGTTACACATTTTTTTTCCCCCTGAAGGAGAGGTCTGTACTCAGACTAGAGTTAGCTAATCTGTAAGCAGAGATGGGAGAGATATTCTTTATCTGTGGCCTGCATTCTAAATTCACTGAGAAGCCTATATTTTAAAAATAAGCTTTTAAAATAAATGTATCTTACCAAACTGAGACAACAGATAAGGAGAGTGAAAGCAAGGCTGAAGATTTAGTAGATTAGTACCTTAGGACTTTTCTTGTACACAGTTCCCTAAGTGTTTTCTTCAGTCAAATGCTAATTAACTAAGATCACATTACACTTGTTATCTCCCCACTAAAGCCTATTATATTGTAAATTACCTCAAAGCATGGCCATTAAGTTATGGAATAGAGGACTTGCAAGAGCCAAGAGATCAGTAGGTGAAAGAAAGGAAACTTCTGGCTAAATATCATGTCCGAAGTGAAACGAAAGTGTTAGTCCCTCAGTTGCGTCCGACGCTTTGCTATGCTAGGGACTGTAGCCTGTCAGGCTTGGGCCTGCATCAAACAGGGTTACCCTACCTGGGTCTCTGGACATTGCATGAGGCTTTGCTAGTACCTGTTGGGACTCAGGTGGAAGAATCGGCAGGATGATCTCAAATTCTGGACATTCTGTGAAGAGGCATGTTTGGGTTGTATCATGGGTCTTCTGCTCTTCTGTCTTTTTATAGTTTAAGCAGGAGAACAGTCATTCACAGGACTAAAGAGACTGGGTTTAGGTTTTGTGCTGGCTGTTTAGGGGGGTTGTCTGGGTTTGCTGATTTCTAGCATCTAGCTTTTCCTGAGGAAAGCTGGGGCTAGGTAGGCAAGGGGAGCTATCATTCAGGCCTTTAAGCCACCCTCAGTTAATCCTGTTTGACTCTAATTCCCTGGGAAGACATTTATTTGCTTTTAATATATATTTTTTCCCCACTAATTTCATGAGATGTAATATTAGGCATAGAGTCTCCTTGTCTAATGAATATATAACTGAATTCTAGTCATGAAAAGTGATTACATCTTAGTTACCTATATAATAAGCATCTGAATGATTTCATTGGTCTTTCTAATTTTTCCTGATTTCTGTTTCTGGATTTTTAAGCAATTACAAAGGAAAAAGCCCTATAAGAGATAGCAGTCTTCCAAACTCCAAGTAAACCTTAACTTGGAAGGCATGAAATTGAAAGCATTTGTAATGGATTTGCTCAAAGCAAGCAGAATAAAGTCTTCACTGTTGGCATGAATAAAATCAATCATAATCTTCAAGAAACATGTACTAGATGTTGTGATTATTCATCTCCTTTTAACATACTGATAAAGCAAACAAGAAATGGCATAAAATAATGAGGAAATCTGCCTGTCTCTCCTTTTGCTTCCATTATTACTTTTAACAGAGATTGTAAGATCATAGCGGTTTACCATTCAGACCTGGCTCATACACCAGCTATGTTTGACCCAGTATTTTAAGAGATTTTCTAAGTACTTGTTAAGCCAATGGATCTGAGACTAAGAATACATCTGTAGTTAAGGACATTATATTTCCTTATATTGTTGCTACAAGGGTGATTGTCCTCTGGGGAAACCCCTGGGAAGTTTCTGGTGAAGGGTTGTTGAAAGAGTTTTCTTTTAGAGGTTGGTCTTGTGTGTTAGATTTTGAGGAAGACTTTGGAAGCAGAGACTAGTTCTGGATTTCAGGCTACCAAGAAGCTAGGATAATTCAGAAATTGAGTATCTTAATAATTTGTATCTATGATGAGGGAGCTTTAAAAGAATCTAAAGATTGGTTTGTTAAAGAAGCAGAACCCATTCAGAAATAGGCAATGTTAGCCAGAAGAGGAGAGGTTTTAGCCATTTTTCTGTCATGGGGTAACCTCATCTGACTTGTTGTGAACATGGTCTTGGAGTTGCCTTATTTGTTTTGTTTGGAGTATTATAATTTGGGGGCAACACTGTGGTTTGGTTGTCAACAAGGTAATTGTTTTACTTTCTCATTATTAATATTTAAAAACCAAGAGATTTTCACTTAATCTGAATGTCTTCTTTTGAAAAAAGATGAAAATATTGGACATTGTTGGTCTTTATTTCTAGATAACACTAATTTGCTATTTTATATCCAGTTTGCCAGTCTCCACATGCTTCTTAATGTTTACCAGGCATACTTTCTTCTTTTATGTTATTTTCCTTAACTTTATAGACATATGGATTTCAGCCTCCAGTCTAGATAATTAGCTAACTTCTGTTTTGTAATGGCCTAGGTTTTTTAAACAATGTTTTTTTAAACATTGTTTAAAAAACGTTAAAATGTTTATGTTTTTTAAACATTTTTAAACAATGAAAATGTTTAATTCTCAAAATATCTTCACAGTTATTAAAATGAAAGTTGTTGTTTAGTCACTCAGTCATGTCCCACTCTTTGCAACCCCAAGGGCTGCAGCCTGCCAGGCTCCTCTGTCCATGGGATTTCCCAGGCAAGAAGGGAATGCCTTCCCTTCTCCAGAAAATGAAAGTATTTGCCATTATTTAACAAAATCACTATGCATTAAATTTGGCCTATATTACTTTTAGGAAAATAAGATGAGAGCCTCAAAGTGTCATGTGATTGATACTGATTGATCAGTCTTTAAATGGTTCAGCTGATATATGTTGAATTTTAAAGGGAGTAGCTAAAACACATCTTTCAAGCAAGTTAAATCCCATAAAATACTTAAAATTTGTACATCAGTAGGACTGTTGTATACAAGTGATAGAATAATCTCACTCAGATTGGCTTTAACAAAAAGAATGTATTGACTCCCATAACTAAAAAGGCAAGGGGAATATTTGTCTGTACAGCCCGATCTAGGCACATAAATAGAGCCATCTCTGGATACAGTCTTTTCCATTTCTCATCTAGTTTTCTTTATTTTGGCTTCCCTCTCAAGCTTGGCATGATAATGGCAAATATATATTAAGCTACAAACACAGTTTAATATTTGACTCTTCTTTTTGAAAGCTACACATTCATTTTTTAAACAATTTCTCAATTTGATCAATCCGTTGCATCCCTTTTGTGAAGAAATCAACAAATCTCATTAAAAAATCAGCATTGTATGCTACACCACATAGCAATGCCACATTTTTTTCCTTCAAAGAGTTCATAGTTCATTAGAAGATTTAGACAAATGGGCAAATAGTCACAGTCTAGTGGAATGAATGCTATCTTACCTATATGTATATGATGCTAAGAGACTGTAGCTATCAGATCCAGCTCTGCCTGAGGAGGGTGTGGGTGGGCAGGGAAGGTTACCTACAATAAGCAGTCCTTGATCACTTACGCTGTTCAAATGCTATGCAGAGGGAGGGGGTCACAGTGGAGATAAGAAAGCCCTCACATTACCATCCTTAAAAGATGAGGAGGAATTTGTCACATGAAAGATTGTTAGCGGCATTCCTAGCAATGGAATAATAGATAATTAGTGCCGAGATATGAAGACATGGCTTGTTTAGAAATTCAATGTGCCTGGGAGAGGGGCAGAAGGTGAAAATAAAGAGAAAGGAAAACTATATCCTCAAAACCCCTGAGTAAATGAATTGTAATTGTAAAAATGAGAGGCGTTTGAAGTCTTTTCATTAAGGTAGTAGTGTAATCAAATTCCTATGTTATGAAGATAATTCTAGCATTGATGTGGAAATGAATTGGAGAAAGCTGAGATAGGAAGAAGGAAGANAGGGAATGCCTTCCCTTCTCCAGAAAATGAAAGTATTTGCCATTATTTAACAAAATCACTATGCATTAAATTTGGCCTATATTACTTTTAGGAAAATAAGATGAGAGCCTCAAAGTGTCATGTGATTGATACTGATTGATCAGTCTTTAAATGGTTCAGCTGATATATGTTGAATTTTAAAGGGAGTAGCTAAAACACATCTTTCAAGCAAGTTAAATCCCATAAAATACTTAAAATTTGTACATCAGTAGGACTGTTGTATACAAGTGATAGAATAATCTCACTCAGATTGGCTTTAACAAAAAGAATGTATTGACTCCCATAACTAAAAAGGCAAGGGGAATATTTGTCTGTACAGCCCGATCTAGGCACATAAATAGAGCCATCTCTGGATACAGTCTTTTCCATTTCTCATCTAGTTTTCTTTATTTTGGCTTCCCTCTCAAGCTTGGCATGATAATGGCAAATATATATTAAGCTACAAACACAGTTTAATATTTGACTCTTCTTTTTGAAAGCTACACATTCATTTTTTAAACAATTTCTCAATTTGATCAATCCGTTGCATCCCTTTTGTGAAGAAATCAACAAATCTCATTAAAAAATCAGCATTGTATGCTACACCACATAGCAATGCCACATTTTTTTCCTTCAAAGAGTTCATAGTTCATTAGAAGATTTAGACAAATGGGCAAATAGTCACAGTCTAGTGGAATGAATGCTATCTTACCTATATGTATATGATGCTAAGAGACTGTAGCTATCAGATCCAGCTCTGCCTGAGGAGGGTGTGGGTGGGCAGGGAAGGTTACCTACAATAAGCAGTCCTTGATCACTTACGCTGTTCAAATGCTATGCAGAGGGAGGGGGTCACAGTGGAGATAAGAAAGCCCTCACATTACCATCCTTAAAAGATGAGGAGGAATTTGTCACATGAAAGATTGTTAGCGGCATTCCTAGCAATGGAATAATAGATAATTAGTGCCGAGATATGAAGACATGGCTTGTTTAGAAATTCAATGTGCCTGGGAGAGGGGCAGAAGGTGAAAATAAAGAGAAAGGAAAACTATATCCTCAAAACCCCTGAGTAAATGAATTGTAATTGTAAAAATGAGAGGCGTTTGAAGTCTTTTCATTAAGGTAGTAGTGTAATCAAATTCCTATGTTATGAAGATAATTCTAGCATTGATGTGGAAATGAATTGGAGAAAGCTGAGATAGGAAGAAGGAAGACTAATTAGAGATATAAGTTAATTTTTGAGTTCGGGGTTTGGACTAAGGGATGAGAAGTGGAGGGAAAGTTTAAGAGATATTCTAGAAGTAGCATTATTTGAAATGAGTCAAGTCCACAAATGAAGATTGAAATGATTCTTGGGCTCTGCCCTTTGGCATCTTGGTGATTAGTGGTGCCATTAACTAAAGCAAGGGAAGGAACAGAAGACTGGTGGATGGTGTGAGGAGGGGAAGATAACGAATTCCACGTGGAAGATACTCAGTGTGAAGTAGTGGCCTGATATTACACATGCCAGAAAGCAATTCAATGTGTGGATCTGAAACTCAGGGAACTGGAAGAAATATAGGTTTATCTATAACAGGGAATTGACAAGAAGTTAGGTGACTCCCCTGGTAGTCTAGTGATTAAGAATCCACTTGCCAGTACAGGGGACATGGGTTCTATCCCTGGTCTGGGAAGATCTCATATGCCATGAAGTAACTAAGCCCATGCTCTACAACAAGAGAAGCCACCACAAGGAGAAGCCCATGCACTGTAACGAAGAGTAGCCCCTGCTTGTGGTAACTAGAGAAAGCTCATGCAGGGTAGCAAAGACCCAGCACAGCAAGAATAAATAAATAAATAAAAAATAAAAAAAGAAGTTAGAATTACTCAGGGAGAGTGCTTAGATGGAGATTAGGTTGGTGTCTGGGAAAATTTTGAATGTAGTTGAGCAAAGAGAACCCATGGGAGCAGAGTGACAGGTTAAAAGAGTGTGATTTTTTTTTTTATATATAGGAAAGGAAGTATTTATGAAAGGAATGTGTAGACCATAATGCCAACTGTTGTAGAAGAGAGGAAGTAAAATAAAAGCGAGAAGTAAACTTTAGATTTGGTGCTTGATGTCTGTAATAGCTTTGGGTATGGGTTAGGGGTAAGTTTAAAAAGTCAGAATTGAGGAATGAATGGGAGATAAAGAAATAGTGGAGGTATGTTGCTTTTCCCCAACAGTTTGGCTATTACAGAGAAAAGGATGATAACTAGAGAAATTCTCAGGGCACAGGCTAACTTCTTGTTTGTTAGTTTGCTTGGTTACTGTTTGTTTTATTACAGGTGGGAAAGAACTGAATATATTTCCATATATGCAAGGTACAGTCATAGAGAGTAAGCTCCTAAGGGACTGTGAGAGGATTCATGGAGCAAGGACAAATTGGAGGCAGGAGATGATGACATTTAAAGAACAGCCAGAGGAATTAGCTCATTGGCTTTCAAAGCTCGCTGTCATTGGGTTCACTTGGAGACCTCTAACAGAATGCCAGTGCTGAGATTTTGTTAATTTCTGAGACTGGGGCTGGGGAATGGACATCTTTTAAAAGCTTTTAGGATAACTTCAACACACGGTCAGCATTTCCTAAAACAAACAAGAAACATCCAAACTTGTCAGAAATGTTAAACACTGAGGAATATTTTCAAGGCTAGAACATTATAAAGGGAGTTTGAGGTGAGTCTTTCTCAATTCCAGGCACAAATCAGGACTTTATTTTCATATTTTTTCTGATATCTGACAAGTTACAGAAATAAGATGTGGAGGTCATGAAATAGGTCCGGAGAAGCAAAAAGAATAACAAAGTATTTGTCCTCTGGGGCCCTCAGGTGTCAAGAATGCTCTGGTCACATGAATGGTTTTGAGATGATGAAAAATATGTTTGAAGAGGGTATTTTCTTTAGAAAATATAGACAAAATGCATAAAAAAAGGGAGTAGATGAATTCTAGGGATCTTTTTGGCCTTTCAGAAAACCTTTTATATATTTTATTTATTTATTTATTTTTTGCTGTCTGGATCTTGGTTGCTGTACAGACTTTTCTCTAGTTGTGGCAACTGGGGGCTACTCTCTAGTTGTGGTGTGTGAGTTTCTCATTGCGGTGGCTTCTTTTGTTAGGGAGTCCGGGCTCTAGGGAGTCTGGACTTCAGTAGTTGCTGCACACGGGCTCAGTAGTTGCAGCTCATAGACTCCAGAGCAAGAGCTCATTAACTGTGGCAGACGGGTTTAGCTGCCCCATGTGGGGCATGTGGGAACTTCTCAGACCAGGGATGGAACCAACCCTTGTCCTCTGCATTGCAAGGTGGATTCTGCTGAAGGGGGATAAGTGCAATCAAGCACACATTTGGGGAGAAGGTTGCTGCTAGTCTCGAGGAAAAGATATCTTCTTTAGCAGTTTTAGTGCTTTTCTACATATGAGATGCAAGAAACTGGACTCGTAAAATTGTCTTCTGAAAAATACCTATCTGAAGTTCATCTGGTTTTCCCAGAGCACAGAGTGAGCCATTCCTGATCTCAGCCTTGAACTCCTTTTAGAGTGTGTCGAAGGTCAGCCACTGCAGTGGCTAGTGACTGCTTTCTTCCACACCCAGATTGGAAGCAATAATATTTTAGCTGCCAGGCTTTTTGAGACTATCAGTTTATTAGCAAAATTACCTACCAAGTGGTTAATTTTTGCACCATGCATATACTCTGCCTAGGGCCGGGGCAAGAAGCCCCTCCTGCATACTATGTTGTTCTCTGAGAAAGAGTAGTATTTGAGGGCATTGCTACATTTATGCAAAGTTGAGTGGTTTGTCATGGTTACTACCAAGTGACAGATCTTATCTGAAGTGCTTTTAACTATTCTGCATACTTCATATGTCTTCATTTTAATTTCATCTTGGAAGTCCTTGGCTCTTGACGGAATGCTAACTTGAAGGTAGGCTCTGCTTGGTGGGCTCTGCTGTCTTTTGGCCACCGGTCAGATGGCTCCTGCCACTTACCTTTCTGCGCAGTTATTAGAGCCACGAAACCCACCTCCTGTGGAATAGCTTTTCCTCTTCCCCACTTTTGTCTCCACTGGAGAGTCAGCAGCTTCTGTGGATGTTTTTGAAGTTTTGGAGCCCAGTGGGGACCGAAATTTCCCCCTGTGTTTCCTCCAGATTTTAGACTCTAAGCACAATTCCTTCTGCTCCACCTTTTCTGCAGGTGTGGGATACAGCTCTGCTGTTGCACTTTTTAGAACTGACATGTTGTGTTTAATTTGTTGATTTTATTCATTCTTTTCTTTCTCTAAAACTTGCAGGGCCCTGTTGGCTTCAGGCCTTACATGTCCCTGAAGTTCATTCAGCTACTCTGGAAGTATTTTAAAATGTTCAGCCTAAAAAAAAAAAAAAGAAGAAGAAAGAAAGAAAAAGTTCAGCCTTTTGACACGTGTGTGCTCAGTCACTTCAGTCGTGTTAGTCTCTTTGCGACCCCATGGACTGTGACCCACCAGGCTCCTGTCTGTGGGACTTTTCAAGCAGGAATACTGGAGTGGGTTGTCATTTCCTCCTCCAGGGGATCTTCCCAACAAGGGATCTAACCTGCATCTCCTGCATTGCAGGCGGATTCTTTACCACTGAGCCACCAGGGAAACCCCAGCCTTTTGAAAAGCTACCTCTATTCAAGGCGATCCATTCAGAGTTTGCTCCTTCACCCTGAGAACAGAATAGAGTTTGGGCAGTGATTCTAGCATTTTCCACCTAGGCTTTAAATTAATAATTTAAAGGTAAATTCTCCCCAGTGTCCTTACAATACTTGGAATGTCATTGCCTTGAAATTTAAAAACAAAACTTTCTGCTCAACAATACCTAAAAGGTATATAGAGAGATTCTCTTTGTCTGAAAGTTGAATCTTTACCTCAGCTACAAGTACTCAGAGAAATTATGCTTTCTAGTCCAAGGTCAGCCTGTGGAGGCTGGCGCCTCACTGCATGCTGACACTTTGCACTATTTTCCATCGTGCTGGTGCCTGCAGCTTTGTCTCCATAGAAACAGCAGTTCACTGTGGCAAAGTTGCCATAAACTCATGTGAACCGCTAAGGTGAAAAACCCAACATGGCTGAGCCTCATGCCCAAAGGCACATGCCTTGGTGATAACAGCTAAAAACTAAATAAAGGTGCAGTCGTTAAGACACAGCCCCATGGCTCAGAATGGCCTCTCTATTTCAGTATTTTAAAAACTAAAAAGAAAAAAAAATAATGTTCATATGGATGTAAAGTAATCAAAACTCTCTACAATGGTGGGAGGAATGTAAATTGGTAAATCCCTTTGTATAAATTGTAAACAAAATAAGTTATAAATCGTTTCAGAAAACTGTTCTTACATTCTAAAGCTAAGCATGTGCCTACCCTATTACCCAAGAATTTCATTTCAAGCTGTGTGCTTACCAAAGCCCACACCTAAATTCCTGTGCCCTAGCCTCGGCTAAAGACTCACCACATGTTATTTTGGTCTGATTCTCAGATTTCTGGCCCAAACCAGTAGATGCTGTACAAGTCTGTTGTTTTCCCCCTCTGTCCAAATATTGAACTACTTGAAAAAAAAAGAAAAATACATATACTATAGACTGGATGTCTGTGTCCCTCTGAAACCTAATGCCTAAAGTGATGTTCCTAGGATGTGGGGCCTTTAGGAGGTGATTAGGTCATGAGTGTGGAGCCCTCACAAATGAGATTAGTGCTTTCACATTAAAGAGAAGTCAGAATTATCAGAGTAGAATTATTACAGTAGCACAAAGATGAACTCTAATTGTGTGGGTCTTTTGGTGAATTTATATTGCATTTCTCTTGGGTAAACACTTGGAAAAGATCCTAATGCTGGGAAAGATTGAAGGCAAGGGCCGACAAAGAATAAGATGATTGGATGACATCACTGACTCAATTGACATGAAGTTGGGCAACCTCTGGGAGATGGTGAAGGACAGGGAAGCCTGGCGTGCTGCAGTCCATGGGGTGGCAAAGAGTCAGATATGACTTAGCAACTGAACAACAACAGCAATAACATACACTTAGAAATGTAATTTTTGGGTTATAGGGTAGGCACATGCTCAGCTTTAGAATGTATGAACAGTTTTCTGAAGGGATTTATAATTTATTTTATTTACAATTTATCTACAGGAATTTACCAACTTACATTCCCACCACAAGTGTAGGAGAGTTCCAATTACTTTACAACACATGAACATGTTTTTCTTCAGTTTTCAAAATTTTGTCCATTATGACTGTTGTGTCATCATTATCTCTTCGTGCTTTTGGTTTCCATTCTTATAATGATTAACAATTATAAACATGCTTTCATATTCCTACCAGCCCTTGAATATCCTCTTTTGTGAAGTACTTGATGAGGCATCTCGTCCAGTTTTCTATAGGGTTGTTTGATGTTTGCATATTCATTTATAGGATTTCTCTATACATTTTGCATTTGCATCCAGACCCAGGATATCTCTTTCAATACCGCAGTGTGTCCTTACAAAAGCAACCTGGAAGTATCGGGAGTTACATCGCCTTTTAGCATAAACATTTGACCAGCAGGGACAAAAGTTGAGGGGTTAATGGGTTCTCTTTTTATCTCACCTGGACAGACATCCTGAAAGTATGCTGGGTAGTCTTAGTCAGTCCCATGGAACTGTACAACCAATTGTCTGCATCAGAGGCCAATAATTTGTCCTTAAATTATTTATCAATAATTTATCCTTTAAACTCCAATAGGCTTCCTTGTTGGCTCAGATGGTAAAGCATCTGTTTGCAATGCAGGAGACCCAGGTTCGATCTGTGGGTTGGGGAGATCCCTTGGAGAAGGAAATGGCAACCCAGTCCAGTACTCTTGCTTGGAAAATCCCATGGAAGGAGGAGCCTGGTAGGCTACAGTCCATGTGGTCACAAAGAGTCGGACATGACTGAGCGACTTCACTTTCTACTTTCTTTAAACTCCAGTATCAAAAGCATTTTTCCAAGATTTTTTTTAAAGAACTGTCTACCCTCAACTTATTCCTTTGATGAGTTTCTCTAAATATCACATAGTATTTTTTTACTGAGTAGCTCAAATTTATTTACCCCTAGCTTCTACACAATAGGTAAGTTTGAGAATGCATTTGCTACGTTTACAGCACAGTGCTCAACCCTTTATATGTATATCAGCAAATTCTCTCTCTCATACACACAAAACATTTGCTATTGTTAGCTGTATTTTACAGATAAGATTGTATGTAGTTGTTTAGTAGTTTACTCAAGGTTATGTAACTAGTATGAATTGAAACAGAAAATGAAACTCAGATATTTTTTCAAAAATCCTGTTTATTTACAATGCTCTACTGCTTTACTTTGATTGTAGTTCTAAATTCAAACATGATAAATTTGCTGCTGATATAATATGACATAATTTCATCGTGTTTCCTAAGATTTTTTTCTCAGTATTTTCATATGATAATGAAGAGGCAGAGAAGGAGGATAAAGATGAGGATGATGACAGTGAATCACCTAGTCNCTTTACTTTGATTGTAGTTCTAAATTCAAACATGATAAATTTGCTGCTGATATAATATGACATAATTTCATCGTGTTTCCTAAGATTTTTTTCTCAGTATTTTCATATGATAATGAAGAGGCAGAGAAGGAGGATAAAGATGAGGATGATGACAGTGAATCACCTAGTCTGGCTTCCTTTATGAAAGAAAACGTAGGAAAATCTCTGGGGGAAAATGTCATTCACTTCAAGAGGAACAGATGGCTCAAGCTTACAAGGAGCTACGCAAACACAACTGGGAAACTGGAGCCTTTTCTAAGCATACAGTGGACTAATAAAGAAAACAAACATTTACTAACCAGTGTTGGATGAGATAACAAGAAAAAGAACTGCACCATAATAATAAAGAACAGCAAGCCAGAGAGAGCATAAAAGGAATCTTCCCCATACAGCAACTTGATTAGCTTCCCATTTGCCCATCCTGAGAATATTTAATCTCTATTTTACTACTGCTGGTTTGCTGAAGGTAGAGACTGGAGTGAGACGACCAAAGACTTCGGGACTGTGCATACTTGGGCTTAAAACCAGGACTTGGCTGTTTACGAGTTCTATGTCTTTGGGGAAGTTACTTTCTCTCTATGACTCAATTTTGTCATCTGAAAAATGAAACTGATAAAAAGCCTGGTGTTCCTGGAATTTTGTGGAGGTAGGTGTCTGGGTTTGTTTCCTTGGCAAACATAATGAAATAATAATTTGCATGCAAGAGTTTTATTGGGCTGTGTTCTGGATCACCACCTGGTGGGGAGCAAAGGAAGCAAGTCTGGGCTGAGCAAGAAGCTGAGGGCTATTAAAGCAGAAACCTCAGCTGATCCTGTAGGAGCTCTGGAGCTGAGAGGACACTTAAGAGTTGTCCTGCCTGAGGCAAAGGGCCAGGTTTTTATACCCCCAACCCTGTGGACCAGACACTGGATATGGGTTGTTTCCAGTGGGGAGCTTATGACCTTGTTCTAGGGGTCTCTCTTTAGCCTAAGCAGATTACCCAAGAACTGACATGCTTCAGGGATGGCAGAATGAGTGCTTCCATTGTGAAGGGGAGGGCCTAGGTAGTGGCCCGCAGTATCCACTAGAGTAGGTAAAGCCCCAATCCCATGGCTCAGCAGACACCTCTTCACCTTAACTCTCCTCTCCAGAGTCTTACTGTGTGTTTCCTTAAGACATTATAGTTGGCACTTTGAGCTGCCACCATTGGAGTCCACTCTAGGAATCGGCCATCTTCCAGGCCCCAGTTTCAGCTTCCTTACCTGAGGTGACAGCATGCCTTTTAGGTGAGACCCAGTCACTAAGTCAGAGACTGTCTTTGCCTTGGAAAGCCTAGAGCCTGGAGCTGTTTATCTTGAGGGTCTTCGCATATTTCTGCTCATCTCTGCTTTACTCCACATACTTGAGTTTAATTTCTGAACACGCACCTGGCACAAGTCAGCATGAAAAAACTGCCTAGCCTGATGCTAGCCAGACGATCAGGTAGGAATCAACAAAACAAGCTCCACTGAACGTATTTGCACAGAGGTCAGGCCTTTTCCCTTAATAGGGTCAGAAGAACAAGTGATCTGGTTGGGAATAGCTAGCTAGCTGCCAGATGGCACCCTTCTCACATGCCCTGGGGCTGAATGTGTTTTAGTTTGTATATTATATGAATCCTCCAAGGTATCAGTGCCAGCTTTGATTAATGGCAGCTAATATTTATCGAGCCCTTCCCATGGGTCATGTGGGTTATCTCATTTTATCCTCACTGTAACTGTGTGGGGTCCCTGTCAGGAGGGGAGGACTAGTGTCTTCATTTTGTATCTTAGGAAATTGAGGCTTAGCATGAATTTACTTGTCTAGGCTCAATGTGATTTGAATCTAGGTAGTCTGACTGTCAACATCTATGTGGGAATTATGGCTTAAAACATTAGATATGCAGAGTATAGAGCCTTCTCCCTTAGATCCAGGAAGGATCTCTTTATGTCAAGGGGGAACATGGTATATAGTGCATTGAATGGTATTCCCACCAAAATTCATGTCTAGCCAAAACTTTGAATATAATCTTCTTTGGGAACAGGGTCTTTATAGTTAAAATTAGCTAAAGATCTTAAGATAAAATCATCCTGGTTTTAAGGTGGCCCCAAAATCCAAAGATATGTCATTAGAAGATGAGAAAGAGTACGTCAAGGCTGGATATTGTAACCCTGCTTATTTAACTTCTAAGCAGAATACATCATGAGAAACGCCGGCTGGAAGAAACACAAGCTGGAATTAAGATTGCTAGGAGAAATATCAATAACCTCAGATATGCAGATGACACCACCCTTATGGCAGAAGTGAAGAAGAACTAAAGAGCTTCATGATGAAAGTGAAAGAGGCGAGTGAAAAAAATTGGCTTAAAGCTCAACATTCAGAANAGGGCAGGAGAAGAAGGGGACGACAGAGGATGAGATGGTTGGATGGCATCACTGACTCAATGGACATGGATTTGGTTAGACTCCGGGAGCTGGTGATGAACAGGGAGGTCTGGTGTGCTGCGGTTCATGGGGTCACAAAGAGTCGGACACGACTGAGCGAGTGAGCTGAACTGAAGAGGACACCAAGGTGACACACATACAAAAGGAAAGTCCATGTGAAAACAGAGGCAGAGATTGGACTGATGTTGTCACAAGCCAAGGAATGCCTGGAGCCACCAGAGACCAGAAGAAGCAAGGTAGGGTTATTCCCTAAAATCTTCCAAGAAAATGTGGCTCTTCTGATACTTTGATTTCAGATATCTGTGCTCCAGAACTGTGCAAGAGTAAATTTCTGGGGTCTTAAGCCAGAAAATTTGTATAATTATATCATCTCTAGGAAATTGATCTGTGATAAAACAAAAACAGACCTAAACTGGGAACCATTGGCACCAACTTCTTCTTCTTCTATAAAATGAGAAGTTTGTTTTAAATGACCTCTAGAATTTCCCGCATCTTTGCAGTGTATGATCCTAAATCTTGCCTTTCCCTAGCATAACCTTAGCATCAGCATTTTATATCACAGTTACTCAGATCCTTCACTATACATTTTAAAATTTTATTTTATTTTATTTTTAATTGGGGGATAATTGCTTTACAATATTGTAATGGTTTCTGCCATATACCAACACGAATCAGCCATAGGTGTACACATGTTCTCTCCCTCTTAAAATTTCCTTCTATCTTCCTTCCCATTCCACTCTCTAGATTGTCACAGAGCACCAGCTTTGGGTTCCCTGAGTCATACAGCAAATTCCCACTGGCTATCTACTTTACATATGGTAAAGTATATGTTTTAATGCTACTCTCTCAAATCATCCCACCTTCTCTCTCTCCTATTCAGTCCAAAAGTCTGTTCTATATGTTGGCATCTCCATTGCTGCCATGTAGATAAGTTCATCAGTACCTATCTGTCTGGATTATATATATGTATATGTGTTATTATATTATATATATACATATTTAGCATGGTTTTCTTCTACAAGTCTCTTAAATATAATCTAAAATGAATTCAGTTTTGAAAATACTCTTCATTTGTCCTTGTGACCTCTTCACTTCCTAATATGGACAATTTTAGCAGAGAGGACAGCATCAAAAATTAATGCAAACATTTCAATTTGCCTGAATTTGTCGCTTTTCAATGGGCTATGTCAGTAATGATTAGGTTCTGGAGAGAACTGACTCCCAGAAGTAGATAATCATATTGATAACCTAAAAAGGCTAAAGGCTATGAAACGCAGGATAGATAAAGCCCATGTAAATGGCCTTCCTTATTTAAACGTCTGCAAGACAAAATTGTGACCAGTACCTCTTCATTATGGGAGTGACCAAGCTAAAACAATGCAAAAGTAGATTTCTATCCCTAAAACACTTTGCTTCTCAGTAAGCCCACAACAATCTGATATGGCTCACATGCCTTCACAGTAGAGGCTCACACGCCTGTTTATATGCCCATGGCTGAGTGTTAAAAGCAACAGGGAGCTGAAGAAAACTAAGGTTAATTAACTTGTCCAAGGTCACCCAGTCAATAAGTAAAGGAGCCAGTTTCAAAGTTAACAGTCTGACAACAGAGTGTGTGCTTTTAATCCCTACTGTAGTTACACAACTTCCCCAACTGTGATTTGGAGAATGGATTTGATAGAATCAAGAATGAAGAAAATGAGACCAGTTAAGAGGCTAATGTAATTCCCTAGGCAAGAAGTGATACACAGTTGAATTAAAATAGGAGTAATACTGTAGAAGGGAGTAGATTACAACAGTAAAAAGGTAGAAGTTAGATTGATTTTCAGGGGAGAGAGAGTTGAGATAAATGACATTCTGCTTTGCCTCTTGGTCAGTGAATAATGGTGGTGTTATTCACTTAGGTAGAGAGCACAAGAGGAGACGAGATAAACTTGAGTACAGATAACAAGTTCAGTTTTGAACACGTCAATTGTATCTCTATTCCTGTGAAGATGTTCAGTAGATATCTCAACGTTATATGTGCTGCACTCAGTTGCTCAGTCATGTCTGACTCTTTGCAACCCCATGGACTGTAGCCTTTCAGGCTCCTCTGTCCATGGGAATTCTCCAGCCAAGAATATTGTAATGGGTTACCATGCCCTCCTCCAGGGGGTCTTTTCAATCAAGGTCTCCCACATTGCAGGAGGATTCTTTACAGTCTGAGCCACCAAGGAAGCCCAAATATTATATATCTTAGTACGAATTTTCACACATCTCGAGATTTTCTTGGCTTCTCCTGCTTGCCAAGCACTTGAACACATGCTCAGTGGAGAACTTGGACTGTTGCCACTTTGACTGTCAACATTGCTGGTAGTTCTAGTCATTGTTGGGGAAGGCCAGGCTATCACAGTCTCCACTGTCCCCAGGACTATGGGAGCCGCTGCAGTTCTGGCCTTCAAACCTAGCCTGAATGGATCAGAGATGTTGATTTCTCTTACCACTCTGGACATAGATGAAGTACTACCCTGGGAGGTTGGTTTCTCAACAGCTTCCCACGGCCTGGAGGTATAGAAAATAAATGTTCCAGGTGTTGAAATCTGACTTATAAGAGACAAAAGACAGAGAGAGCCTGCAGGTACCTTGTTCTTCCTACTTTCCCATGACAACTATTTCATGGCACAATAGTTCCAACGTCTTCTCTGGAGACATCCCCTGTAGAAAAGGAAAGCAATGGTGCTTATTTGGAGGCTGTAGCAACTTGGCCATGTACCACATTGTATTTGTTTCCTTTCTTTTTCTTTTTCTTTCAATCTTGATTTCCTGGATTGTCCTTCTTCCCTGAATAGAGTACTAATATTAGCTTGTAAGCTTTGCCTCTGCCTATGTTTTCCAGGGCGTGCATGCTCAGTCACTCAGTTGTGTCTGACTCTGAGATTCTTTGGACTCTAGCCCATGAGTGTCCTCTGTTCATGAGATTTTCCAGGCAAGAACACTGGAGCTAGTCGCCATTTCCCTCTCCAGGGAATCTTCCTGACCCAGGGATTGAACCTGCATCTCCTGCATCGCCGATGGATTCTTTACCACTGAGCCACTGGGGAGCTTGGGTTACAACAGTTGGTATAAGAAATGGCTTTAGAAAGCAGACACGTGGCATGAGGTTTTGACCTGTCCTCTCTGAACTCAATAAGAAGTTACTGCTGGAGCAAGTGTGATGGCAAAACCCCTCAGCACATAGAACATAAATACTAAAGCCTTCACATGCATTTAATTAGCACAAGATGCAGGTGGAATGGAAGAAAAGAGATAGGTAGTCTCTAGATTGGTATAAGGGCAAGAATAATTGCAAGTTGTGCTATGAAGTAAGTACTTTTTGAGAGCAATAAAGACCTTGCAAGAAGTATAAATAATAAGTCCAGAGTAGGTAATTGCCATCTTAAGGAATACTGTGACAGTTAGGTTACCTTTGTGGCAATTTTGAAAGATTCAACTATAACCTCAGGGCATGCTCTGCTGGAATATCAAGTCATATACTTCATATATATCATATATAATTTGATCAAATTATAAGTGCAGTTGAGTTATAAACAAGGCTTGATGTATAGACTGATAGGTTTTCTACATTAAAGTCAGGGCATTTACAGGGAAACAGCAGACCTTGTGATCTGGGATGAAAACATTTTGGATGGACTAATCTGAGCGTCATATATATATATATATATATATATTTGTAAATTCCCATAGATCCTTCTAGCAAGGAAAATAACCTTCTTCCATTCCTGAGAAGAACAAATTTTGTTGCTGCTGCTGCTGCTAAGTCGCTTCAGTCGTGTCCGACTCTGTGCGACCCCATAGACAGCAGCCCACCAGGCTCCCCCATCCCTGGGATTCTCCAGGGAAGAACACTGGAGTGGGTTGCCATTTCCTTCTCCAATGCATGAAAGTGAAAAGTGAAAACGAAGTCACTCAGTCATATCTGACTCTCAGCGACCCCATGGACTGCAGCCTTCCAGGCTCCTCCATCCATGGGATTTTCCAGGCAAGAGTACTGGAGTGGGGTGCCATTGCCTTCTCCAGAACAAATTTTACTTGCCTGGAAATTGTACAAAAACCTCATCTGAATGAAGTTACTTTCATCCTATCCACTCCTAATTGGCTTCAGGCCAAGAAACAGGGCCAGACATCAGCACAGTCTGAGCAAGGAAATACAGTCTCTGTTTCATAGCCAAACATATCAAAATATTCAAAGGGCGTGACTACTATGTACCAGTAGGAAAGGGGAGAATATTTGTGAAAGGAGATATTTAGGGTATTATATTGTGGTATGGAGCAAACTGGCATAGGATGAATAGGCAAGAATTTACTGACATGGGGCAAAGTCACTCATGACTTGGGATTTAATCTTCTTTCCGAGAAAGACATATGTGTGCTAAGTATGTCAGTTTCAAGGGACTGGCATGTTGGTGAAGTTTTCAAGCAACAACACTTGCCTAAAGCTGATGGCTCAGATGGTAAAGTGTCTGCCTACAGTGCAGGAGACCTGGGTTCGATCCCTGGATCAGGAAGATCCTCTGGAGAAGGAAATGGCAACTCACTCCAGTACTCTTGCCTGGAAAATCCCACGGATGGAGGAGCATAGTAGGCTACAGTCCATGGGGTTGCAAAGAGTCGGACACGACTGAGCGACTTCACTTCACTTCAAAGCTGATTCTTATATTTTGCTGGGATGACTCCTTTTCTGGGCCTCAAAGAGATAAAATATAGAGGACAAAGTCTCCTTGGCCCAAGATTGAGGAAAGGGTCACATGCTCAGGGGATTTGCATGTAAAACCCTGAAGCCATCACTTGGCAGTGCTGCCGCAGGAGTAGTCAGGAGGAGATGGTTGCTTCACCAAGGCAATCAAGAAAGACAGAGTCTTTAAGAGGCTTGATAGCATTCTATTATGAGGGTTGACAGAAGGGTAATACTGCCATGGAACTGGACTCCCCTTGTCCTTTTTAAAAGATTTTAAAAATAACATTTATTTCTTAAAAGTTAGCTTGTGCATAATAGGAAACCAAAAAACACAAGAAGCATAAAACAGTCATTCATAATCACAAGAAGTTTACCATTTGATGTGTACTTCTGGGTCTCATTTGTATATTTTTACAACTAAGAATCCATTTTTATATAATTAATATCATACAGTTATGTATCATGCTGTTTCACAGATCATGAATATTTACCATTTCAAAGTCCCAAAGTTTTGAGTATTTTGATAACCAAGAATACACTACACCAAGTCAATCTGGAAGGAAAAAAATGAAATCCTGCCTTTCTTGGCAACAAAAATTTCACAGAAGACAAAAATGGCAACAGGCCTCTAGATAAAGATATTGGCAGAACTATGATTAAAATGTATCATTCCCTTTTAACAATGGGTATGATGGGGTTCTAGAAAGTCAGAGGCCAGATATAGTATTAAATCTCAGAAAGCAAGTAGACATATGTGTTACTTATATATTGCTGAGTGCATTTATTAATTCTAACAGTATATCTGCAGATTCTTTGTATAAAATCTTTCCTGTATAAAAATGGAGCATCATATTACCTCCTTTCCAGTTCTCATTATCTTTTATTTCCTTTTGCTGTCCTATTGATTTGGCTTAACATTTCACCTTTCTCACACTGCTAACATCTTTATCTCATCCTTGATCATAGGAAAATATTTCAGTGTTTCACAATTAAATGTGATATTTGCTACTGAATTTTTTTGTAGGTATCTATGACTAGGTTAAGAAAGTTCCATTGTCTTCCAAGTTTGCTAAGAGTTTTCTTTATTATTATTTATTGATGTTAAATTTTTAAACTTTTTTTCTGAATTTATTAACATGATTTGTCTCCTTTTGTTAATGTGGTGAATTACCTTCATTGTTCTTAAATGTTAAAACATTCGTGGAATAAAATCAATATTTTTGTGATGTATTCCTGTTTTGTATCACTGGATTTTATTAGCTTTTTTAGCTTACGATTTTACATCTTTCCACGAGAAACGTTGATCTTAACTTTCCTTTCTAGTAATGTCTTTGTCACATCTTGGTATTTGTTAATACTGTCTTCAAAATGAATTGGGTGGAAGAATCAATATTGCTAAAAGATCATACTACCCAAAGCACTCTACACACTCAACGCAATTTCTATCAAATTATCAGTGACATTTTTCACAGAAAGTGTTAGTTGCTCGGTCATGTCCACTTCTTTGCAACCCCATGGACTGTACCTGTCAGACTCCTCAGTCCATGGAATTCTGCAGGCAACAGTACTGGAGCAGGTAGCCACTCCCTTCTCCAGGGGGATCTTCCTGACCCAGTGATCAAATCCAGGTTTCCTGCATTGCAGGCAGATTCTTTACTGTCTGAGCCATTAGGGAAGACCCTTTTTCACTAAACTGATGCAAAAATGTTTTAAATTTGTATAAAAATACACAAGACTCTGAATAGCCAAATCAATTTTCAGAAAGAAGAAAGAGCTGGAGGAATCATGTGCCTGATTTCAGAGTCATCAAAACAGTATGGTGCTGCTGCTAAGTCACATCAGTCATGTCTGACTCTGTGCGACCCCATAGATGGTGGCCCATGAGGCTCTCACCCCTGGGATTCTCCAGGCAAGAGTACTGGAGTGGGTTGCCATTTCCTTCTCCAGTGCATGAAAGTGAAAAGTGAAAGTGAAGTCGTTGTCACGTCCAACTCTCCACGACCCCATGGACTGTAGCCTACCAGGCTCCTCCGTCCATGGGATTTCGCAGGCAAGAGTACTGGAGTGGGGTGCCTTTGCCTTCTCCAAACAGTATGGTACTGGCACAAAAAAACAGGCCCATAGATTAATGAAACAGGTATAAGGTCTAGAAATAAGTCCATGTTCTTATGGAAGAAAGAAGACAAGAATATACAGTGGAAAAAGACAGATTTTCATTAAGTGGTGTTGGGAAAATGAGAAAGTTATATCTAAAAGAAGGAAACTAGAACATTCTCTAACACCATGTACAAAAATATACTCAAAATAGATTAAAGAACTACAGGTAAGATCAGATACTAGAAAAATTCTAGAGGAAAATATAGTTAGAAAGGTCTTTGACAAAAGCCACAGTAATATTTTTTTTGGGGGGGGTCCATCTCCTAAAGTAATGGAAACAAAAGCAAAAGAAAAAAAAGGAGGGACCTAATTAAACTTAAAAGATTTGGCACAGCAAAGGAAATCATCAACAAAATGAAAAGACAGCCCTTGGAATGGGATAAAATATCTGCAAATGATGCAACCAAGAGATTAATTTCCAAAATGTATGAACAGCTTATACAGTTCAACAACAAAGATAATTGAATCAAAAGATGACAGAAGACCTAAATAGACATTTCTCTAAAGAAGATATACAGATGGCTAATAGGCACATGAAATATGCTCAACATTGGTAATTATCAGAGAAATGCAAATCAAACCTCCAATGAGGTATCTCACACTGCTCAGATTGGCCATCATTAACAAGTGTATAATATAAAATACAAATAATCAATGCTGGAGATGATGTAGAGAAAAGGAAACCCTCATACACTATTGATGGGAGTGTAAATTTGTGCAGCCACTATGGAGAACAGTACGGAGGTTCATTAAAAAACTATAGAGTTGCCATTTGATCCACCAATTCTACTCCTAGGCGTATATCTGGAAAAGACTAAAACTCTAATTTGAAAAGAATCAGGCACTTCAATATTCATAGCAGCACTGCTTACAATAGCTAAGACATGGAAGAAACTTAAATGTTCGTTGACAAATGGATAAAGATGTGGTATATATATGCAACGGAATATTTCTCAGCCATAAAAAAATGAAATAATGCCATTTGCAGCAACATGGATGTAGAGATTATCATACTAAAAGTGAAGTGAGTCAAAGGCAAATGTCATATCACTTGTATGTTTAATCTAAAATAAAGATACAAATGAACTTATTTACAAAACAGAAAAAGATTTGCAGACATAGAAAACAAATTTATGTTTACCAAAGGGGAAAGGGGGTGGGGGAAAGGATAATTTAAGGATTTAAGATTAACATATACGCAATACTATATATCAAATAGACAAGAAGCTTTTATCATATAGCATAGGAAACTATATACAATATCCTTTAATAAATCATGAATAAAAAACTTGAATAAAAAATCATGAATAAAATTTATGAATAAAAATATTCATTAGAATATAAATATATTCTTATATATGTTCTTTCTATATATATACCCGTATATGTATTTCTGTAACTGAATTACCCTGCTGTATAGCTTAAACATTGTGTTGCATGCCTGAATCAACTATACTTCAATTAAAAAAATAATCAACAGCAAAAGAAAACTGAAAAGAAACAAATTGGGAAATGTTCCTTCCCTTTCTAATTTCTGGAAGAGTTTGTTTAACATTGGTATTACCTCCTCTTTCAATATTTGGAATAATTCATTAATGAGACCATCTAGATCTGTATCTCTTCATACAAAATCTTTAATAATGTGTTCAATTTTGGTCATTGTTTCATGAGTATTTCTAAGTTATTTTTTCAATGAGTATGGAAGAACTAAGGAGAAAGGGTCAGTATCTCTCAAAGGGCTAAACAAAAGGGAATGAATTCAGAGAGAGGAACCTCGTGAGGTCTATTAGAGATGTCCAGCATTTGAACTGTTTTAGTATTCTGAGGCAGGGACTGCTTTATAATAATGGTGTTGAACACCAAGAGTGTAGCTCTAGTGTTATTAAGGATTGGAAGAGATTCATCTCCAGTCTGGAGAAAAGTTTCTCCAAGCCAATTAAAAGAGAAGATGGGGAAGATCCCCTGCAATTCCTTGGAGCCCCCTTTTGGAGAATTGGGAGTAAGTTAGGAAGGTTGATTAGAGAACTGTTATTTCAATTTGTAACAATCTCTTTTCCAATGTCCTGGCTTTTTGCAACAATGTCAGAAATCAGGAGAGTTTTGGTTTTGATTAGGAACCTTCATTTGATGGAGTGTAGATTAAGAGCTGATTGCCAGTTTAGCTAAATTAGGAGTGGACATAATTTCCATCCTATCCTGTTCTTTTTTACTGAAAGAAAAAGGTCCTGGTTCAGCAAATTAATAAACATAGAGTTAAAAGTTACTGAGCTTCCCTGGTGGCTCTGGTAGTAAAGAATCTGCCTGAGATGCAGAAGACCAGAGTTTGATCCCTGGGTCAGGAAGATCCCCCGGAGAAGGGCATGGCAACCCACTCCAGTATTCTTGCCTGGGAAATCCCATGGACAGAAGGGCCTGGTGGGCTAAATCTATGGAGCTGCAAAGAGTCGGACAGGACTGAGAAAATAACACTTTACTTACTTTTACCAAAAGCTACCAGAGCAGAATCAATATCTGAAGGAAGACCAGAATTTCCTTTAAAGACAACCTCAAGGTGCTTGTAATAATCATGAACAAGTTTTTCAGATTTTTGTATTGCAAGATTGAATTTTGTTTCAATCAATAAGCTTCAGAAAAGTCCTAGGAATTGCTAGGCTGATAAATCTGAATGACTATACTAAATTCTTCAGCAAATCTGTGAGGATCTTCAGTTAGTTTAGGAATATCTTTGACCATGGCTTGTAGTTTTAGCCCAAGTAGTATAAGAAATTAAGAGTTTAACCTTTGGATTCTCAGATGGCTTAATTTTAAAGGGACAGGTTCTTACCAGTTCAGAGGAAGATGGAGTGGAAAGATTTTCAGAGAAAGGGAGAAGTTTGGCAAGATACTTAGTATCAGAGAATTGAGGCCACTATGGAGGTATAGGTGCCATAGAAGGGAAGGAGGCAAGTCTGACCACAAGGAGTTGAGGTAGACAAGATGGTCCTGGAGGCAGAGCCTGAAACAGAAATCAAAAAAGAAGACCCTGGACTCTGGGAGCCATTTTATCTCTCTTTGACCATCTGTTTGCCTCAGTTAATCTCAAAATATTATTCTGTAGTGAGGCAATTTCAGACTCCCGACATTAGGAAACTTCAGAATACTAATTGAAATAAGCATTCCACAATATTCTAAAAGATTTTGAGCCATTGTAGTCTAATTCTGTTTTAAGAGAATAAAGTTTGGGGATTCCAAAAATTCCCCATAAAGGCTATTTATCTTCTAAATTGGCTTTTATCAGATCAGTCCATTTAATTAGAAATGCATATGAGGAAAGACTATGTTTTTGTTTTTTCAGTTGTGCTGCGTGGCTTGCAAGGTCTTAGTTCCCTGACCTAGTATCGAATTTAGGTTATAGCAGTGAAAGCACAGCGTCTTAACCACTGGACTACAAAAAACTTCCCAGGTTGTGATGCCCCTCCCCCCCACCTCCCACCTCATATCAACTCTCTGGATCATCCCTGTGCACCAGTCCCAAGCATCCTGTATCCTGTATCGAACATAGACTGGCAATTCGTTTCTTACATGATAGTATACATGTTTCAATGCCATTCTCCCAAATCATCCCACCCTCTCCCTCTCCCTCAAANCCTGTTCCTTTACCTCCTGGGTATTCCTCTGTCTCTTCATCTTGGTTATATTGCTGCGTTTGTTTTGGCTTTTCTGTATTCTGGGAATTTGTGGAGTTTTCTTTATCATGGAGTTTCCTCCCTGTAGGCGGGGTTGTATCAGTGGGTTGTCAAGGTTTCTTGGTTAGGGAGACTTGTTTTGGAGTTCTGGTGGGTGGAGCTGGATTCTTCTCTCTTGAGTGTGGGGTACCTCTTCACGGCTGCTTCAGCAAAGCACAGCCTCTGCTCCTTACCTTGGACGAAGGGTGTCTCCTCACCGCCGCCCCTCCTAACCTTCAACGTGGGGTAGCTCCTCCAGGCCCTCCTGTACCAGTGCAGCCACCACTCCTTGGATGTGGGTTGATCTTTCCGGCCCCCAACCCTGGCCTCGGACCCAGGGTGTCTCCTCTCGGCTGTTCCTGTGCCGTCGCAGCCTGGCACTCTCGGCTACTGCCCCTGACCTCGGACGTGGGGTAACTCCTCTCAGTCCTGCTGAGTGCGCCAGTCATCTCAGCCACTTGTGCTGAGTGCGCCAACTGTCGCAGCCACTTGTGCTGAGTGTTAATTAATCAGTGGCTCCTCCCGGCCCCCAACCCTGGCCTCAGACTTGGGGTGGCTCCTCCTGGCCCCCGACCCTGGCCTTGGGCACGGGGTGGCTCCTCCTGGCCACCGCCCCTGGCCTTGGGCACGGAGTGGCTCCTCCTGGCCACCGCCCCTGACCTCGGATGCGGGGTGGCTCTTCCCGGACCCGACCCTGACCTTGGACCCAGGGTGGCTCCTCTCAGCTGTTCTTGTGCCATTGCAGCTTGGCACTCTCGGCCGCTATCTCTGATCTCAGACGTAGGGTGGCTCCTCTTGGCTGTTCCTGTGCCATCGCAACCTGGCACTCTTGGCCGCTGCCCCTGACCTCGGAAGTTGGGTGGCTCCTCTCAGCTGTTCCTGTGCCGTCACAGCTTGACACTCTCGGCTGCTGTCTCTGTCCTCCGATGTGGGGTAGCTCCTCTCAGCCACGCTGAGTGCGCCGGCCTGGCTGTTGCAGCTGCTTGCGCTGAGTCCCAGGTTGTGATGTTTAAACATAAAATCAACTGGAGTTCCTGTGAGGGGGCATCCTCAAAATACTTAGATAACTGGGATCCCATTTTCCAGAGTTCTTTTTTTCTCTAAAGAATAATTTTCAAACAACTTAAACAGCTGACAGCACAAATGGCTCAATTCAAACAGTTTGCAAGCCTAAGAAGATAACTTATTCTGGGAGGAGTCAGGTCCCCAGAAGACAGCTCTTTTAAAGGGACGGCCTGTAAGCTGAAAAACCAGCACAGTTTCATTTGAAGCAGCCCCTTCCCAATGGAGTTGAGCTAGAGGTATTCTTAGCCAGCTTTGGTTGAGTATCCACGGACTTCACATAGCACAAGGCCTAACCAGGATGAAACCTTTAAATAGATCCCAGGTAAAGCCTGTGCTCAGTTGCTCAGTTGTGTCTGATTCTTGGTGACACTATGGACCGTAGCCCACTAGGCTGTGTCTAGAGGATTCTCCAGCCAAGAATACTGGAGTTGGTTGCCATTTCTTCCTCCAGGGGATCTTCCTGACCCAGGGATTTAACATGTATCTCCTGCTTGGCAGGTGGATTTTTTACCAGCAAAGCCATCGGGGAAGCCTCAAATAAAACCTAGGGTGCTTCAAATGCAAATAAGGTGTGAGCCTGGACTCAGGAGAAAGATGTACTTTCAAATGCCAGGGTCAGGGAGAAAAGCAGTGAGTGACAATGAGCTCAGCTGTGGATACCACACCTGTTTGCTTACCAACAACTGAGCTGTGGGGGTAGTCTGTGGTCCCCACACATGCCACCAAAATGTTGATCTGAAACAAAGAGACTGCTAGATATTTCTCCGGCCAAGATGGATTTATTCAGGATGAGCAGAGAACTGTACAATGGTGAGCCACATGCAAGTCTCCACATGGAAAGAGAAGGAGGATGCTTTTATGGAGAGGAAAAAGAACTTGGGAGGGCTACAATAATCAGAGTCCATGGCTTTTCACTGGTTGAGTCCTTGCCAGTAAAGAAGAGGAAACCTTTTCTTGTTGGATTCTGCTTTTGTCCTAGGGCATGGGAGTCCCTTTCTGGTTTCTGAGCTCTATTTAATTGAGGTTTCTGTTTATTATTTTTTCACATTTCTGATAGCCTGATATGTTCACTGGGAGCCTTCCCCCTAGCAAATCCTGAACTCTAATTTTTATATTAATATTACAGTGAGACTACAAAAACCACTGCTATGAATTTCAGATTTCTGCTCAGGTTTATATCTTCCTGAGACATTCAGCTTTAGAAATAGGCAAATTCCTAGAGGGCAGAATGGTCCCCCACCAGATTCACTTTCATTCTTCCTTACTCACTGAAATGTTGCCTCCTTATTTCCAATGTTGTCTCCCTAGTCTTGTGAGATTTACACAGTGTTTTCTGGTTTCTGTTCTCCAGCTATGGTCCCCTGCCTGGGAAAAGCCCAAATTATCAGTCTCAGTTTGGAACTGGGATTAATAATTGCCCTCAGTAACAAAGTAGCTGCCCTTGTGTATTCAGTTTGCATTTCCTTGATGACTAATGATGTTGAGCATCTTTTCATGTGTTCGTTGGCCATAGGTCTATCTTCTCTGTGATATACCTGGCAAAAGTCTTTTGTCCACTTTTAAACTGGGTTTTCGTCTTTCTATTTTTGGACTTTAAGAGTTGTTCATACATTCTGGGGACTTTTGTGGTGCTAGTGGTAAAGAACCAGCCTACCAATGCAAGAGATATAGGAGACACAGGTTTAATCTTTAGGTCTGGAAGATCCCCTGGAGGAAGAAATGGAAACCCACTCCAGTATTCTTGCCTGGAACATCCCCATGGACAGAGGAGCCTGATGGGCTGCAGTCTGTGGTATTAAAAAGAGTCAGATACAACTGAGCAACTAAGTACACATACATACACACACAGAGGTGTTGCTAGACATAAGAGATGTAGTTCAGTTCCTGGGTTGGAAAGATCCCCTGGAGAAGGAAATGGTAACCAGCTCCAGTATTCATGTCTGGAGAATCCTATGGACAGAGGAGCCTGGCGGGCCACAGCCCACAGAGTTACACAGAATTGGATATGACTGAAGCAACTTAACACACAGTTCATATGTTCTGGACACAAGTTCCTTATCAGATATATAATATCAAAATATTTTCTTCCAATCTGTGATTTATCTTTTTATTTTGTTTTTGATGGCACCCTTTGAAATACAAATGTTTTTAACTTTAATGAACTCTATTTGTATCCTTTTTTCCTTTGTTCTTGTGCTTTTGCTGTCATACCTGAATTTTTCCCCCTAACTCAACACCATGAAGATTTATTCCTATTTTTTTCTTAGAGTTTTAGAGTTGACATTTATGACTACTATCCATTTTGAGTCATTTTTTTGTAAGTGGTATGAGTAGAAATCCAATTTCTTTCTTTTGTGTGTGGGTGCTAGTTGTCCCAGCACATTATTGGGAAGCTATTCTTTCCCCATTGAATGGTCTTGGCATCCTTATCAAAAATCAACTGGCCATAGATATATGGGTTTTATTTTGGGCTCAATTATGTTTCTTTGATCTATGCATCTATCCTTATGCCAGTGCCAGACTATCTTTATTTCCATAGCTTTATAATAAGTTTGGAAGTATGGAAGTGTGATTCTCCAATTTTTTCCTCCCTTTTCAAGATTGTTTTGGATATTATAGATATTTTGAATTTTTATATGATTTTTAGAATCAGCTTATACATTTCTCGAAACAAGGCAGACATTTCTATAGGGCTTGCATTGAATGCATAGTCAGTGCAGTTTTAAATTACATTTATCTTATGAATCAGGAGAATATATTTTTCATATTTTAAAGTCCATTTGTATTTCTTTTTCTGAAATAAGAGCTCATATCTGACTCTTTTCTTGTTTGAGTGTCACTTCCAGTTCTATTCTTATGACACTCAAATTATGTTTGCGAACAAGCCTAGAGGGATGGGCATATTTCATAGCTATACTGGTATATAGGTAGGCTTCTCATTGCAGTGGCTTTTCTCGTTGTGGAGCATGGGCTCCAGGGCACGCGGGTTTCAGTGGTTGCGACCCGTGGGCTCAGTAGTCACAGCTCCCATGTTCTAGAGAACAGGCTCAGTAGCTGCGCTGCATGGGCTTAGTTGCTCCACAGCATGTGGGATCTTCCTGGACCAGGGATTGAACCTGTGTCTCCTGCATTGGCAGGTGGATTCTTTATCACTGAGCCAACGAGGAAGCCCCAGGATATTTCTGATTAAAATAACCAGGCCCATATTTCAATTATCAAGGGAAAGCCTGCTGTTTTTTCTCTTGCCTCAGAAGACCGAGTGTATTTATTATTATGTCCATGAATTAAAAATTCCAAAATGACTTTTCATCAAAATGGCTAGACAACTCATACTCTGAAGAAAGTTGTTCCACAAGACACATCAATTTATTATTAGTGGTTTTTTAAATTAGTGTCTTTTTCTTCAGATATTTTGTTTCTTTTTTGTCCATGGAGAGAATTTGTGGAATTCTTGCCCTCTTTCTGTTCTGAAGGAATTTCCCCCGAGTTCTGTGTATGTTATTTTTCTCTTATCGTCCCCTCACCTGGTATGAGGTAGCAATTATTTATGGTTCTTTTGTATTTTTCAGTTTTCTGACCATAATTTGAAGGTCTTAAATTTAGCCAAGTCATGATCCTTGAAAGATAAAGGCTTAGGTGTATAGCTATGTCTTGGTTAGTGAGAAAATAGCTCCCAGATGTTTCAAGGCCAGATATCCAATGTCAACCATGTTATGTCCAATGATGGAGAGATAAGGAACATCAACGTAGTGACCAGGGGTCAGTGGTCAGTGGTTTTGCTGTTCTCTCCACTATGCTAGGAATTAGCTTATAAACACAGATGTTTGAAAGCTTTTGTTTCAAATAGGAAGGCTTCTTATTCTATTTCCCTAGAGTGCTGAAATGGAGACGGCAATCGCACCCCACTCCAGTACTCTTGCTTGGTAAATCCCATGGATGGAGAAGCCTGGTAGGCTGCAGTCCATGGGATCGCAAAGAGTCAGATACAACTGAGCGACTTCACTTTCATTCATTGGAGGAGGAAATGGCAACCCACTCCAGTGTTCTTGCCTGGAGAATCCCAGGGATGGGGGAGCCTGGTGGGCTGCCATCTCTGGGGTCGCAGAGTCAGACACGACTTAAGAGATTTAGCAGTAGCAGCAGCAGAGTGCTGAAAGGATGCATTTTCATTCACTCCAAACTGACACTCAATGTCAATGGGCATTAATCAATTCTAGATCACTAAACAGCTCTGTCAGTTCCTAAATGGCTCTGACTGTTCTTGATAGCACATTAGAGGAACAAATAAGCAGTGAAATTATAATAACTAAATTTAAATCATGAGCAAAGATGACCATGTATTTTAAGGCAGTTTTCTCTAAGAGCTTGGTTCTGTATCTTTTCAAATTTCTTTCTGGGAGCAGCTAACGTTCTCTATCTGTCCAGTCTTTCTCACTTCTTTATTGTAAATTGTCCTGTATGCCATCTCATCATTCTTCTTGGTGATAGACACAATTTTTCTAAACACTGACCTGAATTCATAGCATAGAAAAAAAAGAAGAATATGTTAGGGTTTTAATGTGGTTAAGCATGGCATTTCCAGTAAAGAATGATATGAACAGAATTTTGCTTCTATCTATTTAACATCTTTCTCCTAAGGAGGTCAAAATACTTTATAAATGTGACTGTGAATCATCTTTTCATTATTTGCAAGTGGCACCAAATTCACAGAGTTTTCATGGCACTAGTATTAACAGAAAACACTGATAATTTTCCATTTTCAGTTAACCGTGTTCTCTAGGTTTTTTTCAATTTAGTTGTTTCAGAGGACAAGATTTTCTTTAGTCCAACTAAAGTTATTTTATCAAGAAATTAAGGAAAGAAAGGAACTAACCTCTATGTAGGTCTTCATGTGCCAGAAAGTGAAAGTGAAAGCCACTCTGTTGTGCCTGACTCTGCAACCCCATGGACTGTGTAGTCTGTGGAATTCTCCAGGCCAAAATACTAGAGTGGGTAACCTTTCCCTTCTCCAGGGGATCTTCCCAACCCAGGTCTTCTGCATTGCAGGTGGATTCTTTACCAGCTGAGCCACAAGGGGTCATGTGCCAGAGACCGTGCTAAATGACGAAGAGATGTTACCACATTTGGTCCTACCACAGGCTTGTGAAAGTGAAAGTGAAGTCACTCAATCGTGTCCGACTCTTTGCAACACTGTGGACTGTAGCCCACCAGGCTCCTCCGTCCATGGGATTCTCCGGGCAAGGATACTGGAGTGAGTTGCCATTTCCTTCTCCAGGGGATCTTCCCAACCCAGGGATCGAACCCAGGTTTCCCACATTGCAGGCAGATGCTTTAACCTCTGAGCACCAGGGAAGCCTGAGAGTGTTAATTATCTGCCTGTTTCAGATGAGGAGACTGAGGGTTCTAACACTACAGAAGAGGGTTCTGAATCCTAGTTTAACTCCATAGTCTGAACTTCCTCTTCCATGTACACTATCCCACCACCAAGGAGGGTACATGAAGGGTCTGTGCTCAGGATTCAAAGGAAGCAGTCTAGAGTCTCCCTGGCCTAAGAGACTAACTCCCTCGTGTTCCATACAATTATGTTTCTATTATATTTCAAAGTGTGTGTTTTTTCCTATGAAGTTTTAGAAGATGTTTTCAATTCCTGTAGGATAAGGGCTATACATCACACTCCTAGCCAAGTTCACCGAAAATGGGACTTTTCTCAGAAGAGGCTAAGCGAGACAGAAGCCTATTGCAAGTCAGCTTTATCAAGGATTGTTTATGAATGGCAGTTGGGGGCCACTTCACTCTCTGCAAATGAATTCAAAATCAGAATGTTCACTTATGGAAGCAACAGGGATATATTGTACAAAACACAGAGAAATATAACATTATTTTTTAATAACTTTCATTTCATTTCATTTCAGTTCAGTTGCTCAGTCGTGTCCGACTCTTTGCAAACCCATGGACTGAAGCATGCCAGGCCTCCCTTTCCATCAAAAACTTCTGAAGTTTACTCAAAGTCATGTCCCTTGAGTCGGTGATGCCATCCAACCATCTCATCCTCTGTTGTCCCCTTCTCCTCCTGCCTTCAATCTTTTCCAGCATTAGGGTATTTTCTAATGAGTCAGTCCTTCGCATCAGGTGGCCAGAGTATTGGAGCTTCACCTTCAGCAACAGTCCTTCCAATGAATATTCAGGAATGATTTCCTTTAGGATGAACTGGTTGGATGTCATTGCAGTCCAAGGGAATCTCAAGAGTCTTCTCCAACACCACAGTTCAAAAGCATTGATTCTTCTGCTCTCAGCTTTCTTTATAGACCAACTCTCATATCCTTTAAATAGTGTATAACCTGTAAAAATATTGCATCACTATGTTATATACTTGAAACTAATATAATATTGTAAATCAACTATATTTCAATTAAAGAAAAGGCTCATTTGTGGAGAAGTTGTGCTTCTGTTACTATGTAGGCATATCCAGAAAATGAGAGGAAAAGGAATATGGAAGTAGCTTAGACCAAAATTGAAAAAATAAATAAGCTAAATATGCCTGGGAATTGATGGCCATATCATGCCAACTCCACTGACAGTGCTAAGGCTGATCTAACGGGGATATCAGAACTGTAAGGAAGCAGATCATTCAGTCTAATCTACCCATTTTTTCAGACGAAAAACTTGAGCTACATGGAGATTAAGTGACCTGCCCAAAGTTAGCAATATGAGTCTCAACACTTAGTCCAATACCCATCCCATGACACTGCAATTACTTGAAGGCTATGAAATAATACATGACTTATAATTTTTCTATATTTAATCTGATATATGATGCATTTTATATACAGTGCATGTGCTTAATCACTTCAGTCATGTCTGACTCTTTGTGACCCTGTGGACTGTAGCCCACCAGGCTCTTCTGTCCATGAGGGTTCTCCAGGCAAGAGAATCCTGGAGTGGGTTGCCATGCCCTCCTCCAGGGTATCTTCCCAAGCCAGGGACTGAACCCGGTACCCTTAATTTAATAAGATGGAATTTTCTTGAGAAAGCAATAAGCCCCTCTTATTATAAGCTACAGAGATTTTGTTATCTGTCTGTTACCACAGCATAGCCTGCCTGTCCTGAATAATATATTCCTCTATTGAGTTGATCACACTGTTTTCTCTCTTCATATATTTATTGAAAGGTAATGTTAAAAGATTTTGATATTGACTTATCCTTGCATTCTTGAGGTAACTCCAAGATTATGGTATAGTATACTGACAAGGCCCATTTGATATATACTGCTGCTACTGCTAAGTCACTTCAGTTGTGTCCGACTCTGTGCAACCCCATAGACGGCAGCCCACCAGGCTCCCCCGTCCCTGGGATTCTCAAGACAAGAACACTGGAGTGGGCTGCCATTTCCTTCTCCAATGCATGAGAATGAAAATTGAAAGTGAAGTCACTCAGTCGTGTCCGACTCTTAGCGACCCCATGGACTGTAGCTCACCAGGCTCCTACATTTAATAAAATTATTTTATCTATTTCTTGACTTTAGGATCACAAGTGAGATGATTCTATCATGTGTTCTTCTAACCCTGTCCTTGTCCAATTTTGACATTAGGTTTTACTACATTGTCTGGCTTTTCCTCTTTTTCTATTTCCTGAAACAGCTTGTGTAAGATAGAGATGATCATCTCTTGAATTTTGAGCAAGAAGAAACATAGCATAAAATGAACTTGGAGAGGTGATGAGGGGCCAAATGATTAAAGATTTTGTAGGCCACAGTAAGAAGCTTGAATTTTATTCTAAGGGAATTAGGAAGCTATTGAAAGATTTAAGCTGCCAAATATCATCATGATTTATTACATATTTTAAATATATCACTCTGGCTTTATTTGAAGACTGTGTGAATATAGCTAAGAATGGAAGCAGAAAGAGTAGTTAGAAGGCTACTTGAGTAGTCTGTGTAGAAAATGATGGTGGCTTGGTATAGGAGGTGGCAGAGGAGGTGGGAGAATAGAATTATCTTGACATGATAATTCTTTTGATATATACTGAAAGGACTTACTAATGTATTGTATAAAGGAATGAGTAAAGGGGAAGGATTATGGTTTCCTTGAATGATTCTTATATTTTTGCTTGTATACTTGGGAAAAGAGTATTCTACTTACATGGGGAATTCTGGAAAAGGAATAACTTGGGATGTAGGTTGGGAAAATAGAATTTCTGTCTTGGACCTCTTTAAATAGAAATGGCTATGGTGTCACAGTGAAAATGTAAACAGTTGTAAGTGTGAGTTTGGAGTTCTGGGGGATGGGGTAGAAATCAGCACTGGGATGTAAACTGGAGTGTTGTCAGCATGATGGCGTTTGTAGCCAGTGAGTGGATGAGGTCACCAGAAAGATCCTGGGGGCCAGCAAAGAAAGTGAGCTGGGAAGAGACATTCTCCAGGGTACTTTACCAGCTCTCTGGTATTCCTAATTTGGGTCTGGGTGATTCTCCATCTATTTGGTCTGTGATATTCATTTAGAAACTTGTCAGACACAGTGTAGGTGCTTAATGAATAAAGATTTAGTGATTCAGACAAGACACAATTATTTCTGGGGGAGATGCTTGGGAATCCACAGGAGTTGTTGCAGTGACTTCTGGGCCTTCCTCCACCTGCAGTGGCTTGATAGAGAAACTCAGACCCTCCCTCAAAGATCTAGAATAAATGATCTGCTTTCAGTCAGTGTAGAATTGCATCAGCCAGATAGTTGAATTCAACTGGTCTTTGCACAAATTGGTCTCAGAAGAGAGGGAGACCCTTAAGTCAGGATCATTCCTGAAGGCCTGGAATGCCACATACTTGGGTCAGGGCAGGATTGTTAATCAGTCATAGCATTCTTTCTGCTGATCCCACAAATGCTCACCTCTTTCTCATCAAGCAGAGCTCAAAGCATCTAAGCAAAAACTTCATTGCCAATCAAGGAATAGACCGATGCTAGATTTAAGAACTATGGTGTTTGGAGCACTCAAGAACATGTTTAGCAGCCCCAGAGGACCAAAAGAGATGGCTCCCAGGGCCTTGCTCTGCTGTTTAGGGTGTTTCTCTCCCAGGTGGCCACAGCCTATACTGAGAAACTCAGAAAAGCCTTGTTTTCCAAATTTGGACTTTATTAGTTAAAAACAAATAACATTGACTTTTGCACCTTGAAAAATTATCCTGGAGTAACCAATGATAAGAAAGAAAAAGAGCTCTTTCTAGGGGTCTAATATTTAAGGGGAGTTGGAAAATGCCATAAGGATTGTCAAGTAGATTGAAAACTGCAGATAGAACTCTTATGGTTAAAGTACCATAAAAGCAAAAGTTACACAGCACAGTGAGAATCTTAATACTGGTGCTAAGTTCTTTGCTGTAGACTGCTTGGCCATCTTTCAGTTACAGCATTATTCTTTGTATAGTTTTTGAAGTTGATAAATATAACTAATTTAAGGTCAACTTCATTGGCAGGCAGATTCTTTACCACTGAGCCATCTGGGAAGCCCAATGGGTGTATACATGTTCATATAAAATACATATATTAAAGTCATCCGATCAATAAAAAAATGCTTTTCTATAAATTATGAAAGTGTATTCTGTAATTTGAGTCTTCAGTTTTCTCTCTCCACCTCCCGCCCCCACCCCTCCGCCATTGCTGTGTTTTTCTTTAAAACAAGTTTGCTGTTGTTGTTCAGTTGCTAAATTGTGTCTGACTCTTTACAACCTCATGGACTGTAGCACTTTAAGACTCCTTTAGGTCTGCAGAAATTCAGTAGTGTTAATGCTTGTGTAGTTAGAAGAGCTAGGAAATACTTATAAGTAGAGCAGATGGAGAATCAAAGAAAAGGAGAATAACAGAATTACAAATGAGATTTTGGATCTTGGGGTGAACAAGTGCTGTTTGTCCCGAGCGTGATAAATTAGCAACTTCTGAGAAACTACAAACTGCTGATGAAAAGATACATATAAGACAACCGTGTGGTGAAGATCAACTTCTTGATATCAGATAACACGTTTCTGGGTGTGCAGCTTCTCTCACAGTCACACTTCAGCAACAACCAGCCCACCCCTTCTGTACCCAATATTTAAATCTAAGCGAGTCCCCTCTCCTGCATGAGGTCTTCCCTGACACCAAGAGAGCCCCAAATAAAATCAAAGAGATGTTTTATTATTAGTATTCTTTGTCTGTCATTTTTAATATTTCAGGTCAATCTTGCCTCAGTTTAGATGAAAATTATTTTAAGTCTTCCTAGGAAAATGGTATTCAGTTTTCAGGGTTAAGTTTCAAAGCATTTTCTCATATGCCATCTCATTTTGCAGTTGGACAACATGGATTAGAAGCGACCATTGTGGTCACCTATCCCAGGAGCCTCAGTGGAACAATAATCCCTAATGACCATTCATCAGGTCCTCAGACACCTCCAGGGACATGCATCTCACCTCCTCAGTAAGGCCGTTTTTGAACAGCTCTAATTGTTAGAAATTACTTCCTGCATTAAGCTGAAATCCACCTGCCTGAAACATCTACCTTTTAGATTTAACTTTGTCCTCTGGGGCTTGAAAGATTGTGTTTGATTCTTTTTCCACAAGAGAGTCCTTTAATGTTTTAAGACAGCCATCACAAATCACCCATGCCTTTTCTTTTTCGGACAAAGTATCTCTGTTTCTCCTCATCATCAGAGTGGCTTTGAGCACCTTCACATCCTTATTACTTGCCTCCAGATTAATTTCAGCACTCCTCAGCATGTTTCCTGCTGTGTGCCTGGCACAGGTGTAGGCACTGGGTGTACAACAGAGTGCAATAAGTAGTAAAAACAGAACAAAATCTCTGTGCTCGTGGATTTTAAATAGCAAAGGAGGAGGCAGAGTTTTCACAAATGATGGAGTGTGGAGTTCTATGTCTTTGGTATGTGGAATCATATGTGTCTATAGAGAGCAGTGCTGTGGCAGGCCCTGTTTCTAACTCCATTCATTTCATCTATACTTCTCTGTGACTATGTTTATAGCAATGCAGATTCAATCAGCCTGCCTTGATCTCTCTGGGTTTTGCCGCCATTATCCGGTGTGTTAACTATTCTTCATAGCTTTGTGCCATTTATAAATTTGATTAAGTGGGCTACTTACACTTTTGAGTCATTGCATAAGCCCAATTAGAACAGGGAAATTCTAATGTCAAAACTCTGAATCTTCTCCATGAAGTCCTCCTTTCTGGTGTGTCCTAATCTGTTGATCAGCTCTTTTCTCGGGTTTTATTCAGTCTATTATGAATCCAGTGAACTGTTCTTCAAGTCCTTACTTAATTAATCTTCATGTTTACAAAGCTCTCACAAAAGAAACTGTCAAATGCCCTGTTGAATAGTACATTTTACCTTCACGTAGTCCTCATTTGCCAGTCCAGAGACCATACCTACAAAGGAAATGCATGCCTGCAGCTGATCCGCTTGAGGTTGTGGTGGGTGTATGCTCATCTTCAAATTTTCAAACCCCATCCAATTTCTGATTGCTTAAATCCAAAACTTCCAGGGTGGGCTGTAAATTCTTTGAAATCTGGCCCCCGTTTATATACCATCTTCATCAAAGTCATTCCTTCTGTTTGAAACCATCCATATAAAACTTCTTGCTGTTCATCAAACATTTGTCTCTTATTTATGTAGTTCAGCACATGTCATTCCACGCAACTGAAATGCTGCTGTGTTATTCCTCCCCTTTGACCTTCTGGAAAATTTCTATCACTTTTAGAGACTGATAAAATGTCTTTGACTTTAAATTCTATGCTTTCTTACTTTGTCGACACATGCATTGAATACATCACATTATAGTGATTTGCCCATCTCTCTTCTATTGGACTTTGTTTTGGAGAAGATCAATTCATCATCATGGACTAGCGTGGTGTCTGGTATGTTGTAAAGGACTTAACAGACGTGTGTTGAATTCTATTGTAGAACTTTATATGGGCAGGCTCTAGGTACCAGCCTGTGCATTTTCTCCCTTATTTTGGCTAAACTGGCTCTATTTTACTATCATCTTTCCTCTACCATGCTCTGTAACTTCCTGAGGATTTCATTTCCAAATCTCTTAGTGCCAGTGACCAGAACTTCTCTGACTCTAGAGATAAATTCCTTAAGACAACTGAGTGCCCCCTTTTTTCTTCCTTTATCCTGGGAAGGGAAGTTGCCTCTTAGAGGCAGTATCACATAATGTAAGAATCACCAGATTTGGAAACTTAAGATTTAAATCCTGACTCTTACTCTGCTGAGCTGTGTGACCTTGAGAAAGTAAGTGCAAGTAATTGAAGCCCAGTTTCTTCATTTGGTTTTTGAGGGTTACCCCGTCCATTAAAAAAATTTTTTTTTAATTTATTTATTTTTGGCTGTGCTGAGTCTTCATTGCTGTGCCAGCTTTTCTCTAGTTCTGGTGAGTGGGGGCTGGTCTTCATTGTAGAGCATGGACTTCTCATTAAGGTGGCTTCTCTTTTGTGGAGCACGGGCTCTAGGGTACACAGTCTTTAATAGTTGCCACATGTGGGCTCAGTAATTGCAGCTTCAAGCTCAATAGTTGTGGTGCAAGTGCTTAGTTGCTCTGGGGCATGTGGGATTTTCCAGGCCTAGAGATTGAACCCACGTCTCCGGCTTTGGCAGGTGGATTCTTCACTGCTGAGTCACCAGGGAAGCCCCAGTCCCTTCCATTTTTATTAATTTAATATTCTAATCACATCTTCTATCATTTCTAATTTGAAGAGTGTTCTTGGCTAAGAATTTGGAAACTAAATAGGAAGTGAGCTGCTTTGTGTTTTCCTACCTTCTGGGGCCACGAGCCCACTTACCGTTGTCCAGCGCTGGACTCTGCACCCATGCATCCCAGTACCAGCCTTGTTGAAAGCTCCAGACATGGCCTGTTCTTGCCATGCTTAGCCCTCCTTCGGAAGCTCTGCCTTCTATCTCTCATTATACCATTCTGATCTTGTCATCTGGTTTTCGATACTTTCTAGACATCCTACCTTGCCTGTTGGTTGAACCGTTTCAATTACTGTAGCCCCTGGAGTCTGATCAACAGAAATGAGGGTCTATTTCTAGGTTTCTGATCTGATCAATATGACCGCTATCAGATTGTCATTCTAAATACTTTATTTACCTTTCAATAAAAATATTTTCACAGCAGAACAAAACAGATAATATGAGTTTTGTTTTATTGTTAAAGACATTGAGGCTTAGAATGGTCAAGTCACCCACGTGACCTAGATTTTAAGCAGTGGAATCAGTTAAAACTCAAACATTCTCATGCCCTCTCTAAGTCCTGTTCCAACATGCCAAAAGGGCAGGAACAAAATTGCAACATTTCTGTATTCCTTCCCAAACTTTATACAGCATCTCACTCATAGTATGTGCTCAACTAATTTAAAAGTGTATATAACATTTAAAAATTGTGTCCTTTTGAAAGTAATCTATATCAGAATTTAAACATTTTAATAACAAGGAGGTTTATGATATGATTTCGTGTGATGATTCCTACTTATCCTGAGTGAAAGTTATAGGATTTATGCTATGTTAAGCCATGCTAAGTAGTTCAAAATGGAGTCACAGTGGCCAATGTGCTTTCATATTAGTTGATTTGACATGTCTGCTGTAAGACTGCAAGTGTCTTTGAGCAGTAGACTAACAGTGCTAATTTAGATAAGCGATTTACTAGGTAAATTAGGATTTATGTCACTGGAACTGAAGGAGAAACCGATAGAGACAAGATCCCCTGAGATGTAACTGTTATACCTACTGACAGACATACTTCTTAAAATTAGACCATGGAGCTGAGTAACTGTATGGCTCTTTTCTGGAGGACCCAACTCTGAGCTGGTGAGAGTTGTTCCAGGGATACCTCTGGGGGCTCCCTCAGAGCTTTGGATGACTTTCCATTCATACTTGTCCTTTGCAATGAGCCTTGCTGCTGAACTTGAGACTCCTCCTGTCCAGGCTTCTCCTTGGGGCATTTCATTACCCCTTTCCATCTCCCCATGTTGAATAACTCATGTTGTGCAATTATTCTGTGCCATATACCTAGTGATTTGTGTATTGAGTTGGCTACAATTCATATGTCTCTAATTCTGTGACTCTTACTTGGCTTCATGGCTGGACCCTAATAAACAAGGGGAGAGGAATGTACTCCTGATAAGGACAAATTTTAATTTAAACTTTTTTTTTTTAATGCCAGCCCTCTGACATTGGTATGGGAGTTCTAATTAGCAAGGAGATGCCCATAAAATAGACAAAAGGATGGTAAACACGGGGAATAATTCATTAATGAGAGTATTGTGCCATCAATAATTGAGAGTTGACTACAAAGAAGAAAGTACTTCTTAAAAATCTGTTATTTGGGAGATTTCTTCAACTGCTTTGTGTTTTTCACTCTGCCTATATCAATCTCAAATCAATTATCCCTTAAAATGCCAATGTAATATTCTGAACAGTATAATCCATTTAACATGTCCTCATCTTTATCCTTGCCCCTGTGTCACTTACAGTTTGTTCACACAATAAAAGCCTCAAATTAATAAAGCGCTTTCTTCTAGAAATTCAAAATGCTTTCTTCATGTTACTGTTTAATTAATTCTCAAAGCATTTCTCTGTGGAGTGGGAGTGGAGTGGGAAAAAGAATTATTCTTTCCTTTTATGATACAGGAAACAGGTTTGAAGAGCAAATCATTTCTATATACGGTGAAACTTGATGTTAATTCAGTTTTGTTCAAACTCATAGACCATGGTCTTCTAGCACACCTAGTCTTTCAAACAGAATCATGTTCATGGATTTCTTCACTCAATAAATCATGAAATAATTACTGGGTGCTCACTATGTGTCCGGAGAAGGCAATGGCACCCCACTCCAGTACTCTTGCCTGAAAATCCCATGGACTGAGCAACGCAACTTCACTTTCACTTTTCACTTTCATGCGTTGGAGAAGGAAATGGCAACCCACTCCAGTGTTCTTGCCTGGAGAATCCCAGGGACGGGGGAGCCTGGTGGGCTGCCATCTATGGGGTCGCACAGAGTCAGACATGCCTGAAGTGACTTAGCAGCAGCAGCAGCAGCACTATATGCTGGGCTTCCCTGGTAGCTCAGTGGTAAAGAATCTGCCTGTCAAGTAAGATCCCTGGGTTGGGAAGTTCGCCTGCAGAAGGAAATGGCAACCCATTCCAGTATTCTTGCCTGGGAAATCCCATGGATAGTCCATGGGGTTTCAAAAGACTTGAACAAGACTTAGCAACTAAACAACAACAACATGATATCATGTTCTAGACCCTGGGGATGTAATGAGCAGGAGAGAAAAAATGCCTGACCTCACAGAACTTAAATTCTTTCCGAGGGAGAGAGACAACAAACTAGTCAGTTGCACTGTATGTTCTCTAAGATTGGACAAATGGATACATTATTACACCTTACAATTCAATTTGTTTGAGAAAAATATGTCAAAATATAGGGTTCATGAGGAAAAAGATGAGTGATTTTGAGTGATGATAGCTAAGAATCACATATTTACATGGTTTTGGAAAGATTCAGAAAAACATCTTAGAGTAACCATGTTGTTTTGGTGCTTGCAACATAAAAAGTCATTAAATGGGCCAAAAATACAACAAGGACATATTAAAGCCTCATGTTATAAGATCCAGATGGACTTTGAGGGATAATCTAGTCTAATTCCCTCAGTATACATGTGCAAAATGTGAGTCCTAAAAATGTTGAGCTGATGGACATGATTTTGTTTCCAGCACCCTGTAACAAAAATTATGAATTGCCTGCTGTTGCTGCTGCTAAGTCGCTTCAGTCGTGTCCGACTCTGTGCGACCCCAGAGACGGCAGCCCACTAGGCTCCCTTGTCCCTGGGATTCTCCAGGCAAAAACATTGGAGTGCGTTGCCATTTCCTTCTCCAATGCATGAAAGTGAAAAGTGAAATGGAAGTCATTGAGTCGTGTCCAACTCTCAGTGACCCCAGGGACTGCAGCCTACCAGGCTCCTCCGTCCATGGGAGTTTCCAGGCAAGAGTACTGGAGTGGGGTGCCATTGCCTTCTCCGATATGAATTGCCTAATGAGGCTTAATAATAACAGTAGAAGAAATAGTGAAACGCGCTGTTCCTTGAATCTTCCTCCTTGATATTTGTCTTGCAAGGGTAAGTGGTCAGAAGCATTCTGAGTCATAAATGCACAGAGTCAGAGAGGTGTAAGTCAGGTACATGGAGGGATGACGGTGAGATGAGAGATGAGACAGAAAATAGAATGAAAGGCATCTTGGTGGGAAACCTCTGGAGTTTTTTGAACTCATACTGTTACTGGTGGCATTTTTGCACATTATTTTCCATAGGACTTTGGAGACCCACACAGGCATATTTGAATCCAATTTCTAAAAAAGGTATATGACCATGGTCAGGTTTCTTAACTTTAACCCATTCCTTTACATAGCTTGTGGGATAAATTTTGTCAGAAATTTTAAAAAATGTTGAGAAGGAATGTAGATACAAATGATGTCTGTATATAAATATAGATATGGTAGGAATCCAGTAAATTTTAGTCTTATTACAGTAATTTTCCTAATGTGTTTCAGAACTTCTTGTGTCTTACAGGAAACCCTTTCCCTCTCATCATCTCTACATGGAGACATGCTATCAGTCCCTGAAGAGTTCAGGCTTAATGTCACCCCATTTCCTTCAGTCAGTTCACGTACCCTCGATCATCCAGTTTCGCACTTTCACGCAGTTATTGGTTTCAGGGTTTTATCTCCCTAACTTGGATTTCTTGTAGAATAGTGAAAAGCACTAGGAAGACTTGGATTTGAACTCTGCCAGCCACAACAATACAAGGCTGGTGTTGATCATTCCTCTGGAGGTGAGGAAAATAGACCCCATAAAAGTGATTTCAGTCACCCTCATGATATAGCAGTAGGTAAAAGAACTTGGGAATTACTCACAGCAGTTTTGACTCAAACCCATGTCTATCCACTGATCCACGTCACATCCCCAAGCCGCTGCACTCCTGGGATTTTTGTCAGATACCACAGATCACTTGGTGATATTACCTTGGAGGCATTTTATCTTTTCAGGCTGGCAGACTTGCTCCATGGCTGACTCCGTGGCTGTCAGGGGAAAGCTGCGGTCTTTGCATGACTATTGCTCCTTTAGGTCCACATTCAGGCTCTTGGTATGTGCCTGGGGTGACTGTTGCTCATAAGGGTTGGGAATTAGGAATATCTGAATGTGAAGTGAGAGCATGGACATGCTAGAACATTCTGGGACTCTGAGTGTGTCATTGTAGTCACACTACAAAGTCCTTCAGAGAAGAATAAGTGTTATCTCACTCTATTTTTCTACTTTTGCACAAATTCCTCCTTTGGCAAATTCCACTCACATGCATACAGAGAAGGCAATCCTGAAAAATGTAGTTTTAGCTCAGCAAGCTGGCATAGTACAAATAAACACAGCCACTTATTGGTTATGTAGGTTGTATCCAGCAGTTTATGTAAGCTTTCTAATCCTCCCCTTCCCCATTGGTATTCAATATAAAAGAGATGACAATTATAACTACTTTCTCATGTGGCGCTAGTGGTAAAGAACTTGTCTGCCAATGTAGGAAACATAATGAGAGATGGGTTCCATCCCTGGGTTGGGAAGATGCACTGGAGGTGGGCATGGCAATCCACTCCAGTATTCTTTGCCCAGAGAATCCCATGGACAGAGGAGCCTGGAGGGCTACAGTCTATAGGGTCACACAGAGTTGGACATGACTGAAGTGACTTGGCATGCATGCACGCATGCACGGTTTTACAAAGGATTAAATGAGATAACCTAAACAATGTATTGCTAAATATAAAAAATTACTTATCATATTATTATTATTAGATGCATCAATTCATTTAGTTAACGTGCATCTACTGTGTGCCAGAAACTGTACTATGCCTGGGATGTTACACAGTAGTGAGATAAACAGACAGTATCCCGCCTATCACGAAGCTGATCAGACACCAATTAGACATTCAAATAGAGATGTTAAGGAGGCAGTTGACAGACTGGATTTCAGAACATGAGTCTACATGAAAGGCATATATTTGGGAGTTATTAGTATTTAGGAAACATTTAAAGGTCTGAGTCTGATTTATCTCACCTAGGGAGTACTCATAAAATGAGAGAAGCAGAGGCCCAAAGATTGGGATATGAGGCATTCTAAAATTTAGAGGCGAAAAAGATAAAGAGGAACAAGCAGTGAGGCTGAGAAACAGTAACCAGTAATGTAGAAAAGAAATAAAAAGGGGTAGGGGAAACGAGAGAAATAGGTGAGGGAGATTGAGAGGTACTTACTTTCAGTTTATAGTAGTATGGTGGTTTAGTTGTGTCTGACTTTTGCCACATCTTGGACTGTAGCCCACCAGGCTCCTCTGTCTATGGGATTCTCCAGGCAAGAACATTGGAGTGGGTTGCTATTTCCTTCTCCAGGGGATGTCATGGGTATAAAATGTACAATGTGGGACATGTAGTCAATAATTATGTAATATCTTTATATGGTGAGAAATAGTCTGACTGTGGTGATCATTTTGAAATGTATAGAAATATTGAATCACTATGTTGCAACAGGAACTAGCATAGCCTTGTAGGTCAATTATACCTCAGAAACAAACAAGCACATGAACATATTCAAAGAAAAACAGATCAGATTTGTGGTTACCAGATGTTGGGGGTGGGGAAAGGGAATCAGATGAAGGTAGCCTAAATGTACAAATTTCAGCCACAGATAAATAAGTACTAGAAAGGTAATGTACAACAGGGTAAATATAATTAACACTATGTACATGGCATATGAAAGTTGTTAAGAGAATAAATCCTAAAAGCTTTCACCACAAGGAAAAAATAATTTTTTTCTTTCCCTTTGCATCTATGAGATAATAGATGTTCATTCACTAAGTTTACTGTGCTGATCATTTTACAATGCATGGAAATAAAATCATTATGGTGTACACCTTAAGCTTATATAGTGCTGTGTGTCAACTAAGTCTCAATAAAACTAGAAAAAAAACCAATAACAGCCAGTGGTACCCTGATAACTAAATGTAGAAAGTTTTTGAGAAAGTGAGAGGCATAAACTTTAACTTACGTCGATTCACATATTGAGAACTGACCGTTGATATAGTAACAAGGAGATTATTGTCAGAATAGAATGGGTTCAAGGCAGAATGAGGGAAGAGGAAGTTTTTGGTGTAAAAGCAGAAAAATAGGACAAGAGTCAGTGGGAAGTGTGACAAGAGAGAGTTTACACATACCTATGTCTGTATCTATGTATAGGTGTTTTATGTACCTATCTTATGTGAGACAGTCTATATATAGATATTGACACACAATGGTTAGATAGATGGATGGGGTGTATTTTATACTCTATGCATACAACTGGTGCATATTTTACACCTCATTCATAAAATATAAAATGTTAGCTCTAATCAGTTAGTTTGCTGATTGATGGGAATGTTCCATCAGTGCTGAGCTTGGGTGAGACCCAACCATTGGGATAAAATTTCTATCTTGAGATGTGAGGGAGATAGACTGCTTCTTTCAGGCCGTCCTCCTTAACACAGTATTAACCAGAGACATATTAATACATCTTTTGTTACCAGAACTTTATTGACCATGAAACTTATTAATATCTCTTACATAACAAATTGCCAGCCACAGGTGGTAGTTTCTGCAAATATCCTACAGTCAATAATGAGTTAAGAGAAAAATGTTCAAACAGTTCAGTTCAGTCGCTCAGTTGTGTCTGACTCTTTGTGACCTCATGAACCACAGCATGCCAGGCCTCCCTGTCCATCACCAACTCCCGGAGTCCACCCAAACCCATGTCTATCCAGTCGGTGATGCCATCCAGCCATCTCATCCTCTGTCATCCCCTTTTCTTCCTGGCCTCAATCTTTCCCAGCATCAGGGTCTTTTCAAATGAGTCAGCTCTTCGCATCAGGTGGCCAAAGTATTGGAGTTTCAGCTTCAACATCAGTCCCTCCAATGAACATCCAGGACTGATCTCCTTAAGGATGGACTGGTTGGATCTCCTTGCAGTCCAAGGGACTCTTAAGAGTCTTCTTCAACACCACAGTTCAAAAACAATTCTTCGGTGCTCAGACTTCTTTGTAGTCCAGCTCTCACCTCCATACATGATCACTGGAAAAACCATAGCTTTGACTAGACAGGCCTTGGCTAAGTAATGTCTTTGCTTTTTAATATGCTGTCTAGGTTGGTCATAACTTTCCTTCCAAGGAGCAAGTGTCTTTTAATTTCATGGCTGCAGTCACCATCTGCAGTGATTTTGGAGCCTAGAAGAATAAAGTCAGCCACTGTGTCCACTGTTTCCCCATCTATTTGCCATGAAGTGAATATGCCCAATTATTCTTTCCAAACTTATTAGTCCATTCCATGACAACTTCCCAGAATTGACTGAATGAGTGGCAAGAGAGAGAGGCTGAAGGGGAAGAGGCAGGTTTTGGCTACAGTAAGAAAGTTAAGGACATATTTAGCAAAGAAGTTGAAAAAGTGGCAATTTTGCTGAAAAAGATCACAATTTCCAGAGCACACCATGGAAAGATTTTGGGAACCAGGGAAGAGAGAGAGATGGTCAGACTAGGGTGTGTGTAACATAGTTTGGGCTAGGAACCTCTGCCCTGTATTATTCAGAATAGAGGGTAGGTTGAAAAAATATATGTTCCCTGGTTAAAACCTGACAGGAACCAGGTGGGACTGAGGAAATGCACTTGAGGACACCACCCTGGGTTTACTTGGGCTCTCCTGAACAGCTGTAAGTTCCATTCTTATCTAGGATGTTAGGAAGAGGCTGGCTTGATTATTTTCTGTTTCTCCCCCACACCTGGCCCAGCTGTGGAAGGAAAACCTCAGATATTTTTAACTTCACGACCCTGCCCCTGAAAGCCAGACACACAACGTTCTTTAATAGGGACAAAAGTGATTTTTCTTCTTAATGTCACTCTAGTCCTTACAGAACTAGNGAATAAAGTCAGCCACTGTGTCCACTGTTTCCCCATCTATTTGCCATGAAGTGAATATGCCCAATTATTCTTTCCAAACTTATTAGTCCATTCCATGACAACTTCCCAGAATTGACTGAATGAGTGGCAAGAGAGAGAGGCTGAAGGGGAAGAGGCAGGTTTTGGCTACAGTAAGAAAGTTAAGGACATATTTAGCAAAGAAGTTGAAAAAGTGGCAATTTTGCTGAAAAAGATCACAATTTCCAGAGCACACCATGGAAAGATTTTGGGAACCAGGGAAGAGAGAGAGATGGTCAGACTAGGGTGTGTGTAACATAGTTTGGGCTAGGAACCTCTGCCCTGTATTATTCAGAATAGAGGGTAGGTTGAAAAAATATATGTTCCCTGGTTAAAACCTGACAGGAACCAGGTGGGACTGAGGAAATGCACTTGAGGACACCACCCTGGGTTTACTTGGGCTCTCCTGAACAGCTGTAAGTTCCATTCTTATCTAGGATGTTAGGAAGAGGCTGGCTTGATTATTTTCTGTTTCTCCCCCACACCTGGCCCAGCTGTGGAAGGAAAACCTCAGATATTTTTAACTTCACGACCCTGCCCCTGAAAGCCAGACACACAACGTTCTTTAATAGGGACAAAAGTGATTTTTCTTCTTAATGTCACTCTAGTCCTTACAGAACTAGTGACAGCAACCTGAAGAATAATTATGGGGGAATCATCACTCCGCCCTCATTCTTTGAAAACTGCTGGAGGGTGAGAGTTAAGTGGGTGACAGGTCCTTTGAGCATCTCCTGTCTAAAAGAAGAAACCAGATATTGCGACTATACCTTCACTGTAACAGGTGGCAAGATGTGCACTTCGAGTTGGCAGTCTCCAAATCGTTTCCCATTTCTCTAACTTAGGGGGAAGCTGTGAAATTTGCAGGTAAACGGGCTGAATGACTCATTTGATTCTGGACATTTCCTTCACTCCTAGGATGTCTCAATATTCCTCTACTCTTTAAAGCATAACGATAATCAGTCATCTGCTACCCTCGCACTGTCAGCGTAGTCACCGGGCACGTGACCAAACGGGCCCGCCGCAAGGGGCTACATCCATTCCTGCATGCCTCCATCCATCCACCCACCCACCCTCC